>CM076854.1:160985433-161418842 GCA_039519185.1 Astragalus membranaceus | reverse complement strand
GGTTCAGAATGGACGGGATCATTAAGCATGGTTCATTGAGTATTCCGACGTTGTTCTTCCCTGAGCAGTTCACCAACACAGATATCCAAGGAAGGAACAAGGTTCCTATTCAGCAATGCACCCCGAACAGCCTCAAATTCCGGACGAAGTTTCATGAGAAATTGATCCCGTTTACTAGTATCATACACATCACGAACGGCCGACGTGATGGTTTGGGAACGACAACATATATAATAACAGTGTTCTGTCCATAAATTTAAAAAACCAGAATAATATTCTTGAATTGACAAAGTACCTTGTTTGTAATTGGCAATCTCTAACTCCAATTGAAAACGCTTAGCTGTATTGTCCTGGTTGTAAATACGCTGCAAATAATTCCACATCTCTTGAGCAGTTGAAAATGCTCGCAAATTATTGATCATCTGAGGATCAATAGTACTAAGGATTTAGGAAATAATCTGAGCATCTTGGACTTCCCACGCGTCTAAGGCGGGTTTATCTCCCGGCACCTTAGAAACCCCATCAAGGTGACTCCATAATCATTTTCCTTTGACATACATCTTGAATTGAAATTCCCAGGCAGCATAATTCTTGCCAGTAAAGCGAACGCAAAAATTATATTTTCCTTCCGAAGCCATTAAAAAAGTACGGTAGCTTGCAATATAATTGAAATAAAACTCAAAGTCAAGCCGAACCACACACAAGTTGCAAAACAGGAGCGTGAATAACTGCCAACCCACCAAACAGCACACCGCAGTGCACAGTAGCGCAAACTCACAGTAGCGCAAACCCACAGTAGCGCCTAGAACCAGCGAACAACACACAGAAGCGCAACAACGGCGCTCAACGACGGCAAATCCCAGATCGCACAAGAACAAAATCCAGATCGCACAAAAACAGATCCACCGAACAGATCGAACGCACAGGAACGACGGCGCACACCACGACCAAATGGAGAGCCACGGGGAACGCGACGAAGAATAAACGAAAACGACGACGAACGAAGATCCACGGAGAATGCGAACAGAACTGGGAACGAACTAAGATCCACAGAGAACGCGACGGAGGACGACGCACGGAGAACGGCGCACGGAGAACGCGACGGAGGACGACACACGGAGAACGACGCACGGAGAACAGCGCACGGACCAAACGGAGATCCACGAGAAAAAAATGGAACGGAACCACAACCAGAGATCCGAACCAGAAACCGAACCACAACCAGAAACCTAACCAAGAAGAAACTGAAATCACAGGGATGATCGGAACCCTACTGATACCATGTCAAACTATAACACACAATATTGTTTACGCAGTTCGGCCAAAGTCTGCCTACGTCTGCGACTACAGAGTAGCTGTAGTTCCGTTTTATTGATAATGTCTCAGTGATCCTCAATACCAAATACAAGAGAGTTTAAATAGTCTTCTCTAAGAAGACCTAACGGGTCTGGGCCAAAACATAAGCATATAAATAAATCTACACAACTACTATTTACAACTTTCTTATTTTCCTTATTCACAAGATTAAGATACCATGATTTTTTACCAGGCTGCAAAGATGATCTATCACATTATTAGGAGGCACGATTTCGTTAGAAATATGAGCAATATGGCTCTACACATCCAAAGATCTACTACATTGGAAGAAACACTAGGAGTGAGTCTCTTCATTAATCTTACAAAAAGGACAAATAGCATCAATTGGAACACCTTTAGCTGCCAAGGTGCTTCTAGTTAGAAGAGCTGAGTGGCAATAGTACCAAGCAAACAACTGAATATTTGTAGGCACTTTAAGTTTCCAAATACAATCCCACTCTTTACTAACACTAGCGCCTTGACTCGTGCGTTGCAGGGGTAAAAACTCTAGTTAATATAGAATTATTGTTAGGTAAAATTTGTTTCTTAAATTGCAACATGAAAAAGCATTGTCTAAATTAAAGGTAAGTATGAATTAAAAAAGGTAATTGTGAACTTAAAACATAAAATAGAGTGTGTATAGATATATCCAGACAAATTATTCCATACACATAATCCATAGTAACAATATTTGTTTATAAAATATATAGTCTAATATTTATGCGAATAAAAATTAAATTATAACTATAAATCAAATAAGAAGATTATAAAATTGAAATTGGCTATCCATAGATACTAAGAAGAAAGGAATTCAATAAATGAATTGGTAGTGACCGAATTAAATGAATTTAATAAATATTTCGGTTTTAGAAAGATAATGAGAATAAGTATAAAAATAAATTAATTTTTTAAAGATTCAGAAAAATATGGTCTTAAAAATATAAAGAGAAGAAGTATAAAAAGAAATTGATTTTTTAAAGTGGTGGAATCACTAAAAGGGTAAGTCGCATTGGTCTGTGTCACAAAATCAATTTTTTTTACCAAACCGGTTTATTGAGGAATGAACTTTGAATATATGAAAAGTTAAAAAATTTCTGAACACCAAAGTACTCAAAACACGCTGCTTAGCATCACACTTTACGTATTCTGTCACGAAATTATATTTTTTTCCACCAAACCGGCTATTGAGGCACAAACTTTGCATATTTGAATAGTTGAATTTTATTGCGAACACTAAAACATCCGAAAACACACTACTTAGCATCATACTTTACTTATTTTGTCATGAAATTATTTTTTTCACCAAACTAGTTACCGAGGAACAAACTTTGCGTATTTGAACAGTTCAAATTTTTTTTTCGGCCGATAAAGTACCCAAAAACACACTCATTAGTATTACACTTTACGTATTTTATTACAAAATTTTTATTTTCTTTCAACAAACCAGTTATTGAGGAACAAACTTTGCGTATTTGAACAGTTCAAAAAATTTTGAACCCTAAAGTACCCGAAAACATACTACTTAAAACATGAAAGAGGGAAAAGAAGGAAACTACCCCAAAACACACTACTTAATGTCGCATTTTACGTATTTTCCCATGAAATTAATTTTTAGGTTGACGAACGATCTTCATGTATTTGTACATCTATTTTTTTTTTAAATCTAAACTACCCAAAAACACACTGTTTAGCGTCACACTTTACATATTTTGTTACAAAATGTAACATCCCCTAATTACCTAAATTAATTAAATTAATTTGGCAAGAGGTTAAGTGAATTATTAGCTAAATGAAATATTTAGCACAAGAGGTTATCATGAAATGATTAGTTGGCAAGCATTGTTAAAATTATGTGAGGCTTTAAATAGATGATTTATTATGCCTAAGTTCTAAGCTAATTTTATTGAGTTAAGTCACCTAGAGCTAATGGGGATCCTAGGAGGAAAGTACCAGCTGAAGGGTAAATGGGTCTTTTCCCCAACCCACTTAAACCCCCCAGCTGAAAATCAAACAACCCAAACACTTTGTGATATTGAAGCTGAAAAACAGAAAAAAGGAAGAGAGGAGGAGGAGAGAACTCGAGAGAGAGAGAGTGGAGAAGAAAGAGAGGGATCCTACCTCAAAGTTCCTTGCATGTCCAATCTGAATCCATCACCCTCCACCATTTTCCTTCTTCTTCCCATTGACCCCATTTTCTAAGCAAACAACCACCCTATCTCCAAATCACCATTTTTGTCCACACGAAGCTCCAAGCTCCAAAAATGGAGTCTAATAGCTGAATACAGTTTGCATGTTCATTTTGGGAGCCACAAAGTGAGTAGCAACCCTCATAGGGTAGATTGGGAGTTGAAGTTCGAAGTGGTAGAGGCCAAGCTCTATCGGTTTAGTTTTTGGAGCGTTTGGAGTAGCGTGGAGTCGAGTCCGAAGCCGTTCGTGAGATTACTCCAACCGTGTCCTACCGTTGATCCGTTGGTTACGTGATTGTCATCACGTTAGGTGAGTTCTATAACTCGCTTAGGGATTTTGTGTGTTCTGAGTTCTCTGTTTCGAAAACCAGCGTTGTGTTCGATTGGTCTCGAGAAGAAATAAGGTCGAAAAACTGTTTTCAGAAAACTACAAGTTTAAATTGATCAATTGCATGTGTAATTGTTTGGATGCGCTGGTTTGATTTGAATATATTGCTGTGTTATACTGTTCTGTGTGTATTCAAGTTTGAGTCTCGATCGGAAGGGAAATTGGAATCGGAACGGAATGGAATTTACTCATGAAAAGCCTGTTTTCTGGAAAACTGATGGAAACGCACGGATCGTGTGCCTCTGTGCACGGGTCGTGTGCCCCCATCTGATGCTACACGAACTGAATTTTTAAACACACACGGATCGTGCGCCTAGTCGCACGGGTCGTGTGTATCCTTCTGAAACTTTTATTCAACAACGCCCGGATCGTGCTCTTAGTCGCCCGGATCGTGCGCTTAGTCGCACGGGTCGTGCGTATCTTTCTGGAAACCTTCTACAACTTTGTTCAACAGCGCACGGATCGTGCGCCTACACGCACGGGTCGTGTGAGACCTTCGGATCCTCAAATTCAAAGTACCTTTTTATCCATCCCAAATGATTCCAATCCTCTTCTAATCCATTCCTCATGGTTCCCCAACCATGTAAAGATCCTGATATCATGGAATTGAACGTGTTTGATAGAAAACTTGTGTGTTATGAACGTAACGGAAAACCGTACTTAGAGAACGCGAGAGAACATAAGTCAAGAAATGTTAACGGACCTTGAGTCCAATTATATTAAGATAACGAACTTCAAGTTCATCATGTCATGTAAGCTAATTGATTGTAAGTCTATAAAGACATAAAAACTCTCAATTCATGTAAACACAATTCAAGTTACTTTCCCTCGGGGAAAGGTAGATGGTATACCTTGTGTATATCGAGGATGACGATCCTCCAGTTATTAGCATACTAGGGGAGGGGAAGTCATGAGCCCCAGAACCTAGGCTCTCATGTTGCTCACTTAGATTAGTGGGGATGGGTTCACTGAGACGTCCTAACCTTAGCTAAGGCGGGCTTCGAGGTGTTGTGCTAAGTTCATGTTAAAATATGATCCGTAGCCGCTTATTAGGGCTACATCAGGAAAAATCAGAAATGTAACGAGTAGTCGCTTATTAGGGCTACAAGTTACAAGAAAACATCATGTATTCACGTGGTCGCTTATTAGGGCCATGAGTTCAGATTCAAGTACAATAAACCGTTAGAGTTGGTTAGGAGTCTCGATAGGACTCACTGAGATAATGTTTATCTCACCCTTTATGTATTGTGGTTTTTAAAGAGAAACAGGGGAAAGCAAAGGCGACTAAGCACGGTTAGCCGGTGCGACTCATGGAACTATTGGAAATTGGATTTCCGCTTAGCCCTTTGTATTTTATTTAGTTATGTCACCGATTGTATGACTTTCATTGTTTAAGTTGTAAAATCGTTTCCGCTACCTTATGTTTTGAGTATTGAACACCAGGATTATGTACAAGTCTTAAGTTTTGAAACTTAAGCATTTTCAGGAAGTTTATGAGGTTCAGAGAACCAATTGATATGTAATATTTAAAAGTTTTAGATGTGTTCAATATTTCAATAACAGGAAGTTACTCTGATGTATGCCATTTAGTGCATTTCGGTGATTCTACACGTTAGAATTCATCGGGGTGTTACACAAAATCAATTATTTTTAACGAAATTGGTTATCGAGGAACAAACTTTGTGTATTTGAATAGTTAATTTTTCTGGACTCTAAAGTATCCCAAAACACACTGGCTAGGATCACACTTTACGTAATTTATCACGAAATTAATTTTCATATTCATTAATTTATAATTCTATTTTTTTAAAATAAAAATATGAAGAAAAAAAGGAGAAGGGGGAGGGGGTAGAGGGAGGGACTGCGATTCAATGCAGTCAATTTTGACTGCAGCAGTCACAATATATATCCACCATTGGATCTTCTAACACCAAATCTTGGCCCTTTATTTTTTTCAAATAAAAATAAATAAAAAAGAGGTGAGAGGAGAGAGAAGGACACATGTGAATGTAGAGAATTCACATCCGTAGGGGGGTAGGAGTTTTGGAGGGAAAGTGGAGTGAAAGACTCCCTAAAATTTATATTCTTAATATCGGTTGGAAGTTGGGTGTACAAGTCGCTAAGCTTCGAAGTTCCCTCGTGATAAATATTCTTGATTCTTAAATGTGTGTCATGGATGTCCACGGACCACACTTGATCACACAATCTAGTGTTCATCACCCATGCGTCGTACCAAACACTGTTATCATCATTTCCTGTCTTCATGCAAAATCCATCTTGCAAGGATGTCATGGCTTTCATCATGGAATTCCAAACATAGGAGCCCTTAGTTTTTCCCATCATGAAGATATTATTCTATTTAACGTAGAGATCAGTAAAGACACAAACCCAAAGTTTATTTTGACTGTGCAGCATCTCCCAAATTAATTTCCCAAGAAGTGGTGTATTTTGATGTCTTGAAAAGCGAACACCCAACCCTCCCATACACTTCGATTTAGTGATAACATCCCACTTGACCATGTTCATGTCTCTATCATTTGTGACCTTTCCATATAATTCACAAGCAATGCTATCCAATCTATCACACACACACTGTGCGCGAGGAAGTCCCTTCTACTTGTTTGCATTAAAGACTTTGGTGAGTCCAAAGCCAAATAATGTGAGATTTTCCACATTTGAAATATCTTTATTTTTAATAAAACACAATATAATCTACCGGCTTTATTACGGAGACTACCTTTCCAAGACGGGAGTTTCAAACTCGCTCTCTCAATAACTTCAAAGAACTCATTCTTGGTTGCTCTCCCATGGATGAATTTGAACCCTAAGTTCAATATTCGTAGTGAACCTCTAAACATTATAAACGGCATGTCAAGTTGGTGCCAACTTGATTTTTTTTCTTTTTTTCTTTTTACTTTTTTGCCTCACTTTTTATTTTTATTTTTTTCTTCTTTTATATTACTTCACTTTTTTTATCTTCTTCCTTTTTTGGTTTCAGTTTTTTTTCTTCTTTTATATTTTAAGGTTTGCCATTTTCTTCTTTTTTATATTTTAAGGGGTACTTTATAGTCTCAAAAAAATTTAGATGTTTAAATATGTAAATTTTGTTGTTGAATAATCGATTCGGTGAAAAAAAGATTTAATTTCATGACAAAATACGTAAAGTGATATGCTAATCAGTGTGTTTTAGTGTACTTGACGGTGTAAAAAAATCATTTTGTAACAAAATGCGTAAAGTGAAATGTTAAACACTATGTTTTGGGGTACTTTAGGATTCAGAAAAAAATTTAACTCTTCAAATACCAGAAGTTTCTTCGTAATTAATAACCGGTTTGGTAAAAAATATTAATAAGTTTGTGACAAAAATACGCAAAGTGCGATGCTCACAGTGTATTTTGGGTACTTTAGGGTCCCAAAAAAAATTTAGGTGTTCAAATACGCGAAGTTCGTTTCTCAATAACCTGTTTGATGAAAAACAAAAAACTTTTGTGACAAAATACATAAAGTATGATGCTAGGCATTGTGTTTTGGGGTGCTTTAGGATGCAGAAAAAATTTTACATGTCCAAATTAGTGTTTTTTTACATGTCCAAATTGTTGTTTTCTTCTTTATTTTGATAATTTCACACCAACGAGTATTAGAAGCATACTTAAATTGGTGTTTAGTTTTAAGTCAAACTCGACATGATAGCTGCGTACTGTTCCACTTTCTAATTGTGTTGTCTTCTTTTCTCTTTAATTATTGGTTAAGTTTTTATATTGATCTGATTAATATAGACAATGTTATTAAAAAAAATTAGACTTTTTGTAGATACCTTGGGACCATTTCTAGAAAGGTTAATAGGAATTCACTCACCCTTTATCACAGATTCAGAAATCATATCCTCAAGCCTTTCCATGCACGAGACAAGCAAATAGGGAGATAAAGAATCACCAAGACGCAAGCCTAACGAGACAAGCAAATAGGGAGATAAAGAATCACCATGACGCAAGCCTCTTTTAGGCGTAAGGCTATCTGTTTTTTTCTATTCCAGAGCTATCTGTTAGCAGTAAACACTAACATAATAACATTTATGATTCTAAGGCGTGATTGGATCAAAATTCTCCAAATACCCAATTAAATTGGTTCAATTTTTAAAATAAATCTCACCCGTAAATATTCGTTTTAAGCAAGTTTTGAGGACAAAATTTTTTATTAGGAGGGGAGTGTTATAACACTCAAATTATTTTATTAATATATATATATATATATATATATATATATATCATAATTATATAAATTCATGAATAGTCCACGTAGACTATCCATGTAGACGTCCACACTATCGTTAAAAAAAAATCCAAGTCATCATCATAAATTCCACGCATTAATCTGTATAATTACGTGGCATCCAAATAGGCATCCAAAACAATTAATGTCCGGTCAAAAAGTTTTAAATACTGATAATTTTTAATGATACATTCAAATTGTTCCAAAAATATAATACATTCAAATTCAAATTCAAATTCATATTAAAAGAAAAAGCAAAAGAGCAATATCCAAAATAAGCATACATCTCTCTTCTCTCTTTCTGAATACATTTATCCTCTCACCCACTCCTACCTTTAGAAGCCTCTCCACCCTGCAATAATCTTGACTTTCATCTACTCACTCAAGAGCGATTTTAGGGTGGGTTTGGCACCACCTCCGGAATCATTTACAAATCATTTATTCCAACTACATATACTAAACCAAATAATCAATTTGAAGATTCAAGCATCAGTAGCGACAAAAAACGAATCAGCTCCTGAAACCATTGTTCAATGGAAGCTTTTCTGCAGTGGCCGTGTGCCCAATGCCGCCGTGAATCCCCCATTTTTTGCAGTCGTGACTCCCATCGTAATACTATTTTGACGTTGCACCACTTGAAGCTGTTCGTCGCCGCTGTCGTCTTCCACGCCGGCCAAGGAACGGTCGACCACACATCGTCTTCACCGTGAGCTCTCCCTCACCATCGCGCATCGCTTCCCTATCCGGCAAAGCCCCCATCATCGTCGTCCCTCTCCCTTCCTTTTTCTCTCCCATTCTTTCTTCTTCTTTCTCTCTCTGGTATTCATTGTTTTCAAAATTTTCGCACTTCTCTCTCTAAATGGAGTTGTGCGGCGCTGAGAAGGAGTAGAGGAAATTAGGGTTCCCTCTTTTGATACTTCCCTTATATACATCCCTTTAATCTTTATTTATTATATTTTATTTTTTTAAAAATAATGTCAGATTTAGTTTTACACCCCCTTTCTTTAATTATAATGTCCCCCTTGAAAGCCCAGTTCACAGGCCACTTCTTAAAACCCAGAAAATGTAAATTGGGTTTCTGTACGTTATTCGCACCCCTGTTAATAATCCAGCCTTCTGCTCTAATTGCACCCCTGTTTTACTAATGCAGCGCCTTTTCGTTTTTTATTTATTTCTTTTTAAAAAAACAATTTCTTTTACAAAAAACCCATAAAACTAAATAAATAAATATTTTCTCTTCAAAAAACCTATAAAACCAATACACCCCCCCTATTAGTTTTTGTTATGAAGTTCAATTTTAGTTACATTGTCGTGTAATATCCCGTTACTGAAGACCTAATGGAATTTTACGTATTTTCACTCTGTTTGCCATATTTATGATCACTAAGTCCTATTGATTTTATTATTTAAAGGTTAAAAAAATTGATTATTTTTATAATGAGTATATATATTACCACTAAATTTAACCTTATAAAACAATTGATCAAATGGGTAAATATTATATTGCACATTTGCTGAAAATGATAATAGTAATGTTGTATCATTTAATAATAGAAGATAAGGTTTAATTAATTTTACCTCAAGGAAATCACATCATATTCAATATTCAATTCAAAACTCAATATATAAACAAATTGTATAATGTTATCAAATCATACATAGTATGAGCCGACAATCACATTAAATATGATCAAATAATCAAACACTGCCTACGTATTGTTCATTATTGTAAATGCCAATTTCTATACTTTCAATCCATAATTCAAGGCGCGAGTTCCAATTTAACTGCATCATAGTTAGAATTGGTTTTATTATATCGTAGCATTAGATATAATTAATTTATTTTGTGTCATGTATTTACGAAAATTCAGAGTTTGTGAAAAATGGTTCTATTATACCTTAGAATACTTAAATAATATATTTAAGAGATAGAAAAAGTAAGAAAGATTATAAGAACTTATGAGAGAGATAGAGAGTGTGTAGGATGATTGAGAGAATGTAGAAGGAGAGGGTTCAAATTGCAATTTCTACCATGAGCGTGGGGATCTTCACAAGGATTTCCCCATAATCCTCCGCAAGCAAGGAATTTTTTCAGGTTGAGACGGGGACGGGAGAGATGATTCCTCTGCTGCCAATTCAAGGATGGGGATAGAGATCATTCCCTGTCTCAAGTACATTACATAAATACCCTTATTATAGATGTAGTACTCTCCTCCACCCCCACGCCATCTCATCGCCATGCCTATAAATTTCAACAAATTTATGCCTCTAATTTCACATTGCTATATGTGCATTTTGTAACAAATCCAAAATCATTCGTATTTTTTTGGTTAAATAAATACAACACAACTTATATTATTTGATGTGTAATATACAAACATTTGCACATTAGTATAATCAAAGCCATTATAACGAGAAGTGTGATTAGAAATTGTAAAATTTTGTGAGTATTCATGGGTGTATTGGTTCAATTGAATGAATCATTTCTCCATCGTCTACTTTTATCACTACAACATGTTTGTTTAGATCTGTATTTATTCAATTATATATAAAAAACTTTTAGTGCTACAGGATGTAGTATTCTTATACTTTTGTATATCAAGCCATTATTGAATCGATCATCCACTTTTGTGGGTACAACATGTTTAGTATGGATAAGATTGTTTTGGAATTTATAGCCTTTAACCAATTTGGTCTAATATCACGTGCTGTTTTTAAATGTTATACGTGTTGCAGGGCAATACGATTCAGGGACACATGGAGCGGCATTTTATATATAAACTGGACAAGGACATTCAGGAGGGATATGTTTATTACATTTCAAAATTTACTGTGGCCCCTAATTCCGGCGACTATCGACCTGCCAGACATTCTTACATGCTCACTTCCTATTGGCTACTAAGATTCGCCCTGCTTCAACAGAAGCAGTCCCCCTATCTGCCGTACCTTTTCACCGCACCCGAAGAGTGCTTTGATCTGGGTTTGACCAAGACTATTTTTATTGTTAATTAGATGCATCATTCAAATATCAACATTTTCTGTTTTGTTTGTAGAAAAACGTAGGCGTACACACTACGTCCTAACCACTTTGTCTATAAAAAACATTTTCTGTTTTGTTTCGTTGTCTATTGTCTTGACAGATATCGCTGGGATCCTGACTGGGGTAGGTGTTGCGCGGGAATATTAGAAAAACAACAGCAAGTCATCCCTTTATTTGTAGTTACATTTCACATAATTCTAATATACAAGACCCGTACAACTTTTATCAAGTTCGATGATATATATTATGTCTCAATCGACCATCCACGTAATATAATTTTTTTAATCATTTTCATGGAAGACTTTTATCCCGACTACCATGCATGCTTCTAAACTGCTTATTAATCCTGACATTTGAGAGGTTGTTTAATTAATTGCAATGTTTTTCATATATACTCTCACATTTACATATTCAATTTATAAGCATTATAAATATCTAATTGATTTTGTCAAAAAAAAAATATCTAATCGAAACTGATTGTGATTTTAGGCTGTCCCAAAGTATCACTACACCGAGTATTGTTGTAACTCCAGAGACCAAAACAAACACTTCGGCCGATAAAGGGCTACCCAATTACAGATTGCTTTTTGTATTCTAATAAGACAATCTACAAATGTGTATTTTTCATTCCAAAAACAACAATGATATAGTTATAAACATGTACAACACACACGTAATATTTTAACAACCAAATAATTTAAATGTAAATTCTAAAAAGAAGATGTATACCCGTGCAGCGCACGGGTGATACATACTAGTGTTTGGTGTTTCTAAAATTAAAAGGGTCTTTTTTGATATATATAATTGATATATATATATTTGTGATAGTTGTGCGTGCTACTTTAGTGTTTGGTGTATTTTACTCATGTTTTATTAAATTATAATTTTAATAACTTTATAATGTGTTTCTAAAATTAAAAGGGTCTTTTTTGTCAAGATTAAAAGGGGTACAATCTTGGGCCTTGCCCTCTTTATTACAATTTTGTTTTTGGTCTAGTTCTTTATTACAAGTTAAAAGGGGTTTAAAAAAGTGAGTGTTAAGCCTTTTATGTTTGCACCCCTGACTTTTCTTCACACAACCTTCTTTTAATTTTTGGACTTTGCTAAATGAACCCCCAATTTTAGTGCATGCGGCCCTAGCTACATATCGTTCTGTTAACCTTTTCAAGCTTAAAACCCTCTCAATTATCTCTCCATGTTTTCACCCCTTTTCACTCTAGGACCAAGATCCAACCGCATTATCGAGCTTTGTAATCATCACCTACACAGTCGCTACTGTAGAGAAAATCACGAAAACAACACATTTTTAAAAGCTTCATTCAAAACTATAATGACGCAACTTACAACCAATGCATGGATTGTGGGTGCTAATACATCTCGACGCATAATTAACTCATGAGTCTAAATATAAGTTGAAAGACTATTATCTTTTAAAAGATGTTGTTCTCTAATGTTTTTCGCGAAAAAAAATAAATATTGGTGGTGACTGAATTTCTTTCGAAAAATATCCAAACTGCTAAAGTAATATTAATTAGCAACAATTATGCCACGGTAAATACCACAAGCTAATAGTCATTTCTTCAGCTTCTTCGATACTTGTTTTGTTGGGTAGTCTGGGAGATCGAGCACCGGGAACAACAATGAGAGAATGATTATGACCATCAAGAGACATTGACACCACAACTCCATCTGAAACCTTAAGGCAATGAGTATATATATGAGTCAGCTCTTATATATCCTTCATTTAGCTCATTCTTAGTCAATGTGTAACTAACCACTCACAATTGAATTTCAAATAATCTACCCCTCAAGTGTGAGTCACCCACATCATTAGACTTGAACCAAACCAAGATCCACTTCCCACTCCTCCACTAAGCCGAACCATGGCTCTCATACCACTTGTTGGGGAGTCCTGGGGAACACCAGGAGTAACAATTAGCAAATGACCTTGACCACCAAGAGACTTGGACACCACGATCCATATCTCCACCAAAAACCCTAAGGCAATGGATATATGGGTCACCTCTTATATATCATTCCTTTAGCCCATTTCTAGTAAACGTGGGACTAAACACTCACTTTTGAATTTCAAACAATCCCCCCATCATGTGTGAGTCACCCACATCACTAGACTTGCTCTGAGCTCGGATATTACCACTCCCCCACCAAGTTGAATCATGGCTCTCATATCACTTCTTGGGGAGTCCGGGGGAGCACTGGAGCAACAACGAGCTAATGACCAAGACAACCAAGAGACTTGGACACCACATCTCCACCCAAAACCTCAAGGCAGTGAGAGTATATGGATCGTCTCTCATGTATTCTTCATTTAGCTTATTCATAGTCAATGTGTGACTAACCACTCACACTTGAATTTCGAACATGTTTTTTCTATTTTTTTGTCTGGAATTTAAAGCTATAAGAGATACTGATAGTTGTCATCGATAATTTTGTCAAGAAAAACTATACTTCCTCCATCTCATTTTGTTTGCAGTTTAATGTTTTTGCATACCTTTTTAGAAAAATAATTAGTAGTCTAAATTTCATAAAAGT
This sequence comes from Astragalus membranaceus, assembly GCA_039519185.1. Classification (NCBI taxonomy): domain Eukaryota; kingdom Viridiplantae; phylum Streptophyta; class Magnoliopsida; order Fabales; family Fabaceae; genus Astragalus; species Astragalus membranaceus. The sequence goes on along the minus strand of CM076854.1, from coordinate 161,405,050 downwards.
GTTAAATAATTTACCATTTAACCACTTATCTCTCTACTTAAATAAACATGATTCATTTACTGTATATCAAAAATTCTCACAATAAGACCAACATGGTGTAACACAAGTGGTATAAAGAAGAGTATGAGTGAAAATATATTAAATGGTTCATTGAAAATGTAAAGCATTAATCAATTTGAGGTAAATTAATTTTGCTAAAACAGTAAATAATAAATTCTTTTTTTTTGTATGGACCATTGCTGGCTACTCACCGAGTGTCCCAACGCTTTCAACGAAAGACTAATCTCCGCTCGTGCTTAGGATCAAATTTCGTACTGGCCAACACCGAGTTTGTGCATTGCAGGAATCGAACCCGAGAGCACCGGGTCGACCTCCCGTGTCCCAAGGTAAATTAAGTCATTCGGCCGACGGTGTTGGTTAAAACAATAAATATTATGAGATTGAAGGAATGGTAACACCTACTTTTTTATTAATAACCGCTTTTTATCATTATCGACAGTTTTTACTCCGATTTAATACTTTATTGTATTATTTTTTTCTTACAATAATTAATTAACAATTTAAGTTCATTTAAAAAAAAATTTAAGTTCATTATCTAGTCTAGAGTATTGTCAAAAAAAGTTCATTATCTAGAAGTAGTATAATACTCCAATTATTACGCCCTCTACTTGGACCCTGAGAAGTAGGTAACTCAGTTGGCGAGCTAAGAAATACCGAAGAAGTGCACCAAATGAGTGCAAGAATGAGGTCTCAGGTTCAACTCCCGAAAACTAACATTCCTCCACCCCACTAATATTGCTTATAAAAAAAACTCACAGCCAATGTAGGCTAGTTTTATATGTTTTATATATGTAATTTTTAAACAATATTGTATGGAAGTAGGAACGCTCACAACACATTTTTTTTCACATAATTTTTAAATATTTTTTTACCATCAGGCGATTCAGGCCTCATGAATCTTATTAAAAAGAGAATTATAAGTTTATGCTATTGAGACTCACATGAAATTCAACTGGTATTTCATCAAGTATTACCATACGAGGGTCAGCGGAAGGGTAACAAAATTTGCTTAAAAAATTAACAACCCTTTGATCCTTTGAAATCCAAATATTCAACTATAGGTTGGACCATACCCAAGTTGCAGATAGGTACGTTGTCACTGATCAATGGCCAACTCATGCTTATTATAAGGTCTCTCCTTTTAATTTGGTCAGAAGATCATATTCAAATATGTTCTTACACGTTCATGAATATATTGACCTTGGATGAACAATAGCTGGCAAGTGGGGATTAAATATTAAATATTTATCCACAACCACAAAATTTGTAGCTAGAGAGCTTGCTACCGGGGGCCATCATAGTTATTTTATTGAGTGGGGGCTGGGGGGGTTGTATTCAAAGTTTGAAAGTTTAGACAAACTGAAACTATTTGAAAGGTGACCAGTTAATGACAAAAGATTATACTAGACTAGAATATGGAACACATGGTTATACTAGTATGTGCAACCCATGATCTCAGAAAAAAGAATCTGACTCCCACGACCACGCAAATGTGTATCTTCTATATTTGTACATTTTGTTACAACTAACAACCGTCGCAAAAATTGATTTTCAATAAATTAATATAATAAAGTTGATTTTAGGTAAAATTGGGCTAAAACCAAAGTTTTTAATATTCAGATATATTTGAATGAAAATGAGTTGTAACACCTCATAAATCTACTTGTTTATTTTTAATAAGACCATTTAAGCTATAAATACATTTTCTATAGTAAGTTAGACTAATTGAAAAGTGTTGGAACTAAATGAGCAGAGAAAGCTCTCTCGGCGATTGCATTTTCCACCGGAAGTATCAAAGATAACTCTACAAGCTAATACACTAAGGTTGTGTTTGGTAAAAGAGAGAAGGAAAACGAAGAGAGAATGAGAGAAGAGATAATGACTTTCTATTGTTTAGTACTATTTTACACTAACGATGTGTTTGGTAGAAGAGAAAGAGGAAATGGAGAAAGGGAGAAGAGAGGGTGTCAAGCAATAGAAAGTCGCTTTCTATTCTCTTTCTCTTCTACCAAACACACTCTAGAGGATATACAAGAAATGAGTGAATACACCAAATGATATACCCTATATATGCTTTTGAGTGGAAATGGGTGAATTGTTTTTTAGGAGAAATACGAGAGAAGGGGGAATTATTTATATAGGAACGTGTGAGTGGAAGTGAGAGAGCGGATTTGCTTTTTACTAGTGGGTGAAAAAAACTAATTATTATCAGGTATATTAATATTTGTATACATGTAGTATTTTATTTACATACCCAAATATCACTGGGGCATTTTCCCCTACCCTCTATTAAGTACATCTGTCCCTGCATGTCTTAGATCAAGCTAGAACCAAATGTGATCAAACTTTTCATGTAAAATCTGTAGAAACTCGTATAGACATAAGTTCAATGTTTGTTTTATAACATTTATGTAGAACTCCTTTTTGAATGATTTTTGTCTTGTTGGAAACTAGATTCATTTTTCTTCAGTTTGTGCACAAATTACGTTGAACTTGATCGAGTATTAGTAATTTAAAGTGTGTTACAAGTTGGACCATAATTGTTGTCTTGTTGTATCCTTGTGTATTCTTTTTATAAGCTGTATGAATTGGATACCTGTTTCACAAAAATAAAAATTGTATTCATAAACTAGACTTCCATTATTTTCCAATGAATGGTCGTCGTTTGATATTCTAATAAAATCACCAAAGTTATAGCTTTTTAGTTCTTTCAACCGTAACTTGCTACACCAATTGTAGTTCGGAAAACTAGGCATAGTTCTAAAAACCAGACTTTCGAAGCTTCAATTTACACTACAAAAAACGCAGGATAAGCGACGGAAATTAGCGAGGGAACCAAAATCCGTCGCTAATAATTACGTAGTGAGGGATTTTAGCGAAGGTACATAATCCATCCCTAATAATGACGAAGGCGCGCTTTTTTTAACAAAAAAATTCAAATCCGTCGCTAAGTATAGAATTTGTCGCTAACGGTCTGTCGCTAATGCTGACGTGACCGTTGCGCAGACCTTGGAGTGCGTAAAATTCTGACTCCATCGCTAAGTATAGAATCCGTCGCTAATGGTCTGTCGCTAATGCTGACGTGACCGTTGCTCAGACCTTGGAATGCGTAAGATTCTGAATCCATCGCTAATTTGAATTTCAGTTGCAAAATTTCTGTCGCTAAATTTAATTTGTTTTAGTAAACTGAAACCTCCTCACTTCTCTCTTCTCTTCTTCTTTTCTATTCTCTCACTCATTTTTCTTTTCTCTTCACTCCTTCAACCTCCAACAACTTGGTTTACAAAGAAGAAGCAACAACCATCTCATAATCAAGGCAGGTATTCCAATCATCATCTCTCCCATTTCGTTTTGTTTTCGTTTTCTATTTTGAATGCTTGCTTAAAATCCATGATTTCGTTTTCTTTTTATTTTCGTTTTCTCTGTTGATTTCGTTTTCTCTTTTGAATGCTTAAAATCCATGATTTCATTTTCTGTTTGGTGCTTCATAGGGTTGTTCATAGTGTTGTTTTTATTTTTGAATGCTCATAGTGTTGTTTTTCTGTTTGAATGCTGATAGTGTGATTTTTGTGTGTGCTAATATTCATTGTGTGGCACTTACAGGTGTTAGATATGGTTGAAGATGCTTGTGAATAATTGTTGGAAAAGAGGCAGCTTGAGAGAAAGAGAGAAGTGAGGTCTGAGAGAATGAGAGCAGTTTTTTTTTAAAAAAAAATCTAAATTAGCGACGGATTTTCCCTCGCAAATTAGTGATGGAATTTCCCTCGCTAATATTTAGCGACGGAACCAAATATCTGTTGCTAAATATTAGCGAGACCCTTTTTAGCGAGTGATTTTTTCCGTCACTAATTCTCTCGCCAAGGCACGTTAGCGGGGGATTTTTGGCCTTTAGCGACGAAAAAATTTGTCGCCTATACTGCTTTTTTTGTAGTGTTAGGTACCTAATTTGCATGATTTGGTTGAGTTTTCAATTGTAAAATAGAGAATTTATGTAGCAAAGTTCATCATCAAGATATGGGCAGAATTTTCTTGTTATGACTAGGCAAATCTGTTTCGGTCCAACAACTATTTTCACACCATATAATGCTTTTTATTGCACTAGTTGTTATGAATTTGTGATAATATTAGCCTTAATCCCTAGGCCATGTTAAATATAGAACCGATTTTATTGTGCTTTTGGATAGTGAGTGAGTGTATAATTTAATGAGATGCATTCATTGTTAGAATGCCATGAAGTTCTTTTTGACAAATAGAATACTATGAAACATGTTATCAAATTAATAGTTATTGTTTGGCTAAGAAATTAAGGTGTTATAATTTACATATTGAAACACTAAATTTTCATTAATGATGTACAATTTTAAATTTTATTCTAAAAATATTCTCTGTTGTTTTTTCATATTCTTCTTGTATAAGAAACATGAGAGGTCAGTCTTAAAGTAAATAATAGTATAAAAGAAGTTGAGCAATATATATATATATATATATATATATATATATATATATATTATTAAAAATGAGGTTGTGCTTTTTTTTTAAAGGTAAAAGAATATATTCAAGGGAGTACAAGGGGTACTCCCGCTCGAATACAAAGGCCTCACTAAGGAAATATATCATTCTTTTTTTAGGTTACACAAGAAAATATATTATTCTAATTTTTATAAATTTAAATAAAAATTTATCTTCTAAAATTCTCTTAAAGGCCTCTTCTATTTATGTTTTTAAGGTCTCTCAAAATTGAGGTCTTTTAGTAATTGAAAGAAAAATGGTAAGCAGATAAATATTGTTACAAGAGACCAAACCCATATTAAGGGGTTATCCCCACTTCTCTTTATTTTAAACTCTTTTCCCATTCCTTTTCTCCCACCTCCCCTGCCCATATTAAGGGTTTAATAATTAGTGCAAGCTTACATAAATAATTAGTACTATATTACGACAACGGCAACAATTATTAAATCAATCTTAGTCATTATACACCAATCCAATGGTTAGTACTTGCTAGCCACAATTTAGTTTTTGTGTGGTGAGTGGGTGGGTAAATGAAAACACTGGTTAATTAGTACATGTTTGTCACAATATAACTTTAGTGTGGTGAGTAAGTTGCCGCCGTTTCTATGATGTCCATTTAGTAACAATTACTAAACTATTGTTTAGTTCCAGAAATCAGACTCCTATATTATTATACTAATATTATGGGAATGAGATCTTCTCCATTTACAAGACTCTTTTAATAGGAGACTCATGGAATAAAATAATATTATATTAAAAGTAAGATGCTCTGCACCCAATACTACGATACGATGTTTTGATTTGTCTCATTCATGAACATGGTTGGTTTTGATAAGTTGTGTCTTTGTTATCATCGATGTTCCGCTTGCGGGTTCCTGGCTGTCCCTTATAGATGTCATTCTATAAGGGTGGGTAACTCATTACAAATTAATTTTAATAACTGGCATAACAGTCTCTATGGTTGTCTATCATTGTGTTTATGACATGTAAGAGGGTTGGAGTAGCCCTTGCCTTCTTAATGCAATTTTGACTTATCTAAAAAAAGATGTCATATTCTTTTTCGGATGGTGCTTGTTCGCTTATTTAGCTATTTATTTTGGGTCAATATTTATTTAGATGAAGAAGTTTCTCCTTGTTATCGCATTAGGTACAATCTCAGGAAATAGCTTGGTCCATGAGTTTGAACATCATATTAGCAGCCAGCTTTAATTGCTCCCAAATACGTATACCCCAGAGTTCATTATTCTAGAAGTGCATATGAAGAAATTGAAAAATAGTAGTAGTATTCACTAGAGAAAGTCCAACGACAGTTGCATAGCTTGATAAAATTTTCAAATATTAGTAATGATCTTCACAACCATTTCTAGCTGAAAAATAGTCTGAAATGCGTATCACAACTTAATCATTTCCTCACAATGACTGTTAGGTAAAAATGGGAAGATGTGCCTCTACATTCAAGTACTCGTAATAACGTTAAAATTACTAGTTTGTGTGTACGCGCAGTTAAATATAAGCATCACAAAAAACTCAAATTATTACATCATCCATGCATGATTCCATGTGTACACGATATAATATAATTACGACATAAAATTATGCAACCTTTAAAAAAAACATTATAAAACATGTTGCACGTAACCAAAAAGAGATGCATTTTTGTCAAAAGAAAAAAAGAGAGATATATATGCACTAACTAATACAAACGTGAAAAGCAGCTTATTATTGATTTGATTCTATTATCCCATATCTTCCCATTATGACCGTTAATTAACCACACATGATAATTACTTTACATACCCATATAATTACTTTACATACCCAGCACTACAAAATACCCAATGAGTTCGGGCACAAACTCACCAAGAAGTATAGCTAGAGATCACCTCAAACCAATAAAAAGCATATATCACATGATCAAAAGCTCCTACTTCCTAAATGTAAAGTATGAAAATGCTTGTGCAAGAAGCTTGTCACAAATTTGCCCGGAATGGTGACAACTGACAACTCTAGGAAGAATGGATCCAGAAAGTGTATATAACAACCAGCTATTGATCTTGGACCGGCCAACACTTGAAAGCTTAATTAGAAACAACGCCAAATTGTTGATCATCACAATTGTATTTCACAAAAATTTGTGGATTGGTGACAAAGCGATGCAACTTTTGGGAGATAATTACTCCTCAACTTGTAGTTGTCAACAAAAAAATTGTCATCAAATTAGAAGCTTAATTTTAATAAACCCTCTTTACCATTAACGTACACCATCTCTAAAAGGAATGAAAAATAAGGATCAATAATAAGCAATCCATAATATGCAATAAAGTTGCTCTTGATTATTAGAGAGGTAAAACTTGTGTGTCAATAATTTGTTGCACTCATGTGTGAACTAAATTAAATTGTCAGCAATGAGACATCAAAATGAAAAGCAAATTGCTAATCCAAACAATACCTTTTATGGGCAATTTATAGTTGATGCCCTATATCTATCTTTATTCCTAATTCTCTTTTTTTTCCAACAAATTCTGTACATGAACTAAAAAATGGATCACAAAAATTGATCTAAAAGAAAAACAACTATCCCCAAAAATGTTCATTTCACACATAATTGGGGTATGAAGAAAGCAAATTACTAGGTATGCAAGGAGAATTCCTCCAAGCCCTAGCATGCAACTTCAATATCTCTCTTGCTTTATCCTTAACTTTACTTCCACAATCCACTTGAAGAACCAAACACAGTTTTGCCACAACACCGAGCTTCAACATTTCCTGAACAACATTAGGAGTTGCAGAAAATCTTGCAATAGACAGCAAAATCCTCACAGCCCTATCATTTGTCACAATAGAAACCCTCAGAATCTTCTTAGAAACTATAGCAAGCCCAGCTCCATGTCTCAAAAGTTCAGCTCTTCCTTCCGCACATTGACACAAAGATTCCAACAACACAAACATCATCTCATTTGGTTTCCTTTCTTTACAACCTAATAAAAGTTCAATCAAAACTGGAACTGTTCCTGCTTCAACACTTTTGATTCTGTTTCTTCCCCATGGACACACTGTAATCAATGTTTGTAATGTTGCTTTTGATACTTTCTCAGAAATCTGATCCTTTAAAACTTGCACAAGTTCAACAAAAAATTCATTTTTAAGATGTGATAGTTGCACTGGTTCAGCTACTTCACACATAGATTTCAACAAGAAAACTGCATAAGCACGTGATTCAAAGAACCCCTTTTGCATAACCCTTGTTAAAGACTCAATAAACTCACCATTTTTGAAACCTGTTAAAGTCTTTAACCCAGCTTCAGAAATATGAAGATTGTGAAGTATGTTCAAAGCTTCATCAACAGCACTTGTGGAATCTATATTGCAAGTATTGTTCATAACAATAGATGCTAAGAATTCAACAGCACCAGAAGCTTCCATGCAACGTTTATTTGTTTCACTAGAAGAAGCAATGGATCTAAGTTTACGAAGACATTTCAGTTGCATTAAAGGAGAATCATGAGAAGCATCTTTGAGGAGTTTAATGATTTGGTTTCTGTTGATGGGTGGTTTAGGAGTTGGAATTCTTTCTATGCCTTGAGAAGCGTTTATAGTACACCAAGCTTGAATAAGTCTACGAAGGGTGTGATTTGGTGTTAGAGATAGATCAATGGAATCTGATGAAAGGCTTTGTTTTGTAACTGGACATGTTTTGTTTTTCTTTGAAAATAACCATGTTTCGATGCTTTCTCTGTCGTAGGTTATTCCTGTGGAGACAGTTACTGGATCTTTCATGATTTCTAATGAGATTGGACAGACAAAATATGAAGGAACATCAACCTCGTCCATGTTTTTGAAAGTGAAGAAAGTTTAATGATTTTATGTTTGTAAATTGAGAAAATTGAACCTTAATGGAAGAGAAGAAGAGGTAGCTAGGAATAGGATTGTTGTTGTTGTGTTGGAGTTTTTGGAATGAGATTTGTTTTGTTAGTGAAGAGTTGAGAAAGGGTTGGTCTTCTTATTTATAGGAAAAAAGCGTGTGCTAAATGTGGGAATGAATAATATAAGATGGTCAAAAACACGGAAAAAAGATAGAGCCTCAGCCTCCATTTGAGAGGAGAGAGAAAAAAAAGTGTGCTAGCTATTTATGACTTTTCCAAATGAAGGAATGGAATTGCTCAACTGGTAGTTAGTAGTATTAGTAGTAATAACTTTACCGGGTCGTCAACGCCAACGAGACAAAAATTAGTAAAGAGGAATAACGCACGTGAAGGATTTTCTGCTTAACAGCTTCTAGGGGTCATATATTTATTTAATTTTTTAATCAAACGGGCTTCATGCCTTTTTTTTGTGAAGGGGAGATACTTTCATTCAATTGAAAACAGAAACAGCACTACAAGCTAAATGAATTAAGAGTGTTGGGACATTTCCCATCCACAAACTAGAGTTATCTCTAACTAGAGTTATCTCTAACTAGAGTTATATCTAAGAGAGTCTAAAGCACAACATCATTACATCTATTACAAAGAGATTGATCAAAGGCCATGTAGACACAACCAAACCACTCGCAATAGTCTTACATCCAGACTATCAATAGCTTTCGCACCCAGACTAAGGCATCCATTAGATGAGAAACCACAGTCTTTCTTCCTATCTAATTACGGATGATTTCTTTGACCTTTGTACGCGCAATTCGACTATTATTGGTCTCTGGATTGTCCCACAATCCTTGGTAAACGAAAGTTTGTTGATAATTGGAGAGGACATTAGAAGAGGGGTCAGCCACAACAGTCTCAGCAATCGCAGTGTAGTCCAAAAGTGCCTATAGAGCAGTGTTCAAGCAGAGATATTTGGAGCATAATATCAAACACTTGGGCAGCAAACTTAAAAACCAAAAAACTGATGCACAAGCCATAAACTAGGGAATTCATAGAGACAATCAAGGTTTCAAAAACCGGATCGGACCGGCCGGTTCAACCGGTTGAACCGGGAACCAGACCCCTGGCCGGTTGGTTCAACCCCATTTGAACCGCAGGTCAAAGAACCGCCCCAGAACCGGATTGAACCGCCAAGAACCGCTTTGAACCGGGAAAGAACCGGGAACCGAACCGGTTTGAACCGCCCGAAATGCAATTTTTTATTTTTGATTTTACTTTTTTCTCCAAAATTTAATATTTTTTATTTAATAAATTACTTATCCGGTTCAACCATGGTTGAACCGGTTGAACCGATTGAACCATGAACCGGAGGTCTCGCCGGTTCGATCTCCGGTCCGGTTTTAAAAACATTGGAGACAATAGAGCCCAGAAGAACAAACCTCGAGAGTAGGGGATCACCGTGGGTCCAAGGAGGTTTTCGAGGAGGGGGAGTGGGAACCAACAGCGTCGCCAAGGGAGAAGTTAAGACTAACCTGAGAAACCGAGAAGTAGAGGAAGAAAGGACTCCAACCAGGCCTTCCTTACTGTACACTGGTGGTGGTTCAGGCGGTGGCCAGAGCGCCGGCGCCATCGGCACTAAGGTAGCAGGAGAAAGCATCAGCAAGTTTCCGGTGAGAGATCTTACCCCAAGGAGGAGAAAGAGAAGCTCCTTGTGCGGCGGCGGAGGAGCGAGCGCCGGCTCCACGGAAGCGGCGACAGTTGGTCGGTGTTGAGCAGAAACCAATGGTTCGGAGGAGGTTATGACTGGATGGGGTTTTGGGGGGTGGTGGTGGAAGGATCGGTCAACAGGAATCGCAGGGGATGGGGAAATGGTGTGTGGTGGGAGGTGGCGGCGGCATGGTGGTTGGTGGAAGAGTTTGGCGAAGGTGAATCAAGGGGGAAGGACATCAATGGACCCCAACCAGTGGAGGGGAAAAGAGCCTCCAAAGAGAGGGGTGGATCCTCCATGGTGGAGGGGAAGACCTCCAAGGAGGAGGGGAAAGCCTCCACTAACCCTAGGGTTGGGAGGAGAAAAAAGGTTTCTAGAGAGAAGGAGGAGCCTCTCTCTCTCATCAAAACCACTGAATTCAAATTTTTTTAACTTTTCTCTCTTCTCAACAAAAGAACAGGCTTCATGCCTTGAATTTATTAAAAAAGAGAAAAAGAAGAGAAAAAGAAAGATGAGACTAAAAAGTTCAAGGGGACTAGACCAATAGTCTTGGCAAAGGAGAAGTTAAAGTCAAAACAATAATAGAGAGCCATTAATAATGCCCCTTAAAACACTTCATCCTAGACACAAAAATAAAAGTGCTAATTTACAATAGTTAGGTAAATTAAAGAGTCAGAGACGAAGGATGTCCTTGAACTGGAATTGTAGCTAACAATTCTCTAGCCAAATTATGTTTTTATAAAAATTGTAGGACTAAGTTTTGATAGCCAGATCAAAAAGAGACTCTGAGACGAAATTTGTCTTTGAATGGGTATTATAGCTTTTAGTTTTTTGGACCAATTTCTTCCTTTAAATCCTTTACATGCAAAGCTTTATTTTATGTAAATTTTACATCTTTTTGTGATATACTACTATTTCTCTTTTCATTAAAATAAATTCACTTTGGGTTATGATTGATATGTTTGAATTTGGTCATTCAATTGGTATGATATGTTTCAGTTTAGTTCTTCAAAACAAAACTGGCCAGGTCCTTCACTTTTTTGTGTTTTTGTTTTGAAGGACCAAACTAAAACGTATCAAACATAAAGAACCATTTTGACACAGATTTGAAACATAAATAATCAAAGTGGGGAAAAAAGATAAATGACGAAACTGAAACTAAGATCAAAGATAAAAGACCAAAAATACAATTTAGCCTATAAAACAATAAGACGCTTCACCTACACCTAAAAGTTTGTGGGTTCGAGTCATCGAGGGGCGAAGTGGACAACACTATCTACTATCTATCTATACCATTAACCTACTACCAAAATACCAATCTTACCCTTTTTCCAACTAAACAATTTTAGGATATTTATGTAATTTAACTTTTTTTCTCGTTCAAACTTTTTCACCTTTTAAAACCTTTTCACTATCTCTCATATACTTTTTCAAACTTTTTCACTATCTCTCTCTCACACTTAACTTTTTCACTTTTTCACTCTCTCCTCCTTTTTCTTCCTCTAACTCTATCTTATTTTTCTATTTTTCACAATATATCTACTTTAATTTCATTTACATGTCTCCTTCATTTTTTTAATAATCTATTTTTTCTCTGTCAATATGTTTTATTTAATTAGTCTCTACGAAAAATATTACAATTTGTAAAATTTGAAACTTTACTACAATTTTGTTTTCTAATCTCTATAGAAAATATTACTTATCACTCTCTCATATATTTTTTCAATTTTTTCAAATTTTCTCACACATTTTTCACTCTCTCCTCCTCTTTCTTCCTCTAACTTTATCTCATTTTTCTATTTTTCACAATATATCTACTTTAATTTCATCTACATGTCTCCTTCATTTTTAATATTCCATTTTTCTCTATCAATAAGTTTTATTTAGTCTCTACGGGAAATATTACAATTTGGAAAATTTAAAACTTTAATACAATTTTGCTTTCTAATCCCTACCGGAAATATTACATATTGCCAGTAAGTGTTCACGGGGTAACGTTCGAACCTATGCATCCCCGATACTTCAAAAATGGAGACGTACCCGTGTCGGATACGTATCTGATACCGATCGATACGCACCCGATACTTCCCGATACGTACCCAAAGAGTATCTAATAATTTTTTAATTCTTTTTAAAAAATATTTGACTCGATACTTTTCAGATACATCTTTGATACTTCTTACCAACTAAGGATACTTCTTAGATACTTTTTCGATACCTCTTACCAACTAAGCACATGATTGTCACTCATATATGATACACTTTAATACCTCAATAACTAAAAGACAAAATTATATGTTTTTTCGTAATACAATAATAGAAGAAATAATACATTGTGATATGAGTGAGATAAATATACGTAACTATCTCTACTTGATAAGATCACAAGTATTTATTTTTACAATGTGATGAATATATATTGACTAATGATATGCTTATGTTTTATTGACCAATTACGTACTAATATGAATATCTTAGTCTATACAAAGTCATCTATTTCTGCCACTGACTATTCGTATACGATTTCGGGTGGTCTCAGTTACTTGTCCACCATTACTTTTTATGACTAGTCACTCATACATAGGTGTGTCGGTTGTCCTCTTCCTTTCATCTGTGTGATTTTTTTATCTATTTGGGAAGTTTTTTTTTCATATCTATAAAATGCAATATTTCAGTTTTTCATCTTTGTTTTTTTCTATTTGTGTTTCTATTCTATTTTATTTTTTCTGTTATGTTTTTATATATTTAAATTTTAATTTAATTTTTTATTAAAGTATCCCAGCCGTGTCGTATCTTGATTTTCAAAATTTTCCCATATCCCCGTATTCGTATCGTGTCGTATCCCGTATCGTATCCGGTATCCAGGCTTCATAGGTTCGAACTAACTCAATTACAATTTGAATTTTTTTATCTACAAATTAGTCTTGATTTTCACGGGGTAATGTTCGGACTAATTAAATTATGTTTAAGTCTATTAATAAAAATAACACGACAACACTCGTGCGTATGCACGAGTATACTGCTAGTTGATGCTTTAAAAAAAGAGATAGAACAGAGAATAATTGACATTACTTTTATTCTCTTATTCTTCTAATTTTTATTGTTTAAGTTTCTTTTAACACCAAACAAACACATGAAGAGCTTAAGTATTTTGTATTATTTTAGGAGTAGAGGCAAGAAAAAGTCTTTTACAAAAAAAAATAAAGACCTATTTGCTCTCTAAAAAAAATACTAATTTGATTATTAAAAAAATTAAATACTAGTGAAATTAGTCTCTAAAGAGGTCTAAAATGTCCCTACAATTATTTTAAAGGGCTAATCTAACCAATATTTAAGGACCAAATTGATACTTTTAATTTTTTTCAAACTAAGTAAATCTCTATTTTTTATATCAGCTTGGATATCTACTCTATTTTATCATGAGAATATTTATTTTGTAAATACTTATGATATTTTTCTAATAAATGTTTGATTATTTTTTGCCCCCCTCCGTCAAAAGTTATTAGATCCACCAATGATCAAAAGGCCTTTCATTTATTTTATTATTGATCGGAGATAGTATCATTTGTGTCTTATAACATGGATCCGAGGGAGTATAAAATAAAACAAAATTTATGTGTATTGGTATTGTTTTTCAATCATATTATGAGACGTGGGCTAGTTTATTATAAAATAAAAAAAATTAATAATATAAATAATTAATCTATGTGAAATTTGGTGATGGGAAACAACACTAACCACGCCTATAAAGTTACCAAAGTAGTATTGACTTAGAAGAATGTATATTACACTCAGTTTTGTCTAGAAATCTATAAATATACTATTTGCATTTGTTTGTATTTGACTGCTGGCCGACAAATAAATTTAAATGTTTATTGACTTTTGTCATCGTGTTGCATCTGCATTTAAAGCGTATACACAAAAATTGCAAGTTGAAGAGGTTCAATTTTATTGATGCACAAGCGTAAAAGCCGCCTAACGACTAATTGGCAGAGAAACAGAGTGGCCATCGTGTCTTGTGTTATGCTGTGTAGTAGTAGGATATGCTGTGATTGGTTGGAGAGAATTAGCTGCAAATATTATCATGACTATGAGAGAGAGAGATATTTTTTCCTCTCTTTGTTTGACAAAAATTTTTAGGGCGAGAGGGATCCTCTAGTTTAAGGTAGAAAAAACTTTCGACACTTTGAACACTTACAAAGAGAATTACATTTATCTTATTTCAAATGGACTACTAAAGATTTAAACCCGAGACCTCTTAGATTCAAATTTTGTCATGTTCCACTAACTCACCACTTCTTCCTCTCTAATACTACAAGCAAACAAAATGTACCTTGCAAACAAAGTATATGCGTTAAAACTTTTAAAACTCTTAAAGGAGAATTTTACTGCTCATTGTGGTCTTACCTGACTCGAATGATTAGTTTTTATAATTGTGAGTAGGAGATACTAGTTTACATAAAAAAAACTACCTTGCACACTCCGATTACAAGTATAATAAAAAAAGACAAAATTACCCGCCATAGGACTGGTTCCATAGGAATAAAAAGTTGTTGAAAAAAATTGAAATTAATTGATGAGTATTTTGTCTAAAACATCATTAAATATGACGATGTTAGTTAAAATTTGCTTATATTTTCGACCATCAAGGTAGAACTTTTGGTTGCCTATATTCGATATTGGAGAAAGTATAAGAGACATGAGGAACTTCTACTAATGGATTGTATCATACAAAATAGAGAAGAGAGAGAATCAAAATTTGGTGATACCTATCAATTTTACAATCTCGATGTATAAAGAAACTCTCGAGAAATGTTTTTTTTTCTTTTTTATGCCTTGAAGTGGAACTTTCTCGTAAGTGCTTAAAGAGCCAATTATAACATGGACTTGGCTCATAAGCATAGAAGGTCGCTACTCCACTCTTAAGATATCTTATTGGTGGGACACGAGGGTTTAATCTACCTGGACCCTTTGTATTATATTAAAGGGAGTGCAATCGGGCACCCCAACTGATATATATATATATATATATATATATATATATATATATATATATATATAATCTACTCCACTCAACGGATATATATATATATATATATATATATATATATATATATATATATATATATATATATATATATATATATATTAACTGACCTTTCAAATGGATACATCTATCTGTATTGGACAGGTCCGCCAAGTTTAGCTTCATTTGCGAGATGAACAGGAAGATGCTCCATAGAATCAAAGAAGCCCGACGGAAATATTCTCTCCAACTTGCATAAGATAAATGGGATGTCTTGTTCACTTTTTGTAAGGTCATCCGCTTTTAGCGTTGCAGAACACAAATTCTTAAAATATTGACTTATTTCAATGAGTGGATTCAAAATGTGTGTTGGCAACGAACTAATGGAAATAGGAAGAAAGCACTCAGTGAATACATGACAATCATGGCTCTTCATCCCACGTAACCTCCCATTATCCACATCGGAACATCTTGCTAAATTGGAAGAATAACCGTCTGGCATTTTCAACTCAGAAATCCACTGATAAACTGCTTTTGCTTGCTCCGTAGATAAAGTATAATTGTCTTTGGGTTTCAGTGTCCTACCGTTAGCTTGCTCAACCAATAACAAATTCTTTCGCCTGCAGTAATGATCCACGTCCTTCCTAGCCTTCTCATTGTCTTTCCTTTTACCTTTCACGTTCATAACAGTGTTAAATATGTCATCAAAGAAGTTCTTTTCAATATGGATTACATCGAGATTGTGTCTCAATAGATTATCTTTCTAATATGGAAGTTCCCAAAAAATACTTTTTTTCGTCCAATTATGCCATTGTCCATAACCATCTGGACGAGAAACAACACCAGCAACCGCTTCCACGGGAGGGATATCCTTGACACTGTTCCAAACTTCTTCTGGTGTCAGCCTACGAGGAGGTTCAGCTGTTTCAACATTCCCCTTGATGAATGCATATTTTGACTTTCTAAAAGGATGCTCGGTAGGTAAAAACCTACGGTGCGAGTCAAACCATGAGGTTTTTCCTCCATATTTAAGAGTAAAAGTCTTTGTGACAACCATGCAAATTGGACACGCCATCTTACCATGTGTCCCTCATCCAGACAACATTCCATACGCAGGAAAGTCATTAATGGTCCACATCAAAGCCGCCCTCATCATGAAATTTTGTCTTCGTGCTGCATCATAAGTTAAAACACCATTCCATAACCTTTTTAGGTCATCAATCAAAGGTTGCAAATATATGTCAATACCAGCTGTTGGATTAGTTGGCCCTGGTATTATAGCATTTAAAAACATATAGGGTTTAGACATACACATTTCAGGAGGTAGGTTGTATGGGGTAACAATAACTGGCTAACAAGAATACGGTGTTGCTGACGCTTGAATATATGGTATGAAACCATCAGAGCATAAACCAAGCCGAACATTGCGTGGATCATTGGCAAAATCTGGATGAACACGATCAAAATGCTTCCAAGCTTCACCATCAGATGGATGACGTAATTCACCAGAATTATTTCTATTTTCATAGTGCCACGTCATTTTACCCGCAGTTTCCATTGAAGTGAACATCCTCTTCAGTCTTGGTATAATCGGCAAATAGAACATTGCTTTCCTTGGAACTGGTTTGCCTTTGCTTGTCCCTTTTCTGCTGACACGATACCGCGGCTCTTGACAAAACTTGCATTCCACCAACTCTCCACCATTTATGCCAAACTCATTGTTATAATAGATCATGCAACCAGACACACAACAATCAATTCTTATAGAATTTAAACCAAGCTTCGATACCAATCTTTTAGCATCATAATAACTCTGCGGCAAAAGTCCTCTAACAGGGGTTGCATCCAACATCATTTTAGTCATGTATTCCATGCACAATTCCGCAACGTTAAATTGAGACTTAAGACCCAACAGCCGAACACACATTGATAGCTTAGAGTCTGTAGATCCTTCAAATAATGATTTATTTGTCTCACTCAAAAACATATAAAACCTCCGAGCTTCCTCATTTGGAACTTCTTCAGCATCATATTGTGGTTATTCGAAATCCAAATTTACACCGACATCATCAGATATCATCCCCTGAACAACATCAAACGGCGGCCGATATCTCGTAGTCGTTGGATTACTACTTGATGCGCAAGCTTCTACGACTGGACTTGATGTGGGACCTTCTACTTGGACATGAACATTATCAACTGCAGGAACTCCAACTGCTAACTCGCCATGACGGGTCTATATCCAATAATTTGGCTTAAACCCATTATTGTACAAATCAAGTCGAACATCACCTTCCTTATATTATATATATACTACACAACATATATCATATATGTGTATTAGAACAATACACATTGGTATTGATATTTTCATGTTTGACCAAATATACAAATGGTAATATATTTTTGGTAACATTTTATTTTACTAATAAATTTAATTTTTTTACTTCAATTATATATATATAATATCGTATTTATTTTATCTAAAAAATGCAAATAACAAACAATTATTACAATATAATTTATTTTATTTTTTCAAATAATTTCTATAACATTAATAATTTTTACTAAAAAAAATCTATTACACAATAAATAAAATTTATTTTATTTTAACGAAAAATTTCAGCTAATAACATCAAATAACATTAAAATAATTTGTATTTAATTTTACTAAATAATAACTAATAAATGTTCGGTTTTTAACTAATAAATAAAATAATTCGTATTTTAAAAATCTCAAAAATTTTAGATAATTATTATTATACAAATAGTGTAAACATAATCTAATTAATACACAATAAATAAAATTTATTTTATTTTCGCAAAAAATTTATAATTTATAATAATAACAACAAATACATTTTATAACAAATAATTTTGTTAACTAACCGGTAGTGAAGAGAAATCTCTGACTTGATGCTTTCCGGACTCTTGTAAACAAAACTCCAAACTCGCAACTCCAATCAATTGCAAAACAAATAATAACAAAAAAATATTAAACAACACATATTTAAAAACTAAATATATTAACTAAAACAATCAAAATTCAGTTAAAAAACATACCTTAAGAATAATCTTACAGAAAGAACAAAACAGACTTCGAAAGGAGTGGATTGAGAGATTTGAGAGGAGAAGAGTGAGAGATTTCGGAGAAAAGAGTGAGAGATTTCGGATAAGAGAGTGAAGAGTGATTGAAGAAGGGGTTCGAATATATAGGAAGGGTGTGCAACGGCTATTTCGCAAAATCCACCGGAACTGTCGATTACCGGCGGATTTTATGGCTTACCGGCGGATAGCAATCAAGGTCAGCGCACGGTTTTCCATACAAGAATCCGCTGGAAAATGCGCAATACCGGCGGATTATTGGCTAACCGACAGATTGAATAGATTACCGGCGGATTAGATAGATTACTGGCGGATTTTGAATTTCAAAATTTAAATATTATCCGCCGGAAATTGCAATTACCGGCGAATTTTTTTCGTTGGTTTTTACCGGCGGATTGTGTTGCAATTACCGGCGGATTTTTTTTAAAATTTTTTCGTAAAAGAATTCCGTCGGTAACACCTATATATTCTGCCGGTAAGTTACGGTCGAATTAAATTCCGCCGGAAACATTGTAAAATCCGCCGGTAATTTACTCGGGGAACCAGGCCACCGGTAACACCCAAAATCCGCCGGTAATGTACCGGCGGATTTATTCCGCCGGAAATAGTCAGCCAGAAATGGGCGAAATTCTTGTAGTGGGCTCCCCTCAACTAGGTGTGCTACAATGAATTTTGGGATCGTCATCCCCATGGTATCTTTTATCTTTAACTTAGACACTTAGGTCTATTACTTAACGCTTAGGTCATTTTCACACTCGATAGAACAACTACTCGGTTTGTATTCAAACCTTAACATGAACTTACTTATGTTGCATCATAAACATACATTACATGCTTGAAAACTAGTTCATCTCATTCAAACTGAAGCAAAATAGTGTTTTAACCAATCTATAACTTAAATTGACACTTATTTATATTGTTTTAACCAATCTATGGATATTACTTATTTTATAGCTTATGTTTGCATGACAATCATTGTGAAGGGTTAAGAAATGAAGTAGGAAAGGATTGCAGTACAAAGGAATAGCATTGGAGGCCGTTTTAAAATAGGTGACAGAATGTTCGGCCCGGTCCGGGCTCGTAATTTTTTTTTTGCTATTTATCAATCTACAGGCGCACAGTGTGGGCCTAGGGACGCACGAACCGGGCTCCTCAATCAGACTTGCCAAAAATTCTGTTTTCGTGTGTATTTCGCTATTCCTTTGGCTTCGATACCTATCCACTTCGTTCCTAACTTAACAACAATCAAATACAGTATGATTATCAACTCAAAACATCAATCTTCAACCACTAAACATTCAATTGAAATCACATAAAACACAATCAAACTGCAAGCACAACTTCAACATTCACAAACTTCCCAATGAACCTTTTTGAAGAATTTTCACGAATCAATTAACATATATTACAATTCAACTATGAAGAACAACAAGCCAACAACCAATTGTAGCGACCGAAAAATCTGGAGGAGGGATTCTTCATCATTTTGAAAATGAAGCCGCCATCGATATTTATTAAATAGGAAAAACATTGAAAAAACCTTTATTTTTGGGTTCGGGGGTCGATTATGTGTGGGAAGGTATTAGCACCCCACGACATCCTTTCAAAAGAAAGGTTACCATTTAACTTAATGTGTAGAGAAAAAAAAGTTAATTAAAAGAAAACAACCTAGTTTACCCTTTTATTTGCAAAATTGAAAATGAAGACTTAATAAAAATTTTAGTTTTTTGCGCTTGACATGATTGGGCCTCTGCTCCTACGTATCCCGAGGTGCGATGGGGAAATCAAAGCTACGTAGTTCTTGGGTAGAAAAAGTTTGTGTGTTTGGTGTTTTTTATTTATTTTTGAAATTGGGATAGGTATTCGTAATGACCAAACAAATAAAACTCAGAGTGGCCATCACTCATAGCTCGTTTGAAAACTAGGGCTGTTATTAACGGTCAAACAAGCTAAGCTCCGAGTGACCATTAGTAACAAACCATTTTTGTGTGGATAATTGTTAAGAAAACTGGTTTGGAAGCATTATGATGTAATAATAAAAAAAATAAATGAGTTGTAATAGAAAAGGAAGTGTAATTAACAAGGGTGTTATTATGTTATAAAAAAGGGGGATGAGTAGCAACTGGGGCTGTATTTTTAAAACTGGGAGTGTAAATATTAAACAGCCCAGTTCCACGTGTTTTGCAAACTGGGCTTAAGTGAGGGGGTTGTATTAATAAAATGGGGGGTGCACTTATAAACATGGGTTATATCGTAAAAAAAGGGTGCGTTTAGTAGCAGCCCAATTCCTATATTGTGTTTATCAGCCCACGAAATATGGGCTTTCCAAGGGGATTGTATGAATAAAAATGGGGGTGGGCGTAGCAGTAACGGCCCAACTCAGTATTAGGCTCGCTAACTCACGAAATGTGGGCTTTCCAAGGGGTGTGAGAAGCAAACGTAAAAAAACATACTATAAAAACCAAACCTAAAAAAAACGAAACCCTAATCCTTCACATCTCAAACCCTCAGCGCCGTACTCACCACTCCTCTCCAACCCTATTCTTTCGTCTCCTTCTCCCCACTGCCGTATTCGCTTTCCTCTTCCCCTCACGATGTCAACCGTTTCCTCTCCCTCTCCAAACCGATCCTCACCTCTTTTCGCAACAACTGCAAACTTGATCTCACTGTCTCTCCTCACAACCAAACCTAATCTCCTATTTTGACAACGGCACCGATCCATCGAAAAGGAAGGAGGGGAGGGTTGAAGGAGAGGAAAGATTTCTGAGGGTGGTTGTTCGGTGGTGGGGCTTGCGATGGCGATGACAGTGAGGTGGAAGTTTGCGGAGAGGAGAAGAATGAGGGCGTCTGGTGGTAGATTCGGAACGAAAGTGGTTATAGTGGTGGCGATGGCTACGGCGGCGGAGACGGTGAGGCTATGGCAGTGATGGTTCGTAGAGGGGATGGGTGGCTGTGAGGTTTGTTTATGGTGGTGCTGCGAAGGGGAGGAGGGGGTTGGCTACGGGGTGAGGCGTGGTTTCTGTGTTGGTGATTGACGGTGGTTCATGGCGAGGCTACGGCGATCTACGGTCACTGGTCACCGGTCACCGTCCACGGTGGCCGGAAAGTACAGAGGTAAATTTCAACTCCCTTTTTTGCTTTCCCTTCCTTCTACTCTCTCACCTAGCTCTGATATGTGTTTCCCTCTACCTTGTCTCCCCACTTTCAATTCGGTTTTGGGTTTTCATGTTTCTGGTTTTGTGATTCTGATTTTGGGTTTGCGTAAACACTGAAAAAAAAAATTGTGACACACTACTAATTTCCCAACCCTAAAAAAAAGGGTTTCAGACACTGTTTTTTTCAAAACCGATTTGGTCATGCCCCTCCTCACCACTTTCAGACCACAGAACACGTACTTGATAAAAAAGATAATGAAAACATACTTGATATTACAGAACCGTGTACTGTTCAGTATATAAGCATCTAAAAAAAGAGAAATTGAAGCATGATAGACTAAATATCTACGTATTTTTTTAGATTTCAGATTGTATAATAGAAGAAAAGAAAAAGAAAGAAACCTATTCTGCTTACTGCTGCTTCTGTGTTACTGCTTCTGTTCTGTTTCAGAAATATTTGATGCTTTAGAAATTAGGGTTTCAGTGTGAAGCCCTAAATTTGTTGCTCTGAATCCCTGAATTTTCGTATCTTTGTGATTGCGTGTCATTGTTTTGGGTATTTTTCTGGGTATTTTTGGTGTCAATTTTCGTCCCCCTGATACTGTGTTACTGTTTGATATTTATAGGTGGATTGATGAGGTGCTGAGGAGTCAAAAAGGACAATCAGCAATTAGGGCAAATTTAGGGCACAAAAAGGACAGCATTTTGAGGAGGAATCAAAAGGACAACAACTGGAGCAATTTAGGGCGCAAAGGACAGTCAAATGAAAGACAACAGCAAGAAAAAAGGAATCAAAAGGACAACCAAGCAGCTAGGGCAGCTGCTGCGCCCTTTTCCTCTTCTCTTTTTTTTGAGATTTTGTATTTTTAATTTTTGTATTATTTTTTGTACTATTTTTTGCTGTTTACTTTTTTGGTTCATATGTGTAAAGAAAAACTATATTATATGACAAAAAACTTTAACTATTCAGCTTATTTATTTATTTCTTTGCACCAATAACAATAGACTAAATAATAACAACGACAAAAATAAAATAAAACGAGCATTAAACAATCGTTGTACGAGAGTGCCAAAGACACACGCGTTTAAAACGATATGTAACGCAACGAGAATAAGAACTTTTTTTAAAATTTTAATTAATCGGACAAAATTAGGGTATGACACCAATACTTCAAACAAACTCCAATTAATTGAAGAACTCACCTTGATTGTCGATTTCAACACACAAACAAGCAAGCAATTTCAACTTGAAGCATCAAACACACTCCTAGGCACCCAAAATCGAAACCTAAGGCACCAACAATCTCCCAAGTACTCCCAAACTCAAATATCAAGCTTCAAACCTTCTTCAATCACTACAACAAAATTGGTAACCGACGGCGGTTAATCTGCGGCGGTTATACCAAAACCGCCGCTGATGGATAGGTTGCAGCGATTTACACGGCGGTTATGTTATCCGCCTGTATTATTAAGTAAACAGCGGCGGTTATCCGGAATTCTGCAGCGGTTGTAAAATTTGGCGAATTTTCAAAAGTGATCTGCGGCGGTTGGTTGCCATTCTGCAGCGGTTCTAGGAATTACTGAAATTTAAAAGTAAGCTGCGGCGGTCAAGGCCTAATCTGAGGCGGTTTAGTGGCGGTTCTGAACTGCCGCTAACAACCTAAAACATTCGCATACGCTAAATGGTTTCAGAAATTGTTTACTGGCGGTTCTAAACCGCCGCAAAAGGCAAACCGCCGCAAATGTCCTAAAAACCGCCGCAAAAATGTGGTATTAATCAACTATTTAGCGGCGGGTTAAACCCGCCGCAAAAGGCAAACCGCCGCTTAAACCGCCGTTAATTACTGCTCCAGGCGGTTATTCCAGCGGTTGCTAAAACCACTGCAGAGTTTCCTCGCGGCGGAGGTAACTGCAGCGGTTCTGTAACCGCCGCGAAAGGCGTTTGG
Organism: Astragalus membranaceus; assembly: GCA_039519185.1. Taxonomy (NCBI): domain Eukaryota; kingdom Viridiplantae; phylum Streptophyta; class Magnoliopsida; order Fabales; family Fabaceae; genus Astragalus; species Astragalus membranaceus. Next base: position 161,381,681 of record CM076854.1, on the reverse strand, counting down.
CAGCGGTTAAAATCACCGCAGAATGCTTTTGCAACCGCCGCCGCTTTCCTATTTTGTTGTAGTCTACAATGTGACTGATGTTAATCCTCTAGGAACCTTTCAAAACTAACATACATCCAAAAATTTCAACTCACCCCACTCCTCTAGCTAACAATTTCGCAAGGCTCGAAGAAAGGGAAGGAGGAGATTAACTAACATGGTGATGATGAGAAGGTTGATGAAGAGAATATTTCAGTTGTGGTGTGAGGGTTTGAGCTCCCTCTTCTTATTTCCTTCTCTCCTTCGAACTCTCTTCTCTCTTTTCTCACCATTCTTTCTTTTCTTTCCTTTCCCTTCTCTCGAATTCTCTTCTCCTTTTCTCACTCTCTCTCTTTTAACCCACCAATTGTGGATAAGGTAAAGTGTGTGGGTTTTAGTGTGTGTTGGGGGTAAAAGGACCATTATGCCCTTACTCTATCCCTAATTTCACAACAAGCCCCACGTCAACCAATATTTAATTTAGCAATCAACACAAAATACACATAATGTCACATATAGGTAACTTTGACCATAATTTATTGACTCACTTAATAACAATTAACCCACTTACAATTGAAATTATTCACTAACCAATATAATTAAAACAATTAACTAAAATAATTGAAACAATTATTTTGGGGATGTTAAAGTAGCCAGCAATGGTTCATACCAAAAAACAAGAGTCGGTCCAAACATTAACTTGGTTTGGATCTCACTTCAAAGTCTCAAGTTCGAGTCTTGAGTGTTATGAAAGTGAAACCCCTGATACTTCAAAAACAGAGACGTATCGTGTCTGATGCGTATTCGATACGATACACATCTGATACTTCTCAAATACATATTCAATACATATCTTACCAACTAAGATATGATTGTCACTTTGATACGACATATCTTTGATATCTCTTACTAAAAACATGAAATTTGTTGACACATTCACTATGGAAATAATATATTCCAGTAAGTGTGTGGAAAATATATGTATGTGCCCACTTGTTATGATTGCAAAGTAATATTTTTTTACATTGCGATAGTCATATATCGACTACTTATATACGTATATTGGCTGTGTCGTATCTCGATTTTTAAAAAATTATCGTATCCCCGTATTTGTGATGTATCGTATACATATCGTACTAAGTATCAGGCTTCTTAGCTTGAGTGTCAGAAAATGAGTGGATGTGGATAAATTAATCATCCACGAATATATTCTATTTTCTACGTTGATCCTTTGTTTTGGTATGAACAAGTTTAGATGAGTTAGGCTCTGGGGGCTCACCAAAATTAGGGCAGGCCTCTTGGCTTTTTGAGCATTTATAGGTGTACGTACTTACAGATCACCATTTGGTAGCGGGAGTTGAACCCACACCCTTGTGGGAGTAAACCAATTATCAACATGGTTCCAACTTTTATTGGTTGACATTTACCATTTTATCATCCACATAACAGATTAGATTTCCTATTTTAAAATCCCAATTAATTTGGATAAGTATGTACATTGACTTGACTTTCACCACGTTACACATTTCGTAGTCGACAATAACCAGCTGCGCCAACAATAACGTAATCATCGCCGACATTTGTGTTATGTTCATTGCTTTTTTGTTTTTTTCCTTTTTCTTTTTCCTATCTCCTTTTTCGGATTAACCTTTTTTTATCTCCTTTTTCTTTCCTGGATAAAAAAATCTCCTTTTTCTTTCACACTCGTTTTGCTCATGTTAAAATGATTATATTACTCCAAACCCCAACATCATTAGGTGATGATATAAAATGATTATAGTACTCCAAACCTTTCTTTTATAGTAGTAGTTTTGGTCAAGAAAAATGAAAATGTATTAAAATAAATTCTTTTATATATATTATCAACAAATAATATGTTATCAATAAAACAAAATATGCATTTCTCTGAGAAAAAGTATAGATGCGAGAGAATTAAAGAGAAATGCTTCCATATTAATATATTATAATAATAAATTTTATTTTCCAACTATATAATGGATATATTCTATCAAAAAAAGGATTGATTTCATGACTGTTTTTTCGTCTTATATATGCATGGTTGGGCAACTTAATATCAATCAGGTTTCTAATTTTTAAAATTTAATATCAATTAGGTCTTGATATCACTAAATACTAGGGACCAAACTGATGCTAAGTTGTCAAAGCTAAGAACTTAATTGATATTAAGTTGTAAAAGTCAAAAATAAAACCTGATATTGAGAATTTGAGGGACTAAACAGAAAAATGTTTAAAAATGTCAGACTAATTGGGTATATAGTTGTTCGCTGGTGTTTTTAGCAAACAATCACTGGTTTTATTAGAAATGTTTGTGAGATTAAACCAGAAATCTCCAAAGCAATTGCCTTTAAACACCGCAGTTTGTCAACAAATATATTTTAAAAGGGAGACAATTCACCATGAAAATGGAAATCAAAGAAAAAGAAGAAATAAAATGGAACGCAGAAATGTAAAATGACTTGTATTGAAAGTAATAAATTGCATTAAATGTAAAGAGAATGGTGCACAAATTCACATACGTTGTACAATAATTCTTTTACTCTGTTTTCGCTGTGACTTGGAAGTTAGAGTTTCAGAACTGTGTGTTTGGTATAATAATTTGCCACCAGATTTCTCTGTAGAAACTACTATTTATACAGAAAATAATGACTGAAATGTAAACTGCTATGGACACGTGGCTACGTCTCATTAACCAGTGATGGATTTCGTGCCACGCTCGATGCCACATACTGCCTACGTTGTATTAACCGTAGTCTTGAAATTCGACACAACTGTTTGCCAATAACTGCTTGACGAAGTCCTGAATACACTGTCCTGTGGAAAACTCTTCCCTGTCGAATTGGTGAAGACTTCTTCTGTCGAAAACATGCTGAGATGACTTAAATGTCACTTTTTCTTTCCGAAGGCATTATGAATGATCTTTAATGAAGAGTCAAACCCTATTAACTAACCACTCAAAAGCCTTGTCGAAATTCTAGGCTAACAAATTGCCCCCCAAAAATATCTTTTTCGACAGCACAAGTGTTAAGGAAGAAAAAGAATATTTTTGAAGATTTCGAAACGTCACCTCCAACAACTTTGCATTAAATAGTGATAGGCAAAAATGATCATGACCTTACGCAGATAAAGCGAACCGTTTTATTGGGCCACGTCATTTGGTTGGTAGACCACGTCTTTTCAGAATCTCAAACGTGCGAAGCGTCGTAATTGTGCAACCGTTGCACCTCTAACGTATAAATACGTTTCACTTCATCTTCTTCATTCTCACGCTCCCTTTGAACCTTAAACTCTGAAAATTTCTCAGCTAACCTTGCCTCTTCACGAAAGCTTCAAACTTTTTCATCGTTTCGACATCTCCACTAAGAATACAACCCTCTTTGTCCGTCATTTACACAGATGGCTTCTTCCAGCGCTCAACCTCAAGAACAAACAGTTGTTGTGCATGGCTTTGAAGGCTTCGTTGAAGAACCTTCACCAACTTGGTTCAAACAGATACTTATTCCAGCTGGTAAACCTTTTACCCATGCTTATTTAGGTCCTCTTCCTGACCCCATAGAAAGCGAAGAAGTTAAAGCAATTTTTCCTAGTCACCGTAAACTTCAACCCAGAATTTTTGAAGAAACTCCTTTCATTTGGAATTTCTGAAAAACCCCAACAGAGTATTTAGATCCGCTCCTAAGGTAGAACAAGGTGATTACATCGCATGGCTTGACAAGGTTCAAAACCAAAAGGAAGCCATTTGGCAAGAACATGGGATCTTTGACATTATCCAACTGTCGAAATATGGACCCAGATACGACAGCACTATGATTCTAGCAGCATTGCAGTTCTGGGATATATCCACTCATAGTCTCCATCTGAAGTGTGGCATGTTATCTCCCACTCTGTTGGATGTGGCTGCCATTACTGGTCTGAAACCACTGGGTGAAACCTTTGACCCTAAACTGGCCACCAACGACTATGGCTTTTCATTTAACAACCCTACCTTTAGTGCTTATATTGCTGATCATCATGATACTGAGAATGCTGAAGTGTCTGATTTAGAACATATAGCTTTTCTTACCCTATGGTTGTCATGCTTTGTCTTTTGCTCCCGTTCTCTCCAAGTAGCAAAAGTTTTCGTTCCTTTGGCCATTCAACTCCATAAAGCCAAGAATATCAATTTAGCGAAATTGGTTTTAGGAAATCTCTATCAGCATCTTGATGGTGCTGCCCTCGAATTGAAAGAAGGCGAACCAACTGACAAACTGCTCATTGCTGGTCCTATGTGGCTTATGCAACTTTGGCTCTTAGCCACTTTTGAATCAAGGCTGAACTTGTTTATTCCTAAGGACATTCGACCAACCTTACCAACTAGAAGAACAGAAGGAGTTCGACTAGCACAATTAAGGAATAGGGAGAAAAACTTGTCTTATGAAGAGACATTTTCCACGTACTTCGACATCTTCAACAAGTGCACTACTTTCGTTGATGCTATGGCGCCTTTTGTCAAATGCACTTATGGACCATCTTGGTTCATCAACGAATTTCCCTCTAACTCAACAGAAAATGCCGAAGAGATAAACCAAATCTGGCAAGCCTATCTTTCGCCCTCTCTTCTTTCGATAAGGCTCTCCCCAAGCAACAACAAAAACAATCTTGGCATTAGCAAGTATTTTCCCAGCTACTTTTCAAGGCAATTTGGGTTATGCCAACTTCGACCGGCTCCGGTCTGCTTGCATAGGAGAGAGTTCAACACTCCAGAGACAGAGCAAGCTTATCACCAAATCTTCAAGAATTTTCGTTTCAAAGATTTGCTCTTTGAACCTGCTAAATTTCAACCACGCTTTTCTTGTACGAAGACATTCCAAGATTGGTGGGGTGGATACTATACTAACGCTTCTAAAGGAAAAACTGATGCAGAAATTTCGAAAATTTTGTATTCAGCTTTTCCCCCTCAAATTGCTGAGAAGAACAAATCCCCAGGTATGGCCCTTTATTCCTCATTAGTTAAAATTTAAAACCATTTACCTGATAAAATTTTTGCGTTATGAACAGCTGCTGTTTCACAGAAAAAGCCCACTAAAGCAGCACCAAAGCAAAACAAGCCAACAGCAAGAACACCACCCAAAACAAAGAAGAAACTTGTGATCAAATCCACTTCCAGCTTACCCCAAATAGAGGTATATCTTTGTTAATTGACTAGACCTTTTCTTCGACTCTTTTAACACTTGATTATGTTTTAAACTCATGTTTCTCTTTCGCAGGATACTGATAGTGATAACATGCCTCTTATTCACCGGTCAAGGAAACGAATGCAACCCGAATCCCAAGCAAGGGCTAAAGGGATTGTGATCAAAGAACCACAAGAGCAATCTCACGGACCTCCCCCTAAGAGACTTCACACATCAGTCGAAGTTCCTGTTGTCGAATCTGTAGCTGCTCCAAATGTTCCTTCGACTGAACAAATTTTGCCTGCACCATCAACGCCTGTGGAAATCTCCACAGTAACTCCAACTACCCAAAATTCTCCTATGGTTGTTGACGTCGAAGGAACAAACATTGCTACTAACGCGAATGTTGAAATGGAACTTGAGCAAACTAACGAGCAAACACCAGATGTGGCAGGCGCTAAGGATTTAAGCAAAGAGACGACTGAAATTGAGGCTCAAGAACAAGCTTCTACCAAGGAATCAACTAGTAGCGCTATGAGTGACCAGGAGTTTTCGCTGATGAAGACGACAAATCCTTTGGCTGCTCTTAAACACTTGCTGAGCCTTTCTTCCTCTTCCCCTGCCATGGTCTCCAGTGCTTCGACTACTTCCTTGACCTTCGTTACTCAAGAATCTACTGAAGAATTGCTTCAACAATTAAAAGCTAAGGTCTTGGAAGGCAATCTCTTTACTAGGATTGGAGAGAACCCATCAGAAAGCTTTGCAATTAAGGACATCGTTCGAAAATTGTTAAAATCAGAGCTTAATGCAAAACTTTTCGCTTTCCTGATCGAATTTTCGCCAATCTTTGAAACTTTTGCACTTCACATCAGCAAACGCTCTGAAATTTCCAGGTTGAAAAACCAAGAGGCTGAACTTCATCAAGAAAAAATTAATGCCTTCAAGGTTTCTCAAACCCCCATTGATGAATTGGAAGTTCAAATAACGGAGGATGAGCAAGAACTTGCTAACTGGGATTCAGAAATTCAGCACTATGATGAAGAAATAAGAATTCTCCAAACAAAACTGGTAAATGCTAAACACCAAAAAAGTTTAGTGCAACAAAGGATGGAGACCCCTAAGTCGAAGATTGAAAAGGCAGCTACTGAGGCTCTTCAACATTTTGATGATGCTCAAAAACACCAAGCCACTATTGCTCGACTCGACAAAGAGTTAAGCTTTCTGGAGTCTTCAATTGCTGTGAGCACCAAGATCCTCTACAGGCTCAAGCATTCTCTTCAAAGCCTTTAGTAACTTGTAATAGTGTAGAATTTCTTTTAATGGCTATGTAATTATTTTGATTAAATACATTACCATTTTGAACCAATTTACGGTTTTATCTTTGCTCGATTCTAACTTCGTTTAATGTTGGCTTATACTGTTTTAAATACTTGCCATTTATTTTGAAGATTCTGTTTTCGTCACCCAATTCTTCGACTTCGTATGCCCCATTAGAAAAACATTGCAATATGCGAAGTGGACCTTCCCAACTAGGTGACCATTTACCCAAAACTCTATCTTTTTTATCCATAGGCAACAACACTTTCCAAACTAAATCACCTGAATTAAAGGTTTTTAACTTAACCTTTTTGTTATAAGCTTTAGCTACTCTTTCCTTTTGTCGAATAAGCATTTCCAAAGCTAACAACCTTTCTTCGTCTAAATCAACTAACTCATCAAGCATCATATATTCCAATAATGATCAAAAGGAATTTCACACTGTCTTTGAATTTTTGTTGATTGTAAACAGATTTCAACAGGCAATACTGCATCGTGTCCAAAGGTTAACCTGTATGGGGTAGCATTGATAGATTCTTTGGGTGAATTTCTACAAGCCCATAAAACTTGATCTAAAGTGTTATGCCAATTTCTGGGTTTTTGCCCAACATGCTTTTTAATCAAGTTAATAATGATCTTATTGGCAGCTTCCACTTGACCATTGGCTTGTGCATAATATGGTGTCGAAGTTAATAACTTAGAACCAATTTCAGAAGCAAATTCCACCATTTTTCGACCAGTGAAAACAGAACCCTGATCTGTGGTTATGGTTTCTGGAATTCCATACCTATAAATAATATGATTTCGGATAAACCGTATTACTGCTTCTTGATCAACATTGGTTAAAGGTATTGCTTCAACCCATTTGGTAAAATAATCAATTCCTACTAATATATACCTATGACCTTTTGATGATGTTGGTTTTATTTCTCCAATTATATCCAGAGCCCAACCTCTGAATGGCCAAGGTTTCACTATGGCATGCAATTCATTTGCAGGCACATGTTGTATTCCAGCATGCTTTTGACACTCTTGGCATCCTTTAGCAAACTCTATACAATCTTTCAACATTGATGGCCAATATATTCCTTGTCGAAATAATAGCCATTTCATTTTATGGCCTACTTGGTGCGAACCACAAGCTCCACTGTGTGTTTCAGAAACTGCTAAATATGCCTCATTTTCACTAAGACATTTCAATAATACTCCTTCAGGAGTTTTCTTAAACAATTCGTTTCCAATTATCACATAGCTTAAAGCTCTGTACTTTACCTTTTTATTGGTATTTCCTGTGGGATTTTGCAAGTATTCTACAATAGGCTTTCGCCAATCATCATTGGCCATATTGTCAATAGCAAAAACTTCTGCTAAAACAACTCCATCAACAATGTGGTGTTGTTCAATACATTCCTCATCTGTATTTGTTGCCCCCCCAGTTTTTGGTGTTGACAATAATGATGAAGAAATATCATCAGATACGAGTTTCTCTTTTATTTCGATTAATTCTTCAAGGCTTTGTTTTGAAACTCTATAACCTGATGCAATTTGGGCCAAATCATTCGCCACTTGATTATCAACTCGTGGTAAATGTTCTAAATGAACAGAGTCAAATTTCTTTAACAAGGAATTGGCCATAATAAAGTATTTAATAAGGTGCTCTTTAATACATTTATATTCTTTGGTCAATTGTTTGATAACCAATTCTGAATCACCTTTTATTTCGATACATCTTGCCCCCAGCTCAAGTAAAATTTCAAGGCCTATAATTAGAGCCTCATACTCAGCTTCATTATTTGAGCAATGATTTCGAATCTTACACTTGTACTTCGTTGGAATGTTATTTGGTGAAATAATTAAAACACCAATCCCAACTCCTTTTTTATGACTCGAACCATCAAAATACAACCTCCAAGGATATGTGTCTACGAAATGTAATGTTTCTTCGACAACAGAGTGGTCCACTATAAAATCAGCAACCACTTGCCCTTTAATTGATTTTAAAGGTTGATAAGTTAAGTCATATTCAGACAAAGCTAAAGCCCACTTACCAATTCTACTATGCATTATTGGTTTCGACAGCATATGCTTAATAATATCAGAATGCGAATAAACACAAACATTAGCTGGCTTTATATATTGCTTTAACTTTGTGCAAGAAAAATACAAGCAAAGGCACAACTTTTCTATAGAACTGTACCTAGTTTCAGCATCTATTAAGACTCTACTAAGGTAATATATAGCTCTTTCGACACCATTATCATCCTCTTGAGCTAGCATGCTACCTATTGTTTTTTCAGATGCTGCTATATACAATTTGAGCACTTTGTTTCTAATAATAGGCATTAGAATTGGTGGTTTCATCAAATAAGACTTAATTTCTTCAAAGGCTGCTTGATGAACTGATTCCCATTTGAAAACTTCTTCTTTCCTCAGTCTCAACAATGGCGAAAATGCTTGAGTTTTGCCACTTAGATTTGATATGAATCTTCGTAGGAAATTGATTTTTCCTAACAATGACTGAAGTTCTTTTTTGGTTGAAGGAGCTTTCGTTTCAATTATAGCTTTAGTCTTATTCTGATTGATTTCAATGCCTTTTTTGTGCACCACAAAACCCAAGAAATCTCCTGCACGCACACATAAGGCACATTTTAATGGATTCATTTTCAATCCATATTTCCTCATTCTTTCAAAAGATTGTCGAAGATGGTCTAAATGACCATTTTCTGAGGAAGATTTAACCACCACATCATCTATGTATACTTGCATAAAGTTTTCAATAAAATCATGAAACATACAATTCATTGCCCTCTGATATGTAGCACCAGCATTTTTTAAACCAAACGGCATTACTACCCATTCATAAATACCTAACGCCCCTGGACAACGAAATGCAGTTTTCGATACATCTTCTTCAGCAATAAAGATTTGATTATACCCAGAATAACCATCAAGCATGCTGAGGTATTCAAATCCTGCTGCTGAATCTATTAACATTTCTGCCACAGGCATTGCGTATTCATCTTTGGGAGTTGCATTATTCAAGTCTCTAAAATCTATGCAAACTCTAAGAGTGCCGTTTTTCTTAATTACAGGAACTATATTAGCTAACCATTCGACATACCTGGCAGTTCTGATGAATTTGTTCTTGAACAACCTTTCGATCTCTTCTTTAATTTTAGTTAATATTTGAGGAGCAAACCTTCTTGGTATCTGCTTCACTGGCTTCTTCTCTGGTCGAATTGGCAATTGCAATTCCACAACATCTCGACTCAATCCAGGCATTTCGTCATAGTCCCAAGCAAAACAATCTTTGAACTCCCTCAGTAATATTATAACTTGGGTTTTCAATGCAACATCCAGGTATGCACTAACATAAGTTGGCCTCTTCTTTGAGCCATCTCCCAAATCTACTTCCTCCAATGGATCTTGAGCTTGCATTCGCTTTGTTGAATCTCTAGGATCCTTTTCAAACCCTAATGGCTCATTATCATAAATGCAATCAAGCTTTCCATTCATAATAATGCCATTTTCGTCTTCAGAACCTTTGGCTTCGACAGCCATTGTTTGATGATTTAATTCGGCTTCCATAGCCGTTTTTAACTTATTTTCGGCCATATAAGCCGTAATCTTGTTCCATGCATTAGGAACTGACATAGGAAACATTTTAAGAATCAGAATACCACCCCTCAGGTTGGGCAGTAGCATCTCCTATTATTTGCCTTTCCCAAACAAAACCATAGTTTGGATGCAAATTAACTGAAGCAAATACATTATCAGCAGGAATGTATGCCTCATTAGAAGATGGACATGGCGCAATGTTCGCCAATCTTTTCTCAAAATTTTCCTTGGTGATGTGATTCACGTCAGCACGAAAATAACTTTGGTCTGCTTCAATGTGTTCGACAAGACCATCTTCCTTCCACATTAATAATCTTTGATGTAATGTTGAAGGCACGGCACCGACTCCATGTATCCACTCCCTTCCAAGTAACATATTGAAGTTTGCTTTGGAAGCAATCACTAAGAACAGAGTGGTCCTCTTGATAGTTCCAACAATCAATTCCACTTCAATGGCTCCAAGAGAATAACCAGTTTTGCCTTCGTAATTACTTAAGACAATACTGTGTGGCTTAAGGTCAGTGATGGATATGCCTATCTTCTTCATAAGCACTTCAGGCATAAGATTCACAGCAGCACCTCCATCAACTAACACTTTGTTGATGCCAATACCATTAACCTTAGCCTGAATATATAAAGGCTTCAGGTGATTCTGCATACTCGTATCTGGCCTCTCGAAAGTAGCCATCTGCTCTTCGACACAGCCATCATTCATCACATAGTAACACATGGGTTTGTGACAAGCCATATCTTCAGTGAAATCTTCTTCCTCACTGTTAGGCACAGTTATGACATCATACTCCAGTGGCAATATTGACACCACATTACAGACAACATCGAAGTCATCATCAGAATCATCAAAACCAGAACCTATGTCTTCATCAGAGTCGGACTGAGATTCTTTCCCTTTAAATGTCGAAAATGGAGGACAAATTCTTTCAAGTGCAGGCCTTCTAGGTTTTTCCATCGAAACATCCTTGCCTTTTGCCTTATTTACCACATTTGTAGGTTTAGCAACATCAGCACTGGTACTTGCCTCAACCTTAGAAGCCACCTTCTTATCACCCAACTGGACTTTGATTCCAAAGTGACTAGGAACCTTGTTTACGTCTAAAGAAGCTTTCTTCTTCTGTTTTCTTTGAAAACGACGCCACTGGGTTTTAGTCATAGGATTTTTACCTTTATAATTATTCCGATAATTATACTTGTTGGAATAACACTCATCTTGATGGACAACTTGAGCAGGTGCATTGTTGTGAACCCATTTTCCAACAGGGGAATTCGTCTGTGGAACGAAGGTTTTACCAAACAGTCTCATGGATCCTTTCTTTCCTGGCTTTTGGCTTGTCGAAGGCTTAGTCGAAACACTAGCCTTGCTAGATGAAGGCTTAGTCGTAACATTGGCCTTGTAACCAGGAAGCTCAGTGCTACCAAATTCAAAGGATGGCCTATTGTCAAGCCATTTCCTCTTACGTTGTTCCTGATCCTGGTACCCTTCAACAGCTTTAGCCGCCTCTTTGTCGAAAACAGCACTGCACCTTGGACATAGCATAACCTCAGAATTGTTCCACTTACATCTGTTGAGGAAATCTATCAATTCCTCTTCAGCTTTTGGGTACACTACATGCTTCTTTCCATCGTACTCTTTCACAGTTACCTGTTGTTTTTCTCCTTCAGCATAAATAAAACCTTCGAATTGTTTGGTAGAATATTTGAGAGTTTTTGGGGAATTTTCCATTTCAGCGTCTACCATGTTTACATTCGCTTCGAAAGGCTCTGAATACATGGCTTCAGCTTTAGGTAAAGGGTCATCCACAACTTGCATTGGAGCTTTCATCTTTCTATCCTCAAATTTTAATCTACCTTCTTCGATCGCTTTTTGCACAAGATCCCTGAAAAGCACACAACGGTCAGTGTTATGTCCCAAAAAATTATGGAACTTACAATAACCCTTTTTCTTTCTCTGGTCAAGAGTTGGTACTTTTAAGCCACTAGGTACCAATATCTGACCATCTTTTACTAACAGATCAAATATTTCATCACATTTAGTAACATCAAAAGTATATGTCTTAGGCACAAATCTGTCATTTTTTGGCTCAACAGGATTTTTCCCATTAGCAGGCCTTAGTAATTTACAAGTATAAGGAGGACCAGGCTTGAGTTCAGCCACGTCTATCTCCTCTTCTTCGACATCACCGAATGCGACGTCAAATTCTTCTTTGACATATGCAATTTTTTCTTTTTTAGGAAACCTAGTTGACCTAGATTTCTCCTCTTTTAACCTTTCAACTTGTCGAACTCTATCAGCCAATTGGGCCATGTCTCTTAGATAAGATGTGTCCAATTTCTTTCTGATTGAATAATCAAGACCACCAGCAGCCATTTCGACAAGTTCATGTTCAGGCACTTGTGTGAAACAACGAGCCTTCAGTAGCCTAAACCTATTCAAATAGTCATCAACAGTTTCAGGCATTTTGCGCTGAACACTGGCCAATTCTTTGAGACTAATCTTAGATTGGCCCATGTAAAACTGCGCATGAAATGTTTTTTCTAATTGCCCCCATGTGAAAATAGAACCAGAGGGTAATGTAGTAAACCAAGTAAAAGCATTTTTTGTTAAAGAATTTGGGAAATATTTCATCTTCAAATTCTCATTTTGGGCTATATCCCCAGACTCAGTCAAATAACGAGCAATATGTTCGACAGTAGACTCTTTTGTGTCACCACCAAACTTAGTATATTTAGGAACTTTCCAGCCCCTTGGTAACTCAGTTTGCAACACATATTCACACAATGGTGATATGAAATTTGGCCTATGTAAGCCTACATTAACGCCATTTTGTGTCAATATAGTTTCTACTAAAGTGGCTATATTATCTTGAGCGCCAACATTATTTTGTTGCACTTGTCGAACAATTTCATCAGCGTTCTGATTTCGATTTACCAGAACAACTTCAGGAACATGATTTGCAGTTCCCTGACGTTCACCTACATTCACTGGGACTTCGACTGGAATTGTTCTTTGGGTATTAATAGGCAATCCATTATTTACTGTGTTGGGCATCTGCCTATTACTAATATTTGGAGCCCCAAAGAAATCTGCAATTCGACCCATTTGATTGGCTAACATTTGGTAACTAGTATTAGTATTTTGAATCAATGGATTAAAAACCGTACCGATTTGTTGGGTTAACATATTAACCATATCATGATTGCTCTCATCAACTTGTTGTCGTAAGGCAAACAAAGATTCATTGGTTAATGCTGTGGGATTTCGACCCATTACACTTTCAGAAGAAACATGTACAGGAGACATGGTCGAAATATGTGGCATTCCAGTAGGCATGCCATACGATCCAGAAGGAAATGCAGGAAAACTTACATTATGAAAATGTGGATTTAAACCGCTTCCTATTGCCATATAAGGACTATGAAGTCCCATATGTGACGGCAAAGGCATAGGCATAGATGCCATGTTTGACTGCGTTGATCCAACGTTAATCATTGATACTGAAGGAACGGTTGTTGATGATGATGGGGATATTGTTCCCACAATCACCCCTGCATTTACGTTTGCAGAGTCTACTATTGTTCCCTGTTCTTGTGAAATCACAGGATTAGAACTAGACGCATTATTAGTAGGACGAACCATTTTTCCACTTCTTAAGTGCATGCAAATACAAATATATACAAGAACATAGAAAAATTATGTATTAAAGGCAAACCGTCCCACCGGGCGTGCCAATTTGTTCGCTGGTGTTTTTAGCAAACAATCACTGGTTTTATTAGAAATGTTTGTGAGATTAAACCAGAAATCTCCAAAGCAATTGCCTTTAAACACCGCAGTTTGTCAACAAATATATTTTAAAAGGGAGACAATTCACCATGAAAATGGAAATCAAAGAAAAAGAAGTAATAAAATGGAACGCAGAAATGTAAAATGACTTGTATTGAAAGTAATAAATTGCATTTAATGTAAAGAGAATGGTGCACAAATTCACATACGTTGTACAATAATTCTTTTACTCTGTTTTCGCTGTGACTTGGAAGTTAGAGTTTCAGAACTGTGTGTTTGGTATAATAATTTGCCACCAGATTTCTCTGTAGAAACTACTATTTATACAGAAAATAATGACTGAAATGTAAACTGCTATGGACACGTGGCTACGTCTCATTAACCAGTGATGGATTTCGTGCCACGCTCGATGCCACATACTGCCTACGTTGTATTAACCGTAGTCTTGAAATTCGACACAACTGTTTGCCAATAACTGCTTGACGAAGTCCTGAATACACTGTCCTGTGGAAAACTCTTCCCTGTCGAATTGGTGAAGACTTCTTCTGTCGAAAACATGCTGAGATGACTTAAATGTCACTTTTTCTTTCCGAAGGCATTATGAATGATCTTTAATGAAGAGTCAAACCCTATTAACTAACCACTCAAAAGCCTTGTCGAAATTCTAGGCTAACAATAGTATATGTCAGGAACTAAACTGAGTTTTATTATTACCATTTTTAACCAAAATATTATTATTCTTTTCAAAGAAAAAAAAATAATTTTATTACTTGATTTGTATTTATGTTGCAACGGTTATGGAATTGAAAGGTTTCTAACTTTGAATTTATTTTCTTTGAAATTTAACTATTAAAATGTATTTTTTAATGAAATCTAATAATTGTCACTACCTTATTAAAAGATACTCATAGTGGAATATCATTTAACTATGTTTATATTTTTATGAAAATGATATTTTCTAATTTTTGATGGAAAAACTGAAATAATAATAACAATTAACAATATATTTATAATATAATATAATATATATATATATATATATATGTTTCATTAAATTTAATCTAAAACTATCTTTAAAATATAAAATAGTTAGTGGACTATTAACATTAAATTTAGTTTAACGGTTATTTATTATTTTACGTTATATGAATTTTTTTTTAAGAATCTGAATCATTTCTTTAATTGCTAATAAACTCAGAAATTTGTATGAAATGAGTAGAAGAGGTAGAGTTGTTTTCTTTCCATTTTTTAAAGCATAAATCTCAACATAGTTTTTGAAAGTATATATTTTTTACAAAAGAAATTATACTATTATAAGAATTGGTAAAAAATCTAAATTTAGTTAAAAAAATATATTTACTAATTATAATTATTTGGATTAATTCGAAATATTCCAATACAAATATATTTCTTTTTTAATTAAAAGTAATATATAGATGACTTTTAAAATTCTTTTTAATGTAACAATTATACATTGAAAAGGAGAAGTTTCACATTCATATGAATTATTCCTTTAATTGATAATAAACTCATGAGTTAGTAGAATATGAGTGGAAGATGTAGAGTTTTAGTCAATTATAGCAAGAACTGACTATTTAAACAAGACATTTTTGGATGGTGAGGGGATTGGTTTTGACAACAAAATTCATAATGAAAAACATGAAGTAGAAGAAAGGAGTGAGTTTTGCAAGAAAAGGTGCATGGAATGCACAAAAAAGGGTAAAGGGTTTCATGTTATTGACAATTTTGAAGTAGGCAAAGAGGCAAGAAGATAAATTTGGATCAATTAGTGAATGAGGCAATAGAGACAACATTTATTTGTAAAGTTATAGGCATTGAGAAATCATGTATATTTTAATATTATTATTGAGAAAAATGTTTAATCTTCACTACTAGAATTTTCGTCATTTCCTGCGGAATTTCCTGCGGATTTTCATTGAAAATTCGCAGGAACTGAGTTTCCTGCGGAATTTTCAGCGGATTAAGATTCCCAGTTATTTCGTTCGTGGATAATTATTTCCTGCGGATTTTTAAATCGACAGGACATTTCTGCATGAAATTCCTCAGGAAATTCCGCAGGAAGTTCGCAGAAAATTCCGCAGGAATCTTCGCAGGAAGTTCCGTAGGAATTCCAAAGGAAATTCCGCAGAAAATTCAAAATTTCCGCACGAAATTCCACAGGAAGTTCCACAGGAAATTCCGCAGGAAATCACAGAATTTTTTTCTTCAAACTAGCAGCAAATGTTATTGTTTGGTATTATTATTATTATTAATGAAATTATTTATAGTCTTTGTTTGTGTTGTTATTTTACGGTATATGTATATAAATACACACATATATACACATTAATATGAGATGGAATACAAAAGAAAACATCTATGTAATAATAAAAAACCAAAACCAATTCCATACAATAATACAACCATTCATTACATTTGTCCAATAATACAAAGCTAATTCTATACAATAATACAACCATTCATTACATTTGCCCAATAATACAAAACTAATTTCATGATGGGTTTCCCTCCTCCAAGTTGCTACGTATAACAAAAGCTGAATTCTTTCCACTTCTTGACCAACTGGCCTTTGCATTGAGAAAGATATAAGGTTTTGTCTACACATACTAGTCACAAAGGCTGGTGTTAATTTGAACCAATGAAACAAAAGAAGAAAAGAAAGCTATTCAACTATGTTATTATTGACAGAAAGTAATTCAGCAAGTTTTCCTAGTTAGCAATAGAAAGCAGCAGGGACCATATACAGATTTTCATTAATTCTAATTGAGAATTTTAAGTAAATCCACACTAAATAGAGCTGCAAAATCTAAATCTACCACTGACAGAGCCAAGTTGAAATTCCTTGTAAAATGTTAACGAAATAGCAGCTCATGGAAACACAATGCCTAGTGCTATATAGTGAGAAATTAGGCATTAATTTGTCATCATTCATGTTACAGATAAAACTTATTCTTGACATATTCTTAAAATATTACCTTGTGTAGCTAACAACCAATTATAAATCTAACCCCAATTATACGATTCATTTGGCATTTCAGCAAGCCAACTCCTAGTGATTTGAGTAACTTTAAATGCTATACTTTGCTATCAAGTTTCACTAGTTACAACTCACAAGCAATCAAATAGGGGCTTATCCTTATCATATGGGGCTTAACATGTAAGGATAACACAAAATAGAATGATTAACTACAAGTCAAAGCAATTTGATTGATATTAGAAGATTCATACAATACATGTTATATAAATAACATCATGTAAATAACACACATTCAGTGAGGAAACAGCTAGAGAAATTGTCAATCATGTAAATAACATCATGTACAAGATGAGCTTGAATCAGAATAACATCATGTACAAGAAGTGGTGCAGACCTGTTAATGGATGAAGGAGAGACATTGAGTCTCAGCTGCCTGTGATTGCAATGAAGAGCGCTGCTGGCCAAGCCTAGGATGGGGCAATGTGGGGGATCACAAAGGCACTAACTGAGTCAGCCATAAAATG
Source organism: Astragalus membranaceus (assembly GCA_039519185.1). NCBI lineage: Eukaryota > Viridiplantae > Streptophyta > Magnoliopsida > Fabales > Fabaceae > Astragalus > Astragalus membranaceus. Next base: position 161,364,239 of record CM076854.1, on the reverse strand, counting down.
AGGGGAACAGCAGCAAACCAAGTGAGAATGAAACTAAAAGGTTCTGGAAACAACATTCAACAGTTCATAATACTTGTTACAATCATTAATTGTATTTACTATTTTCAAATTGCAAAGAAATGATCATAGAAATGAAACTATTGTAAAATTTATACTATGACATTCCAGAATCAATTGCATCTAAATAACCAGTTAGTAATGCTAAAACAAGGAGAGTATACCGCAATCGGATAATTGATCTCAAGAAAGAAGAACCTGATATTAATGAGGGAAAAAATGAAGAAGCAAAATTGTCATGACCAAACTGCTGCAAACAAGAACTTCCACATTAGTTTGCCTCTCTGTAAAAAAACAGGTAAAAGAAAATGCATACTTTTCAGTTTAAGATGAAAAGTCTGCCAACTAGGCTCCACGTCACTCCACTCCCAGTGCCAAAAAATGTAAGGGTCGGCTTTGTCTTGCTACATTTAAATGGAAGAAAAATAGCACCATAGCTTCAATAGTAATGCATTTGAATATATGAAGGTAAATACTAAACAACAGCTTTGCATAATAAGCATAACAAAAAGAAAAAGAAGAGCTGGAAAGAACTGTAACACCCCTTTTCTAATAACTTTGCTTTTAAATAAAATCAGAGTCTCTTTTTTTTTTTTTGAAAACAATTCAAGCGAGTGCTACATTTACTCCATAAATATCAAGATACATAACACCGTAAGGAAAGTTTAGTTCGCATCACTAAAACCAATCACCACCAGCAGCGGAATAATAAAGAGTTCTAAAATTAAAACCAATACATCACCAACAAAGTCTAGCAGTTTTAAGAAAATAAAGCATAAACATAGGACACCCCCCCTGGTGCTACGTATCAGAGCGTGACACTTCCTACCAGACGAAGGCATACAGGAAACCTTCACTCATCATTACCTGCACGTTGCCGACATAAGAAGCAACATAAAGGCAGTAGGGTGAGTCTCTTTTCATAATTAATAACATATGGAAATTAAGCAATGCGTAGGAAAAAGGAAACCAGGCACACCAACTCACAACAATGGAACAATCACATGAACATTCTATATTCCAAACAGCACTACACAATATATGATTATGCATGTAATGCAACCCAAACTCCACGGGTACATGCATGTCGGATCCGTCACCAAATACAAATAGGCCGTAGCCTCTGCTCACCAAATTAAAATTAGGCCGTAGCCTCTGCTCACCAATAATGCATATGTCCATGAGATGCTATGGGAATGCATCACAACACACCAAGTCCAATTAATTTATCATTTAAAATTCATAATCTCACCATTGTATATTAATTGGCTCACCAAATTAAAATTAGGCCGTAGCCTCTGCTCACCAATCTCACCCTATCACACTCACCAATTCAGCTCACCACTCACACCAACATCAATTTAAATAGACCAGCTTAGGACATTGACACGACATAGGGAAAATGGAGGAAAACAGTCATTTGGACACTTGAACATCATCAGCCCAGAAACACCAGTAAAATAATTTATTTTTGCATAAAATTGAGACTATTGGATAGGCACTGAAATTATCTTCAAAACTCATTTTGAACCGTCGAATTTGGATAACCGAGTCAAAAGTTACATTAAAAACAATTTAGGAAAAATGTTTAGACATCCTGGAAACTGGCGCATGGGCGCTGGGCGCCCAGGGGCAACACAGCGCTTGGCGCATGGCGCTTGGCGCCCAGGAGAGGCAACACGCACAGGCGCATGGGCGCTTGGCGCCCAGGAACAACACGCGCAACAGCGCACAGACGCTAGGCGCCCAGGGGAACAACACGCGCAACAGCGCACAGGCGCTAGGCGCCCAGGGGAACAACACGCGCAACAGCGCACAGGCGCTAGGCGCCCAGGGGAACAACACGCACACAGGCGCATTGCGCCCAGCACAGCAACACGTCGCCCAGGCACTAGGCGCCTAAGACCAACTTGCAACAAAACTCATTTTTCTTCGAAATTAATTTTACACGAGCCACATGCTCAGGACATGAAAACCCAATAAAAATTTTATCAAAAACTGAACATTATTTTTGGCGCCCATGCACTAGGCACCTAGTGAAAATACGCAACTCAACTCCTTTGTTGCCAAAAATCATTTTTCATGAGCCATTTTACCTGAGTATAAAAACCTGAAAACAATTTTTACAAAACTATCACCAGGACTTTGGGGCCCTTGGCGCCCATGACACAAGCAACATGTGCCAAAACTGGCAGCACAGGAACACAGAATGGCAACACATGCAACAGGCACAGCAACACAGAATGGCAACACAGGCAACAGGCACAGCACACAGTGACACAGAATGGCAACACAGGGCAACAGAATTTTGGAAACTGGCGCAGCACACTGCTGGGCACCTGGCGCCCATGACTAGGCGCAACACTGAAAATTTCAGCAACATGCTTATGGCGCCCAAGGCGCCTAGGGGCTTCTAAACAGAATTTTTCTCACTTTCATTCACCAAATTAAATTCATCAAAATGCCCAATTACATATATATTACTAAAGTGTCACCATGATTCTCAATTTCACCAATCAAGCACCAATGAGACATATGATCAAACATAGGGTATCCAATTCGCAATAGCCACAACTCAAGCATCAATCATACAATTTTCAACATAATAATTCAACAATCACGCATTACTTCATTATAATTTACTTATCAACATCACAATTCATTCATGGGAATTATTCCTAGAACCCTAACCCTAAGCATCCAATTCGCATATCTATTAAGAACAAAAAGAGGACCCCCTAACCTTATGGAAAATCGAATTGCTAGCCAAGCTCCAAGGGAAAAATGCAAGCCACCAACGAGCCTCCTCCTCTTCTCTATGTGCTTCGCCTTCTCCTCTTCTCCTCTTCTTCTCTTCGCAACTTTCTCTTCTCACTCTCTCTTACGTTACTTTCTTTCTTTTTCCCACTTGAGTCAAAATGAAAACTAGCTTCTAAGACCCCTTGAGAGTCGAATTACTTGACTAAGCAATGGGCCACGGGCCTAATTGTGGATCACGGGCCCTTGCTCGCACCACTTAATTAGTGACAACACCTCCTAATAAAATAAAATAAAATAATTAAACTTGAATTATTTAATTAAATTAAATAAATATTGTAAGCCTTAAATAACTTAATTAAATAATTAATTAAATTATTTTGGGGCGTTACAAGAACAACCACAACCAATTCACCAATAAAAAATGGAGTGACCAAAGCAAACCATCCATTGACATACAGTAAAGTTCAGGATTACCACTTACCAGTCATGTAAGATTTCCCTTGCCATTTTTGCATGAAATGGATTCAAATAATCTGTGCAGTAAATCAGCCAGTCCCTCCATCAGTACACTTGAACATGCAAGACACAAATGATAGAATGGAAACACCAAAATAAAGTAAGATAAAATTTACAATCTGGATATACTAAAGAGTGGTTTTGAATTCCCTATACACTTCTGACTCCAAAATCTCTTTTGTCATTTCCCTCCAGGGTATGTTATTCTTCTCAGCTTTGCTGTCCATTCAAATAAAAAAAGCATTATTAACCTTATCCAAAATAGTTCTACTCTACAAGTGAAAGCAAGTTACAGAACAACTTGTTCAAAATATGATGCAAAGTGGATGATGAAAAGCAACGCAACACATATACTTAATTCCTTCACCACAACCAAGCTTGACACTGTTGCAGGTGGTTGAAGGATCAATGTTGAATAGGTCAAACCTCTCACCATTAACACCAAAGACCTGCAGTTTCCCCAATTTTTACAACAACCACTAACAATACTCCATAAACAAGGGCAGGTTCTACAAAAAGAAAAGCCACTAACATCACCAGTGCTACAAAGGCAGGTTCCAATATATTAGGTTACCTTCACGGAAGAAGATAAGTCAGGATCCAACTAAGTTGTAGTGAAATCCAGGATCAGCGAAGTTGAGAGCACGATCGGAGAAGTGGAGAACGCAACTGAGAAGACGATCGGAGAAGATGATAGCACACGACGGAGAAGCGGAGAACCAGAGAATCGCGCGATTCCTCAGTTTTTCTGTTGAATCGAAGCTTCACAATGTTGATTTCTGCGGGATTTCTCTGTTTTTGGAACTGAATGATTATACTAGCAATGTCAACACCAAGTATTACATGATTTATAAATTCCTGTAATAAATTTTGCATTAAAATCCTAAATGAAAACTGAAAAAGTAGTTGAGAAACAAAAACAATTTAGTTAAACTGAAGCCTGGACAAAGATAGGTCCATAGAGATAAACCAAGAGAGAGGGGCTTACAGTATACTTAAATATGAAAGGTTTCCAATTTCTGATGGTATGCCTCCTTAGAAATAATTAGCCCCCAAGTACCTTTCAATTCATTAGATTCAGATGAAAAATGTAAGCCATTCAACATGGTATAAAAAAGGAAACATTTAGGGAATTTACATAGCAAATTTCTAGCAACGGAATTGAACTATTTAACTTACATGGCTCTAAGTTCAGTACAATTGGTAAGTGTCACACTCAGTTGAGAATGTGGGAAAAAAGTAATAATTGAATGAAAAGCATTGTGCTACTTGCTTACACTAAGAGAACTCTTTGTTTACCAGGATGACAGATGATGCCAGTCCATGCACAAGGGGATCATCAAACTCTTGCCAGTGCTGATTTGGGTGCTCTTCTTGATTTGAAAATCCTTCAGCTTCTTGTTTACTTTTCTCAACCTAAAAAACAATAGTAAACAAATTGACAATTACAATGGAATAACTCTTAGTGGATAGTTGATGAATTTCATTCTAGCTAGTAAGCAAATACTCCCTTGTCACGAATACATTTATGATGAAATTCATTCAAAGTCAGACTTATAATTTGTGTTTAATATCATGTGCAAAATGCATAAAAACTACATTAGACATCCCTTCACAATTTTCTCATACACCTTCAGTGCACCAGAATAATCCTCATCCAATAACCTTAACCTGCGCCAGCTGCAATATCAAGCACAAAAAGACAAGGAGTATATAAGAGACTATACAATCTATGATAGACAACACCAAGTATTACAAGAAGTTAAAAATGTATAAAATTAATATTTAAGACATCAAAACAAACCAATGCATTTAGAATAGGCATAGTCTAACATCCATAAATGAAGCAATCTGTACATATTTGCTTATTTCCAATGCATTTAGAATAAGCATAGTCTAATATACCAAATCTCCTTATGCAAACCTCTTAAGTACTAAGAATATTTATAGAATATTTATCCCACACCATTCAAGTTAACATTTATTTATAAATATGCAATAGCAATTAGAACTGTGCTATATTTGAGTTATTGTACGAAAGATGCAGACACTCGAAGGTTTCAAAAACGTACAGAAGGAACGAAATTGAAGAGCAGAGGAGGAAAATCAATTTTCAATGAAGGAACGAAATTGATCAGTGCCTTCCATTTTCAATTAAGGAAAATCAATTACATAAGCAATTAGGGTTTGAATTAGGGACAGGTTCAAAGCACAGGGAAACAAGTTAGGGCAAAATCAATTAAGGAAATGCAAATTTGGGGGAAAATCAATTATTAGGGTTTGAATGAGAGAAATACCTAAGCTACAGAAGAGAAAGACGAACTGAGGTCTGTCACGGAAGATTCACAGACACGTGATGGTCTGGTGGCGTCCGCGTGAGGAGAGGAAGAGACGGTGGAGGTGGCGTCGCGGTCACTGTTGGTGTGAACTGAGGAAGACGAAGAGGAACACGGAGGTGGCGTTGCAGTCTATGAACTCGACGGTGAAGAGATCGGCGAGAGAGAAGTTCAACGGTGAGAGACGATGAGAGGAACGAAGAAGACGATGAGAGTGAACGAAGAATGGAAGTAGTCGAGAGACGATGAGAGGGACGATGAGAGGAACGAATAGACGATGAGAAAAAGAAACGTAAAAGAGACGGTGGAAGTAGTTCACAAATCGTGTTTTTAATTTTTTAAATAATAATAATAAAATAAAATAAATTCTAATTCCGTAAACAAAGCTGTTATTACCATTTTGAACTACTTAGTGACAGTAAAAACGGGTTGGTTTAGTGGTTAAGATGCTTTCATATCATCTAGGGTCATGAGTTCAATTCCCTGCATATTTAGAAAATTGGCAGGAAAGTTCTCAGATATTTCCTGCGGAAATTTTCCGCAGCAAATTCTGCAGGAAATGCCGAGAATTCTAGTAGTGCTTATTTTCTTCGTTTCTACTATATAGATCAGGTTTATTTCTTCCTACCCTTTTATGTAGCGTAATGACTTTGTTACTTTATAAGTTTGTTTCAATTGGTTTTTCAATTTTCTTGCATGAGGATTACTCTTCAATATGTGATTGTTGGATCATGTTGTGTGCCTCATGCTTCTCATGGAGACTTAATTGTAAGTGATCAAATTACTTGGATGATTATTCTTCTATTTGTGATTTTTGTCTATTTTTCTTTAAAAACATCTCTCTCTCTCTCTCTCTCTCTCTCTCTCTCTCTATATATATATATATATATATATATATATATATATATATATATATAAATATATATATCATAGTTTTTGGAATTATATACTTTGTTACTAATAAATTATATTATTGGAATTTGTAAAAATATAAATAAGTTGGATAAATATATTTACTAATTATAATAGTTTATTATATGAATTAAAAATATTACAATACAATATAAGTTTTTTTTGAGATAAAAAATAATAATTAGTTGATCTTTAAAATTATTTTTTATGTAACAATTATGCATTGAAGGGGAGGGGTTTCACATTCACAAAAAAGATAAAGGGCTGCACAATTTTGGATCAGTAGTGAATAATGCAACAGAGCCACAATTTTTTGTAAAGTTGTAGGTATTGAGAAATTGTGTATATTTTAATATTATTCTTTCAAGTCATAAGCATTGAAAAATCATGAATTGGAATTTTCATTTCATTAGAAAAAATAAAAATAAAGATTTTTTTTATTTTCCTATTATAAATTTGAAGTAAATAAATTTATTTCGATAAATAATTAAATAATATTTTTTTAGTTAAAATTTTATTTTAAATTTAATTTATAGTTTTACTTTGAATTTATGATTTATTAATTGGTGATAAAGATCAAAGAAATAAAATAATAAGGATGATTATATTTTTGTTTTCTATGATATATGTTTTGCCATACTCATCTACATATATTTTTAAAATTTATGCCCATCAATTAAACATATTAAAAAGAGAATACACTATATAATATTTTTTGCTGAAAATAAATAACTTTTGAATATTAAAAAAATTAAACAATATATTTATGTTATACTATATTTTTAGAATACATAATGTATTTTGTGAAAAAAAAATACATAATGTATATTACTAAAATTATATATCTTTATATAAAAATTCCATAAAATTTTAAAACGATATTATACAACAACCCGTGCAACGCACGTGCATTCCCCTAGTTAAGAGGTAAAATGAAAAATTTGGGTTTGGGTGGGATATGGGGTCCAACCGTAGGGGTACAAAATAACAACCTTACATCTATTTTGTTATGAATAGTAAGTTAGTGTATGTCCATTATTAGTCTTCTACATTCTCATAACTCTCATTAGTGAGTAAATTGTCGGTGGCTTTTAAATTTCATCATTCACTTGCCTATTCGTGTCCTATAAATAAGACTCATAATTTAGTGTGAAGACATGTGATGAAAAGCATAATATAAAGACTATGAAACTTTTGATTTACAGAATATTGGTAACTTATTGGATCATGCAGAAATTACTTTTCCCGAAAACAAGATGGAGGGGGATGAGGTACTTTGGAGAAGCCGACTAGCATTGGTACCCGACTAGATGCTCACATGGATCGAGTAGATAAACAACACTTGATACACTGTGTTTGTTTCGCTAGATTTATAAAAGAGAGATAGGAGAAATAAGGCACTTCTACTGTTTGGAAGAGAGGAGAAATGAGGAGAGAGAAATTTTTTGGGTGGGACCCGCAAAAAACATTTCTCTCCTAATTAGGCGAGATTTAGAGGAGAAGGAGTGGGGTGTGTAGTTCTTTTCCCATGTTGCCCTCATTCCCTTGTTTTTTTTGGTGCATTATTGCAATCCTTCCCTCTTTCCCCTTATTTCCCACTTCTTACTTTTGCTGAAGAAGAGTTTTCATTCGCATCGTCTGGCTCATTTGCTTTCGTAAACATTTTTTCCTTTGATTCCATACCCCTCCACCTTGTTTCATTTTCTTTCTACTATTTATGTTTCAAGTGATATGCACCCAAATTTAATTTTCGTTTGATTTCATACCCCTGCACATTTTTTTGTTGTTGTTATGGTGATTATACTATTTTCTATTTACACCCCCTTCTACAAAAAGCCCAATTGATGAGAAGCCCAATCATATTAAGAGAGTCCAATCTTCAATGGCCAAGATCAGCCCGCAAGATCGGACGGCCCAAAAACGCCAACACAAACACATTCAAAACTCTATAAATACCCCATTCAATGCTCATTAATGGTAAGCACTTTTTCTAACAAACACTCATTCACTCAAATACTGACTTGAGCGTCGGAGTATCATTGCAGGTACAACCTCGCCCCTCAAGATCGGACATCTCAAGATCGAACATCTCAACATCGCCTCTCAAGATCGAACCTCTCCAGGTCGAACGAAATCTTCCTCTCAAGCCCGAAGACAGAGACAGAATCAAGGACAAAATATCTACTAACTGCGTAATACCGATCTCTAAGATCGGAAGCACAGTACAGAACATTGGCGACCACAGTGGGAGAAATCAATACCCTATTTTTTCTCACCATCTCCTTGAAACTTATTAAAATGGCACCAACGCGCCGTTCAACACCGACTAGTCTCATGGCCGAACCTGAGCTCGGCCCTCAGCAAACCCCTGAAGGCCACGTCCAGGAACTTACGAATTCGTCGCAAACACGAAGCCGACTTCCCAACACGGGACCATCCCGAGCACATTCGGGCGCATATGAAACGAGCCTACCATCTCCTCCTCAATTACTTCCGGCCTTGACGGGCGCGGTCCAACAGCTCGTTCAGCTATTGGCTCGGCAAGAAGCGGTAAATGAAGAAAGAAACAACCGCTTCGCTAACCTCGAATCCGAAGTAGCGAGACTGCAAGGTCGAAACTTTCTGGACCAGCAATCATCCGGGCAGAGCTCCTTGGAGGAACGACGCCCAACTCAAAGAAGACTTTTCCATCGATCACCCCCTCGGAGAAAGCTCAATCACCATTCCCCCGCACGCCGTCAACGAGGAAATGGTTCCCGTTCTCCTCTGGCTCGACAACATAATAGTCCCAACGATCTTCGCCTTTCCCCATACCCTCACCAAGGGAATGATTATCGTTCTCCATCAGCTCGACAATATGACGATCTTGATGATCCTCATTCTCCTCCACGCCGCCACCGAGGGAATGGTTCCCATTCTCCTTTGGCACGCCAATTTGATGATCTTGAAGGCTCGACCTCGTCAAGAAGACGATCAAGGAACCGTGACAACATTCAAAACAATCAAACACGACGATACGGACATCTTGAACCTCGTCACAGACACCAACCACCGTCACGGGCGAATCAACCTGGGCGAAAAGGTCCTTTCACAAAATCGATCGACAACTTCCGGGTCCCCCGGTACCTTGAGAAACCACCTGAAGGACTGAAGACTTATGACGGGACGGGCGACCCCGACAGACATCTAGACCAATTTGATACAACCATGCAGTATCGAAACGTACCCATGTAAATGAAATGCCGAATATTCCCGTTAACCCTGGACAAAATGGCTTCCGAATGGTTTCGGACGTTAAGGTCGAATACCATCTCCTCGTGGGACCAGTTAGCAAAACACTTCTCGGTGCACTTTGCCCATTCCAAGAGCAAACCCAAAAACAAAAATGTTTTAGCATCTATTGTCCAGAGGGGAAATGAGCCCCTGAGAGAATATATAGAGCGATTCAACATCGAGGCTCTTCAGGTTCGGCAGTTAGACGACGCTTTCCGAATCTTCTTCATGGCCCAAGGTCTGCTCCCTGGAAGCTCGTTCCGAAAGCACATCAACACCTGGGAACCTAACACCCTTCAAGAATTCCTCGAGCTATCCCAGTGCTTTATTAATGAAGAAGAAAATTCCAAAGTCGACAAAACATCGTCACATACGGAACCGTCAAAACGCCACATCGAGATCGACCCTCGTAAAAATTCGTGGAACACCGGTAAAAAGAATCGCCACCAGGTATATACCGAACTCAACGTCTCCAACGCCCAGTTACTAGGGGAATGTTGGAACATCGAGTTCAGGGACGTCAAGCCTCCCAGGTCTTTACCTGTCCGGCCTGGGCAGAAAGCCAACAAATACTGCCGATACCACAGAAGCAATGGCCATGACACAAACCATTGCAACGCCCTAAAAGACGACATTGAAGATTTAATAAAACGGGGAAAGCTATCTTCCTATGTCAAAAGGGAGGGAGAACGATCGCACAATATCGGAAGAGAAAGAAATGAAAATCCCAGGGAAAAAGGAAAAGAAGTGATCGACCCAGACCACGAAGAACTGGATAAAAAGCGTTCGATTATCATGATGATAACTGGAGGGTTCGATCATGAAGGATTGGGAAAATCAATGAAAAGAAAATGGAAGGAACTGTTATGCGTGGCTTCAACATCAACAACCCCGATCATAAGCAATCGACCTCCATTATCTTTTAGCGACGACGACCTTATTGACGGAAAGGCCAACAAACACGTACCTCTCTTAATATCGGCGATCATAGCGAATAAAGAAGTACGTAGGATCTTGGTAGATCAGGGGAGCTCATCAGACATCCTCTTTGTCGATCTTCTGAACAAAATGGGGATCGACAAAGAGGAACTCACCCCTTATAGAGGAACGGCTCTGTCCGGCTTTAACGGATCTCGAACAAAACCCCTTGGGCATCTGGAGCTAATGGTTACCTACGGAACCGAACCAATGGTTCGAACCGTTAAGACCAAATTCCTCGTCTTACCTTGTGAATCCATTTACAACGGTATTATAGGAAGACCGACCCTCGGCAGGCTCGGGGCGGTTACATCCACAACACACTTAAAGATGAAGTTCCACTCTCTCTGCAACAGAGTTATCACTCTAAACTCTGACTTAGAGTCGGCCTCCAGATTTTTTTTCCTATGGACGAAGAACGAACGAAAAGCTTCGGAGCATGAAGAGGTTCCCCCTTCGAAAGAACTGTCGACTCCCAAACTGCCAAAAGGCAGATCGACTGAAGTTAACGCCGCCACTAACATAGAAACCGGTTGCGATCCAAAAGTCGAAAATCAGCAAGATGTCGACGAGCTAACCAAAGAGCTCAAACGAAAAATCAAAAGACCAGAGCCTGATGGAAAGTTCGCCGAAATACAGCTCGGCTCAGACCCTTCCCAAAATATCAAAATAGGGATCGACCTTCCAGAAAAAATCAAAATCGATTTGACCTAATGTCTTAAAGATTTCAAAGATATCTTCGCTTGGTCGGCCGAAGACATGCCTGGGATCCCACCAGAGGTTGCTTGCCATCGACTCGCAATAAACCCAGAAGCAAAATGGATCGCCCAAAGAAAGCGGGCTCAAAGCAAAGAGAAAGCCATTGCTGCCACCTTAGCAGTAGACGACCTCATCAGAGCCAACTTTATCTCCGAGGTTAAATACACGACTTGGTTATCAAACCCAGTCCTGGTGAAGAAATCTAACGGAAAATGGCGTATGTGTGTCGACTACACCGATCTTAATAAAGCTTGCCCAAAAGATGCTTTTCCGGTCCCCAACATCGATCGTTTGGTCGACAACGCTTCCGGTTTCCGGTTATTATCTTTCATGGACGCATACTCCGGATACAACCAGATAGCCATGTTTCCCCCAGATCAAGAAAAAACCGCCTTCATCACCGACCGAGGAAACTTCGCATACCGAGTCATGCCCTTTGGGTTAAAAAACGCTGGAGCAACTTACCAAAGAATGATGAACAAAGTGTTCCAAAACCAGATCGGTAAAAGCGTAGAAGTCTACCTCGACGATATGATCGCCAAGAGCAGAAGTGATGACGACCATATAAGCGATCTAAGAGCGATTTTTTGTGAGGTACGAAAGAATAGAATGAGATTAAATCCAGAGAAATGCACTTTCGGAGTTCGAGCAGGGAAATTCTTGGGTTTTTTCTTAACAGAAAGAGGAATCGAGGCGAACCCGGATAAATGTCGATCCGTCACAGAAATGCGAACTCCGACGTCCAAGAAGGAAGTGCAAAAACTCAATGGAATGATAGCTGCTCTATCTCGTTTCATACCAAATGCAGCATTCAAATCTCTTCCACTTTTTAAAATCCTCAAAAAAGAAGAAAGAGATTTCGAATGGACGCCTGAACAAGATGAAGCTTTGAAGCAACTAAAAAAATCTCTCTCCGAGCCTCCAATTTTAACTCGACCAAAGGAAGGGGAAACCCTATACCTATATCTCGCGGTCTCGGAAGAAGCATTAGCTGCCGTTCTGGTGCGCGAGCTCGAAACCGGACAAAGTCCGATCTACTTCGCAAGCAAGGCTCTGCACGGAGCTGAAAGTCGTTATCAGAAAATCGAGAAAATCGCCTTGGCTCTCATTGTCGCAGCTCGACGTTTTCGAGCCTATTTTGTCGCCCATCAGATAGTCGTCCGAACTAACTACCCCATCAAGCAGATACTCCATAGACCCGATCTGGCTGGAAGAATGATCAAATGGGCTGTGGAACTCTCAGAATTCGGGATTAAATATGAAGCTCGAACAACACTTAAAGCACAAGTTTTGGTGGACTTCATCGCCGAAATGACGCCTGCTAACACCGAATCTGACATATGGATCCTGTATGTCGATGGGTCCTCAAATCCAAAAGGGAGTGGCGCTGGAATCATGCTAGAAAGCCCGACGGGGGTCATCATCGAAGTTTCCCTTACATTCAGTTTTCCCACCTCGAACAACAAAGCAGAGTACGAGGCTTGCATCACCGGACTTCGCCTGGCAATTGACCTCCAAGTCCAACAAATAAAACTCCATACCGACTCTCTTTTGGTGGTCTCCCAGATCGGAAATAAATACGAGACCAAAGAACCAATCCTGCAGAAATACCTGCTTCAGGTACGATCGCTAATGGCTGAATTTGAAATAAGCAAAATAGTTCATGTCCCAAGAACGGAAAACCAACGAGCTGATATCCTCGCCAAGCTCGCAAGCACAAAAACCCCAGGGAACCAGAGGACAACCATCCAAGAAACGCTACACAAACCCAGTGTGTCTCTCGAGCCTCTATTTAACCCGACAATCTGTATGCTCGAAGAAACGGACGGCTGGATCACCCCAATTGTAGAATACATCGTCAAAGGAACAGAACCCCTAGACCGGAACGACGCCAAATACATCAGGAGAAGGGCCTCGGCTTTTTCAGTCATCAACGGAACGCTTTACAAAAGAAGCCTCTCTTCCCCGCTAATAAAATGCATCGAGGGAGAAGAAGCGGCCTACGTATTAGCAGAAATTCATGAGGGAATCTGCGGCCAGCACATGGGAGCTCGATCTTTAGCACGGAAAACTCTTCGAGCCGGTTACTACTGGCCGAGCATGATTGGCGATGCTAGTGATCATGTGAAGAAGTGCAAGAAATGCCAAATCCACGCCAATGTCCACATAGCTCCCCCTACAGACCTCACAAGTTTATCCTCCACGTGGCCCTTCGCATGGTGGGGAATGGACTTACTCGGACCCTTCGCAAAGGCGCCAGGACAAGTCAAATTCTTGATCGTCGCCGTAGACTACTTCAGCAAATGGATAGAAGCGGAACCCTTGGCGACCATCACTGCAAAAAACTGCATAAAATTCTTCAAAAAAAGCATCATGAGCAGGTTCGGGATCCCCGAGGTAGTAGTGACGGACAACGGAACTCAATTCACAGACTCGGGATTTCGAAAACTAATGCTCGAACTGAAAATTAAACACCATTTTACTTCAGTAGAGCACCCTCAAACCAACGGTCAAGCAGAGGCTGCAAACAAAGTAATACTGAACGGGCTGAAACGACGTTTGGACGATGCTAAAGGAAATTGGGTAGAAGAATTGCCTTACGTCCTCTGGGGATACCGGACGACCCCCCAAAGCTCCACTGGGGAAACACCTTTTAGGCTCTCCTACGGCAGCGAGGCGGTCATCCCCGTCGAGATCGGCGAACTTAGTTGGAGAACGGCAAATCCCAAAACACAAAACAATAACGATCAAGCCTTAAGAGAAGAACTCGACCTCATCGATGAAATCCGAGGTCGGGCCTCGCTCCGAGAAGCAATCATCAAACAAAAGGTTGCAACCAGATACAACACCAAAGTCGTTCACAGAGATTTCGATCCAGGCGATCTGGTACTCAGAAGAGCTGACATCGGTCAGAAAAACGCCTCCCAAGGAAAGCTCGCCCCAAACTGGGAAGGCCCCTACCGAATTTTATCTAAAACCGGTACGGGAGCCTTTAAATTGGAGACCCTCCAAGGAAGAAAGATTGAGAGGACTTTGAACGCAACAAAACTGAAAAGTTATTATCCTTAGAAAGAAATCATGTACATCGATCTTATGTAAACTCGAAACAAGTTATTAATCAAAAAAGAAAACTTGACATTTCTTTCAAACGCTTTCGAAGCTTCTCAAAAGTTTTCACCAAGTCTCCACACATTCTTGATTTTCATCAAACAGAATGTTGGGACCAAATTCCCCCCGCCGGGAATCAACTGGGTCCGATCTTAGATGATCTCCCCAAAAAACGACCACCCAAGGTCGCAAACTCTTTGAGAAAACAGTTAAATCCGAGCCGAGTCTTGGCAAACTATCTCAAAGAGACCGGGTCTTCAAGGATGGAAACGTCCTAAGAACGACCATCGGCCACAGCTGCCGATACCCCCTATAGGGCGAGTTAAATCTGGGCCGAGTCCTAGTAAACTGTCCTATAGGTTCGAACTGGTAAATCGAGTTCCTCATTTACCAACGTTCTTACATCATACGCAACGTGCAGAATTAAAAAGCACTCGTTGAAACTCGCAAAAACGACATACATGACATGCGAAATTCAAAAAGCATTCATTAAAGCTCGTAAAGGTCTGATAGACATATCCCAAAAAGATTACAAATATCTCCAGCTAGACCAAAAGAAGTTCCGGATCTATACGAAAACTACATAGGTAAAAGCATACACCAGGAACTTCTGCAAAAAGAAACACTGTTAAAACATCAGGCAGTGGAGGTCGGAAAAATCACAGTTTTCTTCTCCGTCTGAGCATCGATCTTAACGATCATACCCCCTTCAACCTCATGGTCGGCATCGATAATCGACCGATCCAAATTGACGGAAGGATTGACCAAAGCAATTTGCTCCTGGGCACACTCAAAACCCTCCCTATACAGCTCAATTGCAGAATTAGCAGCTTCACGAGCCTCCCTCCTAGCTTCATTTGCTATCTTCGTAGCCTCCTTAGCATTTTTTCTGCTCTGCTGAAGGGCTGCTTGAAGCTCCGCAATTCGAGCCTCGGCATCACTGCTTGTTCCGACCCCTGCCTCGGATGCCTTCTTCAAATCATCTTCCAAACCGACTACACGAAACTCCAAACTTTCAATCTTCTGATTAGCCTCGACCAATTGCCCCTCCAAAACTCTTTCTTTTTCTTCCAGCTCCTTTACACGAGTTTCCGCGAACTCCGCCCGGCGTACAACCTCCCCTTGGCTTTCCTTCAGAGTCTGAAGTTCTTGCTTTGTTCGAGCGAGCTCTTTCGACTTCGAAGACACATCTTCCACAAGCTTCACTCTTTTAGACTTCTCGAGCTCCAGCAAAACTGCAAGCACGAAAATAAGAAAAATCAGGTTGTGGGAAAAAATCTTAAAGCAAAGAACAAACAAGAAAACACCTACCCTTATCCCGTTTCTCATATTTCTCTTTTTCAATCTTATGAACATCGGCCAAATTCGCCAAAAGTTTAACAGACGCCCCGACAGGATCCTCCCGCCATTGGGCATAGTTTTGCTCCAAGAAGCCCTCCTCTAAAGGTACGGCCTTGTTCTTATGCTTCGGTCTCCTTGAGGTCTTACCCCTTTTTTCCGGCCTTTGCTCGCCACTTGCCTCGGTGCGCACCCTCTTCGCCGAGGTCCCTGCACCGATGTCGGGAGCAGCCGGGGGAGGAGAACTGGAAACAAGATCGACCAGAGCCTCATAGGCAAGGTCCTCTTGGGTAACAGTATTGATCGGGGAAGCAGCAGTAACCGTCCCAACAACAGTCTCAACCTGGGGAGACGTCGGAAGCGGAGCACCCACTTCCTCAGCATCGTCAGATATATCGACGCTCCTCATCGCGAGCGCCTTCATTACGGCGAGCTTCTTTGGGGCCATGGTATCTGGAAAAGAAACAAAAATGGGTCATACAAACTACAGTAAAAAATATGCAAAAATCAAAACAAGAAAAACGAACTACCTAAGACAAATTGCACTCGTCTTCGCTTCCCAGCCTGAACTATCTTAGCCGCAGGGATAACCCGATACTTATGTTTTGAAAACGGAATGTTCTCAGAAATAAACATCAGGATCCTCTTGGTAAGAAGATCGGCAGCGTTCAATCGATCCTGACCAACAGAAAAGGAATTGGTGGATCGTTCAAAATGGGCCAGACTCCAACCAATGGGAAACTTGGTGGACACCAAAGTCCGACCATCCTCTGAAAACTTTCCCACTCTCTCGATCGCTTCATCGGTCACCGGTTCGACCCAGTAATATAACTCCTTCCAATTCCCCTTCAATGAGTCTGCATAAGCTTTGAAAATCTTGGCCCCTCGCCTCGAGCGAAGACTGACATGCTCACGACCGGATTTATTTTCACTGCTGTTCCGGTTGATCTCAAACAAATGGAAAAAGAGCAACGGCGAGACCGCCCTCTCCAGGTGAAGACACATTAGTTCGTAGACTCGAACAAAAGCCCACGCATATGGATGCAACTGAGAAGGCGCGACATCCAAAGTCGCCAAAACCGTCTGCTCGAACCAGGTGAAAGGAGGCCGGATATTCATCTCATTTATCGGCATATGATACAAAGTGAACTTGAGCTCTACAGGCCACAAAGCCACGTGCTCTCCTTTCTTCATTCCCTCAACTCTCCAAATTCGCTTCGAGCGACCGGAAGCTTTCCTCCCGACCCTCTCCAAATTAAACCCGTGCTGGTACAACGATTCGATCTCCAAAATATTTCTGGAAACCCAATCATATTGAGAGACCTCTCGCACCGGTACATCAAGGTCCCCACAACCAGTACTAGAGTACCCATCCAGAGAAGCAGCAGAAGCTCGGCTGGAACCCGGTTGACTCGAAGGGCGAGATTCAACTTGTTTTCCAACACTCCCTCTGTCGAACTCATCGGCAGACTCGGAACTCAACACAAGATCAACCTCGGAGCCTATCCCAAGATCGACCTCGGAATCCTCTGATTCCTCCACTGGGATTTCCTCATCGGACTCAGAAGTGATGGCCATCACATCCACCAAGCAATCTTCCTCCACATCTTCGGGAGTATCGTCATTCGGCTCATTAGCATCGGTCGCAGGAGAGGAACTTTCACTCTCAAAATTATCTTCCGCCTTATCACTCATAGGGGCGGAAGCAGAATGCTCTTGCACGTCCGGGGCGGCGACTTCAAGAGGCTTGGTACGAACCTCAGGGACTTCACCACCAGAAGCCATCGCGTTCGTAAACTCTTTCCGGTACTGAGTAACGTCTCTCCGAGTTTGTTTCGTCCTCGCCAGAGCGAATCTACAAGAATGGGGGACGAAATGTCAGGATTAAAGATCGAAAATGGGTTCGCGAGCAAGTCGGAACCCGACCTGACGACCCCCATTCTGAGATCAAAGGGGACTGGGGGAGGTCCAGGCACAAACGAAAAGAAAAGTAAAGAAAAAACAAAAATAGACTAACCTCGAAACTATGTCGCAAGTTGATTATATCTGGAAATATACGGTTGTCGATCCACAGAAACCGACCTTAAAAGTACTTCGAAATCTCTTCAAACTCGTTCACTTTAAAGAAGCTCGGGAGCTCTCGAAGATCGGCAAATCAAAAACAAATGAACAGCAAGCAACAAATGAGGAGGTGAGACCCTTTATTTATAGCAAGGCGAATCTAATGGGCCTGGGCCGGGAAGTCGAAACGTCACGTCCAAACCATGGTCCATTAAAATCCGCACGCTGAATAAAAAACGTCACCATCATGCGCCGCCACTGCGAAGAGACACCTTGTCAGAAACAGTAAAGGTGGCACTGATTCCAAGATTACACTGATTCCAAAGCAGCACTGAGTTCAAAAAAACCATCTACCTCGCTCGAAAGCTCGACGGACAGTTAACATCGCTCGAGAACCCCAGCCTCGACGTAAGCTCGAGACCGAAGAAATCTCCACTCAACAAAAACAAGAGTATAAAGGCTACGTCGCCCATCAAAGTCAAGATCGCTCCTCATAGCGACCAGACTTGGGGGGCCACTGTTATGGTGATTATACTATTTTCTATTTACACCCCCCTTCTCCAAAAAGCCCAATTGATGAGAAGCCCAATCATATTAAGAGAGTCCAATCTTCAATGGCCAAGATCAGCCCGCAAGATCGGACGGCCCAAAAACGCCAACACAAACACATTCAAAACTCTATAAATACCCCATTCAATGCTCATTAATGGTAAGCACTTTTTCTAACAAACACTCATTCACTCAAATACTGACTTGAGCGTCAGAGTATCATTGCAGGTACAACCTCACCCCTCAAGATCGGACATCTCAAGATCGAACATCTCAACATCGCCTCTCAAGATCGAACCTCTCCAGGTCGAACGAAATCTTCCTCTCAAGCCCGAAGACAGAGACAGAATCAAGGATAAAATATCTACTAACTGCGTAATACCGATCTCTAAGATCGGAAGCACAGTACAGAACAATTGTCAACCATGATAGCACTACGAAACCACCTATACCGCCCTTGCACCTTGTTTCATTTTTTTATTTTATATTATGGACCTTTTTTTTGTTTAATTTAAATTAAATTGTAGTAATAAGGATAAATTTGTCTTTTACTATTTATAGTTATATCTTTTTACTCATCCAAAGAAGGGAAAAGAACTTTTAATATTTATCTTTTTGCTAAACATATTCATCCAAACAACATATGATTTCTCTTCTCTTCTATCGCTCTCTTTCTTATTTCTCTCTTCTCTATATCTTTCCGCATCCAAACAAAGTGTTAATCTTTTCTTCTTTCAACAAAAGTTTTTTAAAGAGTAGGTGTAACAATTATTCTATTACACTACAAGAAAAAGCCCCGTTTCCTGCGAAATTTTCCGACGAACTCTTATTCGTCGCAATTTTCGACGGATTTCCGACGAAAAAGTCGTCGTAAATGCACAGCAGAAGAGGCGCTTAAATTCCCGCTCACGTTTGCGACGAAGTTTTTGTCCGTCGAATTTCCGACGGATATTTTCGTCGGAAACCTCTAAAAGTCTGTCGCAAAGTATCAGATCTCAAATTAAAGGGAACTCTTCCCACGTACCTTCTTATTTCAATTCACGCATTGCACTCACTTCTCATCTTTCACCCTCGACCTCGTCTTTCACCCTCCCTCTCAGTCACCCTCTCTCTCTCAGTCGCCCTCTCTCTCTCAGTCACCCTCCCTCTCGTCTTTCACCCTCCACCTACCTCCGCCATTGCTCAGCTCGTCCTCCGCCGCTCACCACCACCATTTCGTCCCACCCTCTTCAACCGCCAGTCATCTCCATCTCTCAGCGAAGCAGAACCGCCCTTGACCTCCACTCTCCTCCCTTGACCTCCGCCCTCCTCCGTTGTCAAACCGTGCTCTACGGCCACGATGATCTCCCTCTCCCCACGCCTTCCACTCTCCCTCTCCTCGCGCGTCCACCACTTTTCCTCTCCGCCGTTTCTTGGCCGTTTGCCGTCGTATCTCCGCCGCAACGTTCTTCTACTCAGGTAATTTCTATTAGTTTTCTTAATTTGTCCCAAATTTCACTGATTGCAGAAACCCTAAATGTCCCAATTTCTTTTTGAAACGAAACCCTAACCCTCTTCCCTTTCAATCTGTTGCAGCATCAACAACGTAGAACCCGAAAACGTTCTTGTTATTTTCAGTTTGTAAAAGTTTTTTACAAATTTGATTGTTATTTGTGCTTACGTTTAATTTTTGAGTTTTTGACATTTTTTATTTCATGTTATTTATCGTTTCTGTGACTACAAGTTCTGTTGACCTATAATATCTATTCAGAATTTTAAATAGCTGTTACTTTCATGTTGACTGGTTTTGAATTTGTCAATTTCTGTTTTTTTTTTGTTTTTTATCAACTCCTATAATATTTTACTATGTTTCAGATTGCTTTGTGGTTGATATTATGGTGGAAACCTATCGGCGTGATGGTCATTTTGTCCAAGATGTTCTTTGCAGGTTTATCTGTTATAAACCCCTTTGTTTCTTTTTGTCTATGTTAGAGGAAGGGGGATTAACTATCTGATTTTATTGATCATATCATAATTATTATCATTAATCAGGTTTTGCTATGCATGTATGCAGGGGTCTCTTTGTTTGCGGCCCTTGGCTTTCTTCTCTACGGTGGAAGGTTTGTATATTGCAATTTTCAACTGCATTTGATGTGTTTGGATTATGGGACGGAATTAGTGCATTTGGGTTTACAGAATTAGCATATGTAGCAGTCGTGAGTCCTTTAAATCTATGATGCCTTTCTGAACTGATGAAATTCCAACAGTGCAAAACTTGGTCTGAGTATATGATATATTTTGTTGACCAGTCCCTTTCTTTTAAGAAACATGCAGTTATAATTCTGTATAGCAGCTAAAATCTAATTCCAAAAGCTGTAAATATGGATGTGGACGCTTAGTTCCCTGTAAATAGTTCATTGTAATTGTCTGTCGTGTGCCAACAAGGCAATATACATATATATTTTTGTATTGAGTTTTTAACTGTTATTTGTATACTTGCATTATGTGTATGCATCTTTAGTATCCTTTCATTAGCATACCCACCACAACTTTTTCTGAGCAAGGTCTATGACAGATTATTCTTGATGCTCCAACGCTTTCCTGTTGAATCCAAAGGACGTCGCAAGAAGCTGCAAGAGGTATTCAGTTTAATTTTTCCTATGTATATCTATATTATCTTCCCATCCCTCCTTTCCTACCTTTTTCCTGAGTATCTAACTGATCTTTCTAATACAGGTTGGCTATGTGACTACCATTTGTTTTTCATGCTTCCTTATCAGATGTGTTATGGTTAGTACCTTTTTTCTTTCTGTAAATGTGATTCCCGTTGCTTGATTTTTAAAGAGTTTGATTGTATTTTACTGTGTCAGGTTTGCTTTAATGCGTTCGATAAGGCTGCTGACCTTGATGCCTTGGACCATCCCATTCTAAACCTTATATATTACCTGGTGAGTTTGTTTACTATATTCCTTCATTGTGGCTTTGCATGCTCACCACTGTTGCTTAACGTTTTGTTGTTCAAGTTACCATTTCTATATTAGGTCTATTTTGGACTCATGTGGCTATTCTTGTTTTAAACTCTGTTGAAATCTAATACACCCCCTCCTGAATTTTGTCTAACACCAGTAAATTAAGTGCACTAGTTTTATTAATCTACCTAAATTAGTTCTGTCTGGCATGTGACTTGAAGCTAGTCTTGGATTGGTAAGGTTGTTTTCACTTGAAACCTAAGTGAGAAGGGAAGCAAGCAGAAAGACAGCATGGGAATACTGCAAAGAGAATGGAATAAACTTGGTGACAGTTCTTCCATCATTCATCATTGGACCTAGCTTGCCACCAGATTTATGTTCCACTGCATCTGATGTTCTAGGCTTACTCAAAGGGGAAACCGAGAGATTTCAATGGCATGGAAGAATGGGGTATGTTCATATAGATGATGTTGCACTTTCCCACATCCTTCTTTATGAGAATCAATCCTCTCATGGCAGATATCTTTGCAACTCTACAGTAATGGATAATAATCATTTGGTTGTTTTACTAGCAACCTTTTATCCTTCGCTGCCAATCCCCACGAGGTACTTTAATTTGGTTAATGCTTCTCACTGCAATGTGTGTGTCTGGGTGTGTTACTGTGTTGTATATCTTAGATTCATTTGTTCTGTTTTCAGGTTCAAGAAAATCAATGGTAGTGTGTAGTGTCAAAGGAAGATTCTGTTTTGTTCATTTAATAAAAAGTTGTGTAAAGCAATTAATGTGGGCCAATTTATTGGTTATGTGTCTGCGCACTCTTCTTATCACCACCATGGTGCGAAAAGTTTAGCTAGCACAATTATGGGAATGGCACAGGATTTTGTGGGCAGCAATAACATCAATCTCCTCAAACAAAACGGTCAATTTGGTACTCGTAACTTGGTGAGTTGAAACTGTATTATATTTTGTTGCAATAGTCGCTGCCTTTCTTTTTGAAATTTATATTTACTGGGTGATTTACTCTTCCAGGGAGGTAAAGACCATGCAAGTCCCAGACGCATCTCCACTGAACTGAATCCTGTTACTCGGTGCCTCTTCCATGAGGACGATGACCAGCTTCTTAATTACTTGAATGAGGATGGGAGGTCAATTGAACCAAATTGGTAATTTCTTTCCTCCTCTCTTTCTAAAGACTATATAATTAAGTTTATGGATTAGTAATTAATAACTGGTAACAAGTAACAACCTAGGAACACTATACAGAATCTGGTTTCTAAGTTCAGCACTATAATTGATATATTCAGCACTTTGGATTTCTAAGTTCTAACTTATTAAATCTGGTTAGGCAGCAACAATTTGAACAACTCTAAATCTTTTGATTTCAACTGGCAGGAAATGAAGGAGCAGGGTGTTCACAGTAAGACACTCTTTGGTATGTCGAGACCAATCCAATCCCTTTGGAGATACAGATAAATGTAGCACGGATGGAACTGCCTATATATCATTTGGCCAGTAGGTAGGTTCTACAATCTCCACTGCGATTTCACTGCGAAAACAAACATGCTATTAGTTGTTGATATAATGTGGCTGGACTTATAATTCATTCACTTATTAAGAAATTTTGTATATACTAGTCCTTTATTTACATTGTTCTAGAGATCATACTCTCATTGAAACAAAAAACATAGTACTGATAGAGATCTGTTAATTCTGATTTGGCCTAGGTTGGTGCTATCATCCTATACACGTATGTATTTAATATGTTGGCGCCTCCTCCAGGGGGAACCTTTGACATTGATAATGAAAGCCTTCTCATGAAGAGTACTTCTACAAAGACTGATGCTTCACCAGAATAAGCTCCATTGCTTCTTCAGGTGGAGGAGGGTGGTTTGACGAGTTCACATGCTTCAAGGAAGTGGAAGGTGAGATTGACTCGATACACCGATATGATCTTTTTTTCTTTTTCACGTGATTTGATGAACTAGAAGATGCAAAAGATTTAGTTGGTTACACATGTTTCTTGGTGCAGGTTAAAGAAATATTAGCACTCGTATATGAGAAGTTGAAGCTTAAGCAAATTCTTCAGCCCCCTATCATTGCATCAGTGAGTTTCTCCTTAGTGAACCTATAACTAGATGAGATTTGTAACACCCATTTTCTACCCCATAATTTATACGTCATTTATCAGAGTAATTCTTTTTCGCAAATATTAATTCAACTGATAGAAAAGAAATGCCACATCGTCATTAACAAAACTCATCAATTACACCCATCAAGGTTTGTGCAACAAGGCACCCGTCATGAAAGTTAAACTCCAAAAATCACATCACAGCGGAATAAAACAATAACTCACTAATACCACTCAAACACGTCTCACATCATCGACATAATCATTAAACAACTAGTTAATTAATTAACAAATTCCAACCACGCCCCCTAGGTGTCACAGTATCAGAGAGCCACTCGACAGACATCCCAATAGCTATTAAAGAAGGCAGCAGGACCTTCACTCGCGGTTACCTGCAGCGTTGCCACAATAGAGAAACATTCCAAGCAGAAGGGGTGAGAATTTCAACAAAACATAATTAAGCACATAATAGAGTAATGTGAACAAAGCAATCATACAACATCGTCATCACCATCAACATCATCGTCACTGAACATTAATTCAAATCACAATTTTTACCACAAGTCATAAATCATGAATGTGCATGGAAATGCAACCCACGCCTGGGTATATGCATGATGGTACCATTCTCGTCATAATTAAGCCACTATGGGCACATCGTCACTGTTTTACATCAATAAGAGGCCGAAGCCTATTCGTCATAATATGCACATGCAATGAGACACTATGGACACATGTGCCACACCAAATCACTCACCTGGAGTCCTCGTCATCGTCGTCATAAAAACACTCATAGAGTGTACTCATCATAATCATCACAATTATATCACATCATCATCATAAACATCACATTTAAATTGAGAAAACAACACCTTAACATTTAAGGAAATAGCAGCATTTTTATTTCATCAGCAGCATTTTTATGTTTAAAATATTATTTCCGGACTCTCGGTAAAATTCCGGCACAGGCATAAAATTTTTGGCGCACGGGGAAGCGCACAAGGCGCGCCCAGCACTACGCAACACACGCACCAGGCACGCCCAGAGGCAGCCCCCAGCACCACGCGCACAGCAGCGCCACACACACACACCCACAGGGACAACGCCAAAATGACACGTGCAAAAATAAAACCACTTGAGCCAAAATGTTTAAAATTGAATTTGGGCATGCAAATGCAAAAGATGGCACGGTAAAATATGCCCAGAATTCGAAGTTTCACCCAAAACACCCCATATGCGCACACAAGCAACACCCACCGAGACAACTCCAAAATGACATGTGCAAAAATAAAACCACTCGAGCCAAAATGTTTAAAATTGAATTTGGGCACGCAAATGCAAAAGATGGCACGGTAAAATATGCCCAGAATTCGAAGTTTCACCCAAAACACCCCATATGCGCACACAAGCAACACCCACCGAGACAACTCCAAAATGACATGTGCAAAAATAAAACCACTCGAGCCAAAATGTTTAAAATTGAATTTGGGCACGCAAATGCAAAAGATGGCACGGTAAAATATGCCCAGAATTCGAAGTTTCACCCAAAACACCTCATATGCGCACACAATCGCCATTTCATCGAATAGTTTACATGCAGCAGAATCTTTTACACGAAAATCAGCATGCTCACATCATAATTCCTTCCCAACCATCATCAAACATCACACATACAAAACTACACATAACAACATCAACGATTCATCAAACAACATCATAATCCGCAACTCTCATAATTCGCAACATCATAATTCGCAACTCTCATAACAACATCATAGTTCGCAACATCATAGTTCGCAATTCATCAAATCACATACTCAATTATATTAAATCGAAACGCTCACCCTTACCTCGAATGCGTAAGCCCCTAGCAAGAAGAAGATGATCACGTACGAGAACACCGCAACACGAAAGCTCTTCCTTCCCTTCCTCTTCTCAGCGCCGTCGCACTCTTCTTTTCTCTCCCTCCCTTCGCAAGCTTTTTCTTTCTTTTCTCCACAAGTGATGCGATTCCTAAGACCCTAGCGCCTTTGGAGCCTAAGCTAACGGGCTTGGGCTTCATGGGCCAGTCACACCGTCCCGGAATTACCAACACCACTCCCTGACTCGAATTTAAATAAGAATAACATATTAATAATTTATACTAATAATATTACCAATAATAATAATAATATTGCAACACTTAAATAATTTAATCAAATAATTAATTAAATTATTTTGGGTGTTACAAGATTCATGTTAATTAGTTAATAGATAAATAGAGTTGATTTTGATTGGGGTGTTGTGCATTTTTGCAGATTTTAGCTATGGGAATTGGGGCAGTTCCATTTCTGAAGAAACAGATCTTTACGCCAGACGCTCCACTGTTCTTCACTGACAGCTATTGAAGTGTTTATAATCTGTATGTTCCTTCTGTCATTCTGAACTATCTAAAAAATTACAATAATAGTTTAGTTTTTTCCTTATATCTTCTTCACATGTAGGTTTTTGTAACAGAGCTAACTGCCTTCATGAGCATAGCATATTTCTAGATAGTATATTGTAACATTGAAAGTTTCATAATTGATTAAAATGATCAGTGCCAACATTTTCTTTTTATATTTACTTGTAGCTTATAAAGTCCATTTCTTTTTGATATTGCTTGCTTGTATTCACAACTTATCATATTTAGAGACGTGGAAGGATTCACATGAAATTCTCCCAATGATAGTGTAATGATGTAAAAAGTATGTTAATAAATGTGTTGTTAACATTTTTCTTTTAAAGGCTCTATTTTGCACTGAGATGATTTAAAATACCAATTGAAAGCTATCATACCCATTCCCCTAGCCCCTCCGTTTTGCTTAGATGCAAACAATGTAATAAGCCATATCATCATGTAAGCTCTTTCACAGTTGAAATTTCTTTTCAACTCAACAAGCCAGCTTTGGAATCATATATGCAGGTTCTTCTGAACAACGTAGCCAACTAAGGGCCTTTGTAATTTGTGCTACCATGTCATTGTTACTGAAACTACGCTGTGTCACTGTAGATGTTACCGGCACCTTAATCTCCTTAATTCTAATATTCTAAATTGCTTGCTTTCGACATACCTTTATATGCTGAACTGTAATCATCAAATAATGCTTTCATTTTGTGCCAATGTTACAAAGTAGATTAACATTATTACAAAATTTTCATGGTTTCTTTATGACAATAACTCTTGAATGTTCATGTGTTGTAGTGTGCTATCAACTTCAGTTCAAAGGAGATCCTGGTATGAGAAGAGATGGGCTTAGAGTTGCTGTCCAATTGTGGAATCAGTGCAATATGGTTGGAAAAAAATGCCAAACACTGGAAGGTTGCTAGGAATGGAATAAATTAGCTTGCTAGGAATGGAATAAATTACAAAAGGAGATAATTTTTTTATGTTTTATTTTTAGGATTGTTAAACACAGGATTGACCTTTGTAGTTGTTGTTGAATCACTTTTTCTTCAAGAGATGGAAAGACGTCTTGGATTCTTTACAGTTGATGCTTCAGTTTGATGACTGTTAGTATATATTTCCTTTAATCCAATGAAATGCTTATTTAGCAATTGAGCTTTTAGTTAATAGTTCATTTTGGTTGAAAAAAGTTTGCATAAAGGATTTTGATTTTATGATAATTACTAGTGTATAAGAGAAGGAATTGCAATAGAAGTTTGGTTTAGTGAGGGTATAAGGACCACTGTTGGATTTAATTTTTTTTTAATTTTTTTTAAAAGTTTCCGACGGATTTGCGACGAAAATGTGTCAGCGTTTGCGACGACTTTGCCACGGATATTTGCGACGGGTTTCCGACGACTTTGCGACGGAGACATTTGCGACGAAATAATCCGTCGGATACTATTTGTGACGAGCGATTTTGCGACGAAAATTTGTCCGTCGGAAAGTCCGTCGGAAACGTCAATTTCCGACGAAAATCACTGCGTTTCCGACGGATTTTGCCGTCGGAAATCGTCGATTTTCTTGTAGTGTTAGAACCATGGAATAAATCATGTTTTCAACACACATATAGAGAGTGTAATACTTGTACAGATTATCTTGCCAATTGAGTAGTATTAGATCTCAATTTAGGTGTGCAATTTCTGGACACACCCCATTAGTGTCTTTTTTTTTGGTCACCCCATTAGTGTCTTTTTGTTTGGTCAAAGGTTGAATGATTTTCATTGATAATGGGCATAGGCCCAAACCATTACAACCAAGAGGATTGGACAAATTCATCATAATGGGCCAGGCTCCACACACCATGTGGACTCAGGCTAAGCGGGAGAAACAAACTGAACTACACTGACCCGGTCACTACCAGACCTGGTTGTTGAAGAGAGTACAACTAATAAATGACAAAAGTTAAATGCCCAAAACGGAAGAGAGAGAAACAGTCCACACAGCGAAGATTCGTTCCAGAAACAGCAAAAACCTTAGCGCAGCCAAGATCGACCACCAGAGCTTACCAAATTGAGGATAACATGCAATCAGTCCCATAATCCTTGACAATCCAGCACAATAGCTCTGCGAATCGCATCTGGAGGAGAAAGGCACCAGGAACCATGAAGCATGTCGCCTGCCAGCCATGCGAGCAATTTCGTGCGCAGCTGTATTTCCGTCACGTTGAGTCCAGGTAACACCACTAATGAGAAATCCTAATCTGATATGATTAATATCCTCAATGATCCCACTAATTTCTCCCCTTTTCGTGTTTCCTCTGCAAACTTCAACTACAGTTTGATTATCAGATTCCAAAAGCACATACTGAAAGCTGAGAGTACGAGCCAAGGAAGCAGCATCACGAAGAGCTAAGGCCTCTACAACCATAGAGGAAGAAGCATAGATTCTACGCGAACTCATGGTGAGCACATCCCCTTTATCATTTGTGCATATAATACCTGTAAAACCGAAGCCCGTAGCTTCTTTGGAAGCTACATCAGAGTTCACTTTGATGTATGGTGCCCGTGGGGGTCTCCAAAGTTGAGATCTGTCACATAGACCAGGGTTACGCATGGTAGAAGGATTGGGAGGGGTATGTAGTTGCAAGAAGGAACTCATTAAACTGAGTTTGGATTCTAAATAGAGTTTCCATAGGATTTGGAGTTTTGCCATTAAATGTCATGTCATTCCTGGCTTTCCAGATGTGCCAATGAGTGTAGAAAACCCTGTAGGTGATGATTTCAAATGTCAACAAGCCAATTTCGGATACTAGTGAGCCCTAGTCTAGAGGCAATGGGAGTAAATTGAGGTCCAAACCAAATGGGCTGAGTCCAAGGGAAAAGTAAGAAGAGATGTTCATGGGTTTCTGCCTCAACATGGTAGATAGGGCACAAGGGACTATGAGCAATTATTTTTTTGTGGAGAGATTCTCCAATGGTTAGAAAGTTATGGCCAGGTCTCCAAAGGAAGTGTTTCAATTTTGCAGGTGTGTGAGAGGACCAAATTAGATCCCAAATAGAGGAGGGGATAGGATGTTGGGTTAACAATGTCTTAAAACCTGATTTCACAGAATAGGTACCATCTTTGGTATGAGGCCAAGAGAAAGAGTCAGAATGGGCAAACCATGATATGGGTGTTTGAAGGGCAGCAATAGCACTGGGAGGGGAGAGATTATTTGAGTTTTGTCACATCCCAATTATGAGAGGAATCAATAAGATCATTTGCTTTCCTTGCATCAGTAGAAGGGAGAATAGTTGCCTTTTCTCCATTAGCTAGCCAGTTATCATCAGTAATATCCACACTACAACTTGTAGCTATATTCCATCGCCCTTCAGGTTTCAGTAAATTCCTCCCATGGAGGAGACTCTTCCACACCCAAGAGGAACCCCTACCACTTCCAGCATTCCAAAAGTCACCTTTGGGGAAATAAATACCTTTGAGAGTCTCTGCCTAGACAGAGTTTGGATTTTGAATCAATTTCCAGACCTGCTTAGTCAGAAGAGAATTATTCCGTTTAGCAAAGTCTTTAAAACCAAGCCCCCCATAGCTTTAGGAGAACACAGTTCCTCAAATTTCCTCCAATGTATGCCCATTGACTTGTTTGATGACTGCCATCAAAACTTAGCAACACAAGAGGTAAGGGAGGCACAAAAAGTCTTTGGTAGCTGCAGAATGGCCATTATGTAATTGGGAATAGCTTGAATTACTGCCTTGATAAGGACCTCATTCCCAGCAGCATTAAGAAGATTGCCTTTCCACCCTTCTAGCTTGTTAATCACCTTTTCTTTGAGCCAAGACAGACCTTGAATCTTTGATCCACCCCATTCTGCTGGAATGCCTAGGTATTTTCCAAGAGAATCCCATAATGGGATATTAGTCATAGCAGAGACTTTAACTTTAAATTCAGGTAGCACTCTACCCCCACAAATGATCCCTTACTTTGATAGATTATGTTTCTGCCCTGATGCACTAGTGAAGATGTTGAGGATATTGATAAGTTGATATACATCTTCCTGAGTATCTCTAGTAAAAAGAATGGCATCATCTGCAAAAAATAAGTGTGAGAGAGGAGTAGAATCTGCCAAATGGATGCCATGAAGTAGATCTTTACTGCAAGCATCACTAATAAACCTAGATAGGACATTGTTAGAATTTTAGCAAGTGTACTGAAACGTTGCAAGTAATAGAGAAAACGGTAAGTACCGGTCGTATCCACAGGGATTGCGCGTTGTTAACAAATGCAAATTTATAAATTCTTAGATGGGAAAATTGGAATAATTTTGGAATTTAGTAACGCGAAATAAAACGGTTGTTTAATAAAGCAAGAAAAGCGATTAGGGATCGAATCCTCTCCCCTCACCTATCATATGAACCTTCAGTTAATTTCAAGTTATTTATCCAAGATATCAGATTCAATTCACTAAAGTAGGTTAAGGACAATCCCTTGTCTCAAAACCCCTTTTACCTAATTGAGATACCCTAATTCCTTAGGTGATTCATGCCAATAGGTAAAGCCTTAAACCCTAGAACTAGAGAATTCACAAACTTAATTTCATATTCCTATGCTCCTCAAGTAAGTGATCTAAAACCCCATATCAAGTATGCAAACCCATATCCCTATGGTGATCACAAACCCTAAATCATTAAAACTATCATATGTAGTAATAAAGCATTAAACATAGAGGTCTAGACATATGATAAATCAAACAAATAACTGAATTAACCATAGCAAAGTGTTCAAATAGATAGGTTTGGGGAGAATCATCTCTCCCTAATCAAAGAAGTTTAGTTACACATCATCCTAGGAGTAGAAACTAAGATAAGAGAGAAGATAAATGTAGAGTAAGACATTAAAACCTTCAACCCTTGTTCCCAAGTGATGAGAGGTCTCCAAAATCGCACTCCTAAGCTGCTCCAATGTTCCGTTCCGCTCCCAAGACGAAGTCCACTCTAAAAACACAAAACTGGGCATAAAAACCCTAACTTCGGTAAACCATCACGTCGCGACACGAGCCCGTCGCAACGCGAAAAGAGTCAGAATGTTCTCCTGTGAAAAGGCTTCGCTGCGTCGCGACGCGACGCCTCCTGGTCGCGACGCGAAAAGTGTCAGAATGTCTCCTTCAGCTTCCTATTGCACCACTAGGCAAATGTCTGGTTCGCTAGTTGATGCTATGACAACTTGAAGGTCTTCCATTGCAATTGGCACCAGGAGTGAGAGAATTAGGTTACAAAATGAACCCTAATACATTGATCTAAACTAAGCTAATTCCCCGGCAATCAACAGAATTACAATCAAATCTCTGCAGTTTTGGTTCTAAAAATGCACAACTTATTACATATGACAGAGAGTCAACACAACCCCAAACTTAGATTTTTGCTTGTCCTCAAGCAATCATTCAATTCAGGCTGTGGCTAATTTTTTTTATTCAGCTGTCACACATTTCACACAACCATAGGCTTGAACAAGTTCTATACAGTCAATACACATGATATGCACACACACTATTTGAGGACTTTAAAGGTTGTAACGGAGCTTAGGTAAGGGTGGATAGTATTTGGATAAGTAGGTTACAACTTGGAGTTAGGCCTACTTCTCTCTTTGTCAAATTCAACAATCACACTTACTCACCAATTCCCATAAGCATTCCACAAGAGAAGGAAATCATGTATATATATATATATATATATTGAATATGTATATATATATAAATATTTTTTTTTCTTTTATTTGTTCCTTCTCTTGTATACCACCCCAAACTTAGAATGTTGTTATTCCATGAGCAACCCCTAACTTAGAATTTTTCCCACTTTCATAATTTTGTCTACCTAACTCCAAGTTAAGAAACAACGAGGCATATGATTTGCAGAGAAAAATAGAAATAAACAATTAGGCTCAAAGGGGCTAACAAAGGATAAATACTTATTAGGTGGTTTGAAAGGCTCTGGGGTGCCAAAAGAATTGCCTCAGTGTGTATGTAAGTCACATGCAGGATAGTTAAGCACAAGTTCAAGTTCTGCAGAATAATGCAAGCAATGAATATACACACAATCAATGATAAAGTATTTGGGCTCAAACCTCACGGCTGGGATGGTAGAGATGAAACTCTCGAAGGCCTACCCACAGATGATTTCGATCTTCCTCAACTTTTGTCTTGACCACTGACACTACCTGATGATAAAAATTGACGTGCTAGTGAACAAGGTAAACTGTAAAACATATAAAGCCAAACACCACAAATCATCATCATTGAAGATGCTGTTAAAAGGTTACGGTCGTGGTGCCTTACAATCACTGTAAAAGTTGTGTCAATATAGTACAGACCAAAATGCAAAATAAAATCCAAAAGTGCAGAAAGATAAAAGCTAAATAATAATAATAATAATGTCTGAAACAGCAGTAAATGATAAGGTGAGTCCTCCTGCTCACTGAAAAGAAATGTGGCGCTCAATGAACTCATCCTTTGACAATAATGGGTCCTGTGCATCTGGCTCCTCCTCTGCTGGGGCTGAAGATGATGGTCCTGCAGTGCCAGCAGCTCTGTTCTCAGCCATGTACTCCTGGGCAGCATGGTGAACTCGGGCTGATGCAAGGTGGGAGATATCCACGTTCTGCTACTGTAGTAACATCGAAGACCCACACCAGTTGGCCATCAGGAGGTCGTATTGGAATGAGGGGTCGCTCTGAAACTGCTGCCGGTAAGATGGGCCTGCTGGCTGCAGTGGAGGTGGAAATGATGTCTGTGGTGGTACTTCCCCGTCCATCGGCCCTTCAGGTTGCTTCAGAATCCACGATGCTGTAATGGGTTCCCTGGGGTCAATAAGCAGGTCATCGGGGAACTCAGGGCAGCCTTGCTGCTTGCATAGGGCATGGATCACTGAAGCGTGCCCCAATCTCGCTCTGGGATACTTAACTATTTCTGCAATGCTATTGGAGATGATGCTCCCCAGGTTCAACCCGTTTCCTCTCATGATGGCCAATATCCCCATGGCCACTTTTACTTTCACATCGGAGGAGTTAGAACATGACACTATGGTTTGGTTGAAGAATGAATTCCAAGCCTTAGGAATCGGCTTCAGTGCCATGTTGTTGAAACGCTTGGGGAAGTTCTGTCCTCCGGGAACGTACTTGTCCCATTGTTCTCCCTGACGGCACAGTTCTCTCAGTGTTCCTTTATAATCAATTTCCCTGAAATGGGCTAGGGCCAGCTTCATGGCACAGGGAGAGGACTCAGGTAGTCCAAGAAGTGTGTTAATGCTTTCCAGAGAGTATGATACCTCTTTCCCTCTGACAAAAACGGTTGTGGACTTGTCCTTCTCTTCTTCCCAATAGGCATTGGAGTAGAATTCTCTCAACAAGCTCTGGTTAGCCTGTTTGATCATTGCGTTGAGAGAAAGCCACCCCAATTAGGGGTGTTCGCGGTGCGGTTTGGTTCGGTTTTGAGATAAAAAGTGAACCGAACCGCAAGGTAAAACTACATGCGGTTTGGTTTGGTTCGGTTGACTTCCTAAAATAAAACTGAACCAAACCAAACCAAACTAATGCGGTTTGGACTGGTTCGGTTGGTTCGGTTTTTTCCAAGACAAAACATAATTTAAAACGAAGTTAAAATTAACTAACATAAAAAATGGCTAACATAAATCTTTAAGAAAAAGTCTACTCAAATATATGTAGTATATAAATTACGATCTTTTAATTCTTTTAAGATAGTTAAGACAATGATTAAAAGAATTTGAATTAAATATTTTATTGTAATTTTTAAATATAGCATAACAATATAGATTGTTTGTAAGTGAGTCAAAGAATTAATTGTATTTGGGCTAGTAAGTGAGTGAGAGTTGGGTTTTAGTTGCATTTGGGCTAGTAAGTTAGTAAGAAAGGTTGTAATTCAATAAGTCTTAGTGTTACTTGCGGTTTGGTTTGGTTTGGTTCGGTTTCTATAATCAAAACCGCGAACCGAACCAAACCGCGCGGTGCAATGAAAAAAAGAACCGAACTAAACCAATAAGAAGCAGTTTTTTGCGGTTTTCGGTTTGGTTTGGTTCGGTTTGCGGTTTTCTATTGGTTTGGTTCGGTTTTGAACACCCCTACACCCCATCTCCCGAAGTGTGGAGCTAATGACCGGGAATTCACCCATGCTGAGGTTGAAGGCCCGCTCTGGGTTGATTTTCTTTCCTTTGACTACCTGGTGGTAGCGCTCCTCATGTTTTGGGGATTTGACTTTCGGAGTCAAATGATGGCTCTCCCCGCCTCCTTTTTGAAGTGTCGGCCTTGTTTGGTTTTACCATTGTACCTGTTAGAAAATTGCCTGCAATAAAATAAAAACCAAATTCCAGCAGCAAAATTGTTAGTTCTCGGGTGATCCTTGGTGTAGGGCCCACTCACAGCAGAGACTTTAACAGCATGGCCAATGAAGACTTTTCGAAGCACTAAGTCATCTACCTTAAGGTTCAATGATTATTGACACAATTAAAGCACAGGCTAGCAACCAAAATTTTAATTCAGGCATTTTCACAAACAGTTGGTTGGCATAGCAGAAATTCATTGAGACATTTTAACAAACACTTGGCCTACAAAGTGATTTTTTTTGGGGCATTTTGTCAAACACCTCTCCTACACTCTAAAAACCAAGTTTCTCCTATCCTAAACCAAACTATACCTTTCCAAATTCAGAGAAACAACCAACAAGCATGCAATCAAAATGGGAGAGTGTAATTTGCAAGTTCTAATTAGCACATTTACTAAAATTCGTGCCCCTCCCTTTTCTAACTTTGAACCCCAAGAATCAACAAATTAAAATAAAAATTGGTGAGTTATGGAAATACCTGGAAGACGATGGAGAAACGCGGAAGAATTTGCTCCAAATAGTCCGAATTTAGCACCAATTTGGTCAAGAACTAGTGCGGAGGGGGACGTTTTGCGCTCAAGAGGGGAAAAAATGTTTTGTTGCTGTTTGTGCGCGCTGGTGGCCAATTTAGGCAAAATTCCGTATCATCGCGACGTGACACGCCTTCATCGCAACACGATGAGAGGCAGTAACCGTTATATTTGAAAAATTCGTCCTCATCGCGACGCTATCCGTGGGGGTCGCGACGCGAAAACAGACAGTGCTGATTTCTTTTCTTGTGCTGTCGCAACGCGAGGGGGGCTCATCGCGACGCGATGAGATGCGGAAACATTTTCCTAAACTTTTGTCTTTTGAAATTCCCCTCCGTCGCGACGCAACCTTAGAAGAACCCAGTTTTTACATAAAGACGAAAAGAAAAACTAAACTAATATTTAAAAATAAAACTTAAACAAAGACTCGTTACCTCACAATGGGTTGCCTCCCACTCAGCGCTTCTTTAACGTCACTAGCTTGACGGTTTTCAGAAGATACTTCAAATTGGCTCAGGTGGAGAACTCTGTTTCTCCGGTGCCTCTTTGAATGTTCCTTGAGTATCCTTTCCTTTCAGCTTGCAGCAAGATGATACTTGAGAGGAATGCAGCAACTGATCTCCAGGCTTACCTCTAACTTCTTTCAGATCTTCCCATACCACCAGTGAATCCTCACGGAGTGAGTGTAGACGAATTCTGCTTTTGACACTGGGATTAGGTGCCTCAATACAGTAACACTCTTCCTTTTTCTCATTTGGGTTTGAGGGTTTCTACACGTTAAAGATCACCGCTTCATCTTGGACTCTCAGTGTCACAGTCCCATCTGCCACATCAATCACAACTCTACTAGTAGCAAGGAAAGGTCTTCCCAAAATAAACGGGATGTCACTGTCTCCATCCATGGAACTCTTGACACAAGTGTCACCATCAAGTTGAAGAATCACAAAATCCACTGAGAAGAGGAATTTGTCTACCTTCACCAGGACATCTTCTACAACCTCATAAGGATGCCTTATAGATCTGTCAGCAAGTTGCAAAGTCATGTTGGTTGGCTTAACCTCACCTCCGCCAAGTTTTCTCCGCATAGCCAAGGGCATCAGATTAATGCTTGCTCCCAGATCACAAAGGGCCTTCCCTATTTTAACATAACCAATTGCACAAGGTATGGTGAAGCTCCCTGGATCTTTCAACTTAGGAGGAAGCTTGTTTTGAATAATAGCACTACACTCTTCTGTTAAGGCCACTGTTTCATCCCCCTTGAACTTCCTCTTCTTTGTCAACAGCTGCTTCATGAACTTGGGATAGATGGGCATCTTCTCAAGAGCTTCAGCAAATGGTATGTTGATTTGAAGGCGTTTGAAAATATCCATGAACTTTGAGAACTGCTCATCCTTCTGGGTCTTCTTGCTCAACTGAGGGTATGGAAACTTCATGTATGAAGGAATTTCTTTGGGCTTCTCGTCAACCTGCAATTTTTCATTAAACAAATTTTCTTTTTGGTTAGACTTCACAATTCCCTCACTTTTTTCACTTAACTCATTTTCGACTCCTCCATTTTTGTTTTTCAACTCCTCCCTCAACACCTCAGTTTCACCACATCTTTCTCCAGGCTTGAGTTTTTCCACTTTAACAGGGTTCAGCTCTCTACCACTTCTCAATGAAATAACATTGCAACTCTCATTTTTAGGGTTATCAACAGTGCTAGCAGGAAAACCACTATTGGATGTCTCAGCAAGTTGCTTTGACAACTGACCAATCTGAACCTCCAAGTTATTCATCAAAGCCTCATGATTCTTCACCATGTTTTTCATTGCGTGTTCTTGGGCTTGGAAAGTGTTCTTGGTCATTTGCATGAACTGTGTCAAAGCATCTTCCAAACGAGAAGGGTTCTTTTGTTGTTGAGCAGGTGCTTGAGACTGCTGTTGGTTTGAACCCGAGGCCTCATTATTCTTCCAAGAGAAGTTAGGATGATTCTTCCACCCAGGATTGTAGGTGTTAGAATACGGGTTCCCACATTGTTTTTCAAAGTTTCCCATGTAACTTGCCTGCTCAACCATTTCTCCATGAGTTGCGCAATCACCCTCATGGGCTTCTCTACCACAATAGTTGCACCCACCCGTTTGCACTGCTTGAACGGTTGCTTGAGCCTTGGAACCAACTTCGCAAGCTGTAGTTAACTGCTTAGTAAGAGCTTCAATTTTCATAGACATTAACTTTTGTTGGGCCAACACAGCACTATTAGAGTCCAACTCCAACACACCCTTTTTACCTACAGCACCACGATCATTCTGAATCCTGTACTCATTAGAAGCCATATCCTCTACCAACTGTTTTGCTTCCTCCCATGTTTTAGTACCTAAAGATCCTCCAGCTGAGGCATCTAACATCATCCTGGTCTGAGGTCGCAACCCATGGCAGAAAGTTTGCGGCTGCAGAAAATCATCAATACCATGCCCTGGACATTGTTTTAGCAATAATTTAAATCTTTCCCAGGAATCATATAGGGACTCAGAATCCCCTTGAACAAAGTTGGAGATTTCTGCCATCTTTTTGATGAACTTGGAGATTGGGAAGAATCGTTCCAAGAATTTGTTCTCAAGTTCATTCCAAGTGTTGACAGTTCCTGCTGGGATAGTATTCAACCAATCCTTTGCCCTGCCTGTTAGTGTGAATGGAAACAGGCGCAATTTCTTGGCACTTTCATTAACTCCCTCAGGGTGTGTAATTCCACAGATCTCATAAAACTGGAAAAGGTGTTGGTTGGGGTCTTCTGCATCTGATCCTGAAAACTGCTCCGATTTTAAGGCAGCGAGCACAGAAGATTTGATGTCAAATTGGGTAACTCCCACTGGTTGGAAAGTGAATGCTTGAGCGCCCTGATTTCTCCTCCCGAAGTCACCGAGAGTGCGTCTTGGAGGTGGATTCTCAGCCATTTCTGCCTCTTCAGTTGAAGAATCTTCCGGAACAGAGGTTGAAGCTGTGTACCTGTGACTCTCTCTGGGCTTGTTGCTTAGCTAGCTTTGTTTTCTTTCGGTTTGCTTTTGCTGTCTTTTCAATCTCTGGGTCAAATAACAATTCTCTCGCAGTTTTGTCTCGCATAAACAAATTTTTGAAATACTAAGCAAACCGTCAACAAGTCCAATAAAAATCACCGAGTACCAAAAATAAATAGTTAAATAAATAAAAACAAAAAGTAAAACTAAAATCTAAGAATTAACTCCTTTGCCTTGTTGACAATGAAATCATCAATCCCCGGCAACGGCGCCAAAAACTTGTTAGAATTTCAACAAGTGTACTGAAACGTTGCAAGTAATAGAGAAAACGGTAAGTACCAGTCGTATCCACAGGGATTGCGCGT
Organism: Astragalus membranaceus; assembly: GCA_039519185.1. Taxonomy (NCBI): domain Eukaryota; kingdom Viridiplantae; phylum Streptophyta; class Magnoliopsida; order Fabales; family Fabaceae; genus Astragalus; species Astragalus membranaceus. The sequence continues at coordinate 161,325,836 of CM076854.1, read as the reverse complement.
TGTTAACAAATGCAAATTTATAAATTCTTAGATGAGAAAATTGGAATAATTTTGGAATTTGGTAACGCGAAATAAAACGGTTGTTTAATAAAGCAAGAAAAGCGATTAGGGATCGAATCCTCTCCCCTCACCTATCATATGAACCTTCAGTTAATTTCAAGTTATTTATCCAAGATATCAGATTTAATTCACTAAAGTAGGTTAAGGAGAATCCCTTGCCTCAAAACCCATTTTACCTAATTGAGATACCCTAATTCCTTAGGTGATTCATGCCAATAGGTAAAGCCTTAAACCCTGGAACTAGAGAATTCACAAACTTAATTTCATATTCCTATGCTCCTCAAGTAAGTGATCTAAAACCCCATATCAAGTATGCAAACCCATATCCCTATGGTGATCACAAACCCTAAATCATTAAAACTATCATATGTAGTAATAAAGCATTAAACATAGAGGTCTAGACATATGATAAATCAAACAAATAACTGAATTAACCATAGCAAAGTGTTCAATAGATAGGTTTGGGGAGAATCATCTCTTCCTAATCAAAGAAGTTTTGTTACACATCATCCTAGGAGTAGAAACTAAGACAAGAGAGAAGATAAATGTAGAGTAAGACATTAGAACCTTCAATCCTTGTTCCCAAGTGATGAGAGGTTTCCAAAATCGCACTCCTAAGCTGCTCCAATGTTCCGTTCCGCTCCCAAGACGAAGTCCACTCTAAAAACGCAAAACTGGGCATAAAAACCCTAACTTCGGTAAACCATCGCGTCGCGACACGAGCCCGTCGCGACGCGAAAAGAGTCAGAATGTTCTCCTGTGAAAATGCTTCAATGTGTCACGACACGACGCAAAAAGTGTCAGAATGTCTCCTTCAGCTTCCTATTGCACCACTAGGCAAATGTCTGGTTCGCTAGTTGATGCTATGACAACTTGAAGGTCTTCCATTGCAATTGGCACCAGGAGTGAGAGAATTAGCTTACAAAATGAATCCTAATACATTGATCTAAACTAAGCTAATTCCCCGGCAATCAACAGAATTACAATCAAATCTCTGCAGTTTTGGTTCTAAAAATGCACAACTTATTACATATGACAGAGAGTCAACAGACATCAAAGACCAAAATGAAAAGGTATGGAGACAAAGGGTCACCCAGCCCTAGACCTATTCTAGGGATGACTTTTCTAGAGGTAAAACCATTGACTTGGTAGGTGTAGGAGACAGTAGAGACCAGTGTCATGACAGAAGAAATCCAAGGCTCAGCAAAACCATAGGCTTTTAGGATACTTGATAGGAAACTCCACTCTACCCTATGGTAAGCCTTATTCATATCAAGTTTGATAGCAAGACCCCTACCCCCTCTACCCTGTTTTTTCTTGAGGTAATGGAAGGCTTCATGGACAATAATTAAGTTGTCTTGGATCATACGACCACTTACAAAGGCTAAATGTTGAGGAGAGATAATTGATAACTCTATTTTATATAGAGTTATTCATACATTTAAACTTAGATAATTACTTGATTTCAAGTATAATATGTGTTAAGTATAGTAGTATGAATAAAATAACAACATTTATGGTTTTAAGATGAATGACATTCACAACTTAGCATTTTGTTTATACATTGGTATGTTTGATGTGTTTGTTAAGTGCATCTGTAGTTGATGCTTCTGCACCGGGAAAAACACAGTGCATCTGCACTAGAAGCATTTCCACAGTGCTTCTGCACCTTTCTGCACCAAGACGAATAACCCCACATTGGAAGCACCTCAATTCATACCAATGCATAAACACCTCTATGATATCATGCTTAGTCACAAGTCACATGGAGGCACATGCCCACTTGCGAAAGGAGGCGCCTACAATAGATGACCATCATGAAGAGTCATTCATAAAGGACACATGGCCCTCCACGATTGGACATCTCTTTGATGGCTAAGTTTTTCTCATTTTGTAACTTTCTGCACAACTTAGCAAACTCGTTAAAAGCATCACTTTTATTTGCAAGTAGGATAACCCAAGTATATCTAGAATAATCATTAACAATAACAAAGACATACTTAGACCCTCCTAGACTTACGACATCAATTTCACCAAACAAATCAAGAAGTAGCAGTTCAAGCACATTTTTGGTGGAAATAACAGGTTTTGATTTAAAAGAGGTTTTGTGCAGTTTACCAAGTTGACATGCATCACAAAATTGGCCTTTTTCATATTTCAATTTAGGTAGACCTCTAACATGCTCATTCTTACTTAACTTAGATAGATGTTCTATACTAGCATGTCCTAAGCGTCTATGCCACAAATCCACATCATCAATCAAGGTAGGCATACATACTATATCATCACTTACATTATCAAAATCAACATAGTATACATTGTTTTCTCGAAAGCCAGTAATGTAGAGTTTAGAAGACATATGGGTGATAACAAATTTATCAACAGAAAAGTGCACATCAAAATCATTATCGCATAATTGGCTAACACTTAGTAAGTTAAATTTAACACCATCAACTAATAAAACATCTTTAATTTTAATTGTGTTTTCCTTACCCACACAACCTTTACCTATTACTTGAGCAGATTCATTGTTGGCAAACTTTACAGATCCACTAGCTTTGTTGCTCAATTTCAGAAATAGTGAGGCATCACCAGTCATATGCCTTGAGCATCCACTATCAACCATCCACACGTTTTTCTTTTTAGATGAAGGACCAACCTACAAGAGGAACATTTAACAACTAGTACGAGGTACCCAAATTTTGTTGGGTCCTTGGGGGTTAGTTATCAAGGGGTTTGCTTTCACAATCCACCTTGGTTTCTTACAGGCAGGTATAAGGGTACCTAGCTCACATAATTTACGAATAGGACATCTAAGAGAGCTATGGTTCCCTTTTTGACAATAGGTGCATGAGAAAACAGTAGGTGTATAACTTGAAGTAGCAGCTACAAAACTTATTTTCTTGTTCAAAACAGAGGAGGTGGAATTGCCTTTGTACCCAATTCCTCTCCTATCAACATATTGATGTTGAGAGTGAAGCAACTGAGTCAAGGTCTTTTCACCAACCTCAAACTTTTTCAAAGATTCTTTCAAAAATTCATTTTCGACCTTGACTTTTTCAAAATTTTGTTTAAGCTCAAGAAATTCAAGGTTGAAAGGTTTTGTTTTATGTAGCTCATTCTTCAATTTAACTACCTCATTTTCAAGTGTATCGATTTGAGTGGACAAGCTTTTGTTGCTCTTTGTTAATTTCTTAGATTTTAACAAAAGAGTTTCATGTTCAAAATAAAGAGCTTCAAAAGCTTCACTCAAATTGTGACTACTACACGCATCATCAAATGGATCATCATGTATAGAAGAATCAGAAAGACTAGAGGAGTTAAGGCTTACCTTAGATGCGTCACTTGCCATATTGCAGACAGCATTGTCAGTCTGCTCATCTTCATCTGATTCACCATCAGTGCTGAGATTATCCCATGTTGCTTCAGTTGTGTTCTTTGCCATGAGACAGACAGCATTTGCGACTTCCTCTTCTTCTTCGGTCTCACTTTCAGTATCAGTGTTGTCCCATGTTGCCTTCATTGCTTTCTTTTGCTTGTACTTAGATTTCAGCTTTGGACAGTTTGCTTTGATGTGACCCGGTTTGTTGCATTCGAAACACTTTAGTTGATCATCCTTTTTCTCATACCTGTCTTCTTTGTTGTACCCGGACTTCTTTGAAAAATCACCCTTTCCAAACTTTTTGAATCTCATAAATTTTTTGAAATTCTTGGCAAGCATAGCCATGTCTTCATCATCGGTTTCTTGATCAGACTCAACCTCTTTCCTTGCTACTTTAGGAGTTTTAGCAGCAAGGGCAAGAGATTTCTTTTCTTTCATCACTTCCTTTTCTTGACTCTTTTTGGCAGCCAATACTACCTCAAAAGCCAGAAGTGACCCAATAAGGTCTTCTTGGGGTAGAGTGCCAATATCTTTGGCTTCAGTGATTGCACAAGTTTTTGGAAAGAACTCACCAGTCAGAGATGCAAGAATCTTCCCATTTATATCTTTTGTAGAATACCTTTTTCCCAGAGCCCTCAAGTTGTTTATAATCAGATTCAGTCTCTGGTGCATAGCTGCAACAGATTCACCTTCCTTCATTTTGAATGATTCATACTCAGAAGTTAGGATTCTGATTTTTGTATCCTTTACTTGGCTTGTACCGACATGTGTAGCTTCCAGACAATCCCAGATTTCTTTTGCTGTTTGACACCCTTTTACTCTTCCATACTCTTCTTCACAAAGTGATAGGTGAAGAATATTCATAGCCTTGGCATTTTGAGATATTTTGTCAAGCTCAGATTTTCTTAGCTCACTCAGATCGATGGTGTAGATGTCTTCAATTGGAACTTCTTCTGCTTTGCCGGTGGCTTGACTTTTTGTAGTGTCTCCATCAGTACTACCTGGTTTTGTAATTTTGATCTTCATAGGAATCAGTGGTCCATCAACAATAATCCTCCAAAGGGTGAAATCTATAGCCTGCACATGACATTTCATTCGACTACTCCAATAGTCATAGTTAGTTCCATCAAACAGGGGTGGCCTATTGAAGGACATCCCCTCTTTCATAAAAGAACCCATGTTCACAGATAGATAAATAGAATTTAAATTGCGAGATGTAAAGCTCTATATGCAATTTCTAGCTCTTGATACCACTTGTTAGACTATAGTATAACCTTAGAGGGGGGGGTGAATAAGGTTATATGTAAATCTTGGATTCTTTTCAAAATAAATGATAAGTTTGTTTTAAATCAGATGCGGAAACTTAGATTTAAACTTTATATGGTGCAAGCAGGCAGATTTAGGAACAAAGAGATATTATACTATTTTCAATATACACAATAAGATTATTTATAAGAAGTGTAGTGATATTGAATATAGTAGAAAGTAGTTCAATTGCAGTGATATGGAAGATAATAGATAAGCACAAGATCAGAGTAGTTTAGTTGTAGACAGATGAAAGGTATGATAAACAGATCTAAATAACATTCAATATAGCAATAAGCAAGGGTATAGATAATAAAGCAAAGTAAAGAGATAGGGATAGAGATACACCAGGAATTTAGCGAGGTTCGGGATAAAAGCCCTACGTCCTCGGCCTCAGGCTTTGCAACCCTTGGACTTGATGGTAACCACTATATTGAAGAATTCTTTACAAACAGGCAACTTCAAGATAGCAAATCTCAATTCCCCCGAACTGAGAACCCGAGCACCTAGCTAAGGATTTCAACACCGCTTCAATCCCCTGATTGAACGACCCAAGAACACCTCCCAGGATTTCAAAATAACCGCTTCAATCTCCTGATTGAACGACCCAAGAACACCTCCCAGGATTTCAAAATAACCACTTAGAAAACGAATACAATATGAGATCTACGAACCAATCACTTCAGCAGTATAGTAACAATATAGTAGAGTGAGAGATGATTGGTTTTTGAAAATGAAGAACTTTGAAATATAGATCTGAAAATGAAAGCTCTTATTTTTTTTCTCTTTGCTTTTTGATCTGAAAGTACGTAGCAGAGAAGTGGAAAGTGGTGTCTGGATTTGTGAATCCAAGCTTCCTATTTATAGGGAATGTAAAAAATTGACCGTTGAAATAAAAACCACAATGTTGAAATCGATTATGTGCTTTGATGCACTAGATGGCATAATCGATTGTTTGCTCTAAATACAAGGAAAGGTATAATCGATTCCTTGCTTGTGTCAATCGATTTTGTGCTTCAAGGAAGCATGTAATCGATTGTATTTCTTTCAAAAGGGAGCCAAGAATCGATTATGATCTTTTAAATAAGGAAGGCAATGTGTATGAAATCGATTTCATGCTTAAGGCATTGTATATTAAAATCGATTTCATGCTTGAGAAAGGGAAGTTGGAAATCGATTCATTGCTCTAAATACATAAGGAGAAATCGATTTCATGCTTTGAAACATTGTGAGTCAAAATCGATTTCATGCTTTGCTCATTGTGTATTGAAGTCGATTCATTGCTTCAACAATAGTTTATCAAATCGATTTCAAGCCTTATGAGAATTAGGAAATCGATTTCAAGCTGCATAATAACTTAGGAAATCGATTTCAAGCTTTTCACAAAAATTGTTTTTAGATTTAGGTGCCACCTTATGCATGCATGCAAATTTTTTTTTCAAAGGCTTTTAACACAACAATTTTATTTTTAAAAACATTTTTAAAACATCATCTCTCTTCTACTAAATGTCATAAAGCTGAAGGGATAGGATCTTACATTTGAGTCCTATCAAAAACAGATAAACAATTAGGTCTTCAACTTCATTGTTGCTTCTTCTGCAAGCCATTGCACTTTAGTCCCTGCTCTTTGATTTAATCACTGTACCTTCATTTTTTTCTGTACTTTCATTCAACTGCAACCATTAGTAAACAAGATGTAATTTGTTATCATTCAAAACAAAGAGTGTTTGTCCTTGGTTCAACATGGGATTCAACACAAACAATGTTGGTACCGTAATCTACTCTTAACTCTGTCAACTCTTGCCTTATGAGCTCTAGTCTCCATAAGGAAGATGATGGCCGGCTTGTGATCCCTTACAAGATCATGAAGTTCCCTGTTTGTCGTGGCCGCCGCCAAGCCACGACAATTCCAACTTATACACGTCATTGAGATGGAGGGGGCAGGGACTTGCTTGCCGCCTCTTTCTTTGGGTTGGTGCCAATAGTGAAAGAACCAAAATTACCTCCAAATGAAGCTTCCTGTTCCTAAATGAACAGAGCGTTTGCTTTCTTACCACCGGTGTTGCTTACCTTAGAAGACTGACTTCCTTGTTCAGTCTTTTCTCCTTTTACATTTGTTCGTTCCTTCTCTTTATCGATTTCTTGCTTCCCTGTTGTTGAAGATGAGATATAAGATTACATGTTGTTAATGTAAAAGAGGTTTCCACAATGGCGGACCCAGGACCCCAGGGTCAGGGGTGTCAAATTTTTTAAGGCCGGTGTCAAATGGGTGCAAAACTTGGTCTACTAGTACAATTTAAAATTTTCAGGGGGGTCAAAATTAAAATTTCAGGAGATTTAGGCTACTTATATAGGGTGTTTAGTGCAAAAAATTTTTTCCATTGAACCCCCTGGTTGCATGCTAGGTCCGTCAGTGGGTTTCCATTCCATGCCCCAATTGTTATTGGGCTTTTAGCCTTTTAGCATGGCAAGTTGGCAAATAGTATATATACTACCAGTAGATGTATCAGTATAAATAGATGTATCAGTATGTTATATATCTATTGGCAAATACTATAATGATGATTTAATTTAATAATAAAATAAAAAGAGGAAATGGGATGGGATATAGGATATGGAAATGGCAGAGCGGGGCGTGAGCCTGCCTGACACAGTGACACCCCCCGGTAAGTAAGTAACAGCACAATTACACAAACAACAACACAAGACAAGACAACATAGATTGCTTCGCTTCCTTCATCCTCACTCACTCACTCACTCACTCACTCAATCAGGGTTTCTACTTTCCACACCCACCACTCACCTAGCTACTTCTGTTCTGTTGGTTATTGCTCCTCCGTCCATCAATCCCAACCAACCCTTAATAAACATGATGATTGTAATGAAAGAGATCCGGTACTTCTTTACCCTAATTATTACCACTCTTTCCTCTTCAACTCAATTTTTCATCATCCTCCTCTATCACATTTCCCTGATTTTATTCTCCATTCATCTTACTTCAAGATCCAATCGCTCTTCCTTTTCTTCTTCAAACTCTACTAATTCTTTCACAAAAATAATTGCAGGTACTATCGTGCCTAGAAAACTTGCTTCTTAGTGCTCTTCATTGATTTCAATGGACGCTACTGTAAGTTTCCCTCTTCCATCAAATTTCACTTTTCACTTATAATATCAATGACAACATTATGACTTCATATCAAACTTCTTATAATAAATAATTACTAGGATTATTCTATATACTTTTTTTGGATACAGTAGTAGAGAAAGGATTATTCTATATACTCTCTTATTTGCGGTATTAATTCTTTCACATTTTCTTATTATTTATTTAATTGAAACTGTTGAATTGGAATTTGGAATGGCTCAACAGTCAACATAAAGTAACAAAAACAAGACTTTTATTTATGAGTTATGAGTTATGATCTCCTCCTGAACTATCTTATCTATGATGTTATTTAGAGCCTCTCCACTTATATGTAATTGCATTATCCTAGGATAAAGAAGAGAAGGTTTCCTGTGTAATTGGTGACAAATCAACTAGTGATGTTGTGGTGAGGCTACGCACGCAGGAAGGTCGAGACGATTGGTTATATTGCCACTCCCAGATTCTTATAAAGAATTGCAAGTATTTTGCTGATAGGCTGTCTGAGAACTGGCCAACATGTCAGATCCTTGGTTCGCGTAACTGCGTTGATGTTTATTGCCAAGATTCGAATTTCGATTACCATGTAAATCTTATTCGTCTTCTCTACATTGTCATCGATGGTTCTGTTGATGATTTGTGGAATGGTGTTAAAAATGCCCTGGGAATTCTCCAAGTGGCTGTTGAGCTTGGATGCCCTCAAATTGTTACTGCTTGTGTAAACTACTTAGAAGCGGTCACGTGGGAAGAGGCTGAAGAGGAAGAGATATTGAGGATCGTACCTCGAATGGGATTACAAGCTGACCCTATCTTGGCTAGACTTCAACCTGTCAAGCAGTCAGCTATCGTAAACATCTTTCTCTCGGCTATCCGCTTTGCTACATCGTCCCCTCCACCGATGATGAATGATCTGAAATCGTCGGCGCAGGAGCAACTTGAGTACATGATAACGGAAGATGAAGATTCCCCTTTGTTGACAGCTGATGACAGCATAAAACTTGAGGTAAAAGAATGTGTAAACAGACTTTTTTCTAGGTTTGACAACTCATTAACAGAATTATTCTGTGGTTCCACAGAATCACTTTCTGAGACAGGGAATAATAATATCAAGTTGTTTCAATCCTATTTAACTGATTTGACATGGGTATGTCAGATATTAAGCAAATTGGAAATAATGAGGGAATTTGTTGAGTATTGGTTTGATGCATCAGAAAAGATTGTCAAGGTACTTGTTGAGCAAGGAAACTCTTCAACTGAAATCATTGAGATAAAGTTGAGAGCCATTGAGGTGACTTCAAAGGTTTTAGAAGCAATTGGTTATGGTACTGTTATATTGCCAACTGCAAAACGTCTTCAGGTTTTGAAAGTTTGGCTTCCATTTGTGAGGGTTACTAAACCATTGATTGATTCCACCGTGTCAAATTCTGAGAATGCCGCGGTGTTTAAAATAGATTGCGAATTGTGGCAATCCTTGGAATCCACTTTTGTCTCTATCATTCTTGCATTGCCATCAGGAGATCAGGCGCAGGTCTTAAACGAATGGTTGGAAAATGAGTATATTCGCTATCCGGACCTAACAGAGGCGTTTGAAGTTTGGTGTTATAGGTCCAAGGTTGCTAAGAGAAGACTATCATTACTAGAGGATGAACATGCAATGACAAACTCAATTTGATGGTTTCACAAATTTTATGCTCCTTAATATTTTTATTGGAGTACTAATCCAAGATTCCTTCCTTGTCAAGGCATTGAAAAGATAACACAATCTCTTTTCTGCACATGAATGGACCTTTTTGTTGGAGGTATCTAAATTCAATCACCTCCATTATCATCAAATCAATGTAAATTGTGATGAAGAGTATGTAAAACATTGTAGTTCTTTCTAACTCTGAACTGTAGAGAATCTATTTTTGAAATGATATATTTCAGAGCAAGCAACATAATTACAATGCATAGCTGATTTAAGGATACTAATTGATAATTTTGCATGGTCTTTTTGAATTACATAGAGGTGTACTCAAGTCTGAGTGGTGCATGGTTTTTCAACCACCCAACACAAACACAATGCATATGTTTCGTGTCGTATGGCGATTTCTTTCTGAAAAGTGCTAACAACACTTTTTTTGACATTCTCCCTCAAACACCCACTTTGTGATTGGTTGAAACTCACCTGGGTTCTACCACTTTGAAAATGAGACCCATTAACTTAGTGGGACTCACATGAATTTCGACCAATCATTGAGTGAGTCTTGAGTCTTGGTAGGAGAGTGTTAAAAAGAATGTTGCTAGCATTCTTTCTTTTTTATAGAAACAGTTTAACGTTTACTTTTGACAGGAAAAGAGAAAGGTAAAACTACATGTTAAAAGAACGCTTTCTGTGGCTCTAAGGAGCATCGTATGAAGGTAAAAGATAAAGAATCTGATAAGTTTTTGTGTGAGATTTTGGTGCAAAGTATGAGTAATATATTGCTAGGTAGACTAAATTTTAGATTTGTATAACCATGTGCTCTGGACTCCAGGACAGTTCACCATGTAACCTGCAAAATAATTTATGGGCACCTTGGTGCTTAATGTGAGTGTCTAGGCTGCTGTTTCATTTCAAGGTTGTCTCTCTTTTTGGTGATTTTGGATTGCTATTAATTTTGAAAATCTCTCACAGGATATTCTAATGTTTTGAGCAAGGCTACAACAATGGTGCACTGCATAGCACTACCCTAGGACAAGCTTCAAAGCCTTTGGGGATAGACATAACACACTGCAAGCTGACTCCTTTACCTACAATTAATCCTTGATAGTCTTGAAATATAAATAGCCTCCTCTGTGTAAATACATATGAAGCATGGACTCTGACACAGACACCTGACACGACATGGTGATCGTTCTTAAAAAAAATAAATAGCAATCGGTTCTGCTTTCTTCACCGAATGATTTGCAGAACATCACAACATATATATTCTCAATCGAAGATATATTGGTATCTTTACCAGATAAAAATTTATGACAACAATCCATCTATCCCATCCCACCTTCACAACTTGCAAAAATAATATACAACCTCAACAATATACTCCAATCCTAAAAACTATCTAAGAACTCAAATGGTTCTATGTAGGGGGGTATAAACCTATACTAAAGTAAAATTCCTTCTTTCTCTTTACACTAGTATTTTTCATTACTCCCCACTATAATAAGCAGGGGAAAAGAAGAAATCATGAGCTATTACATAATGCTCACCCTTCAATGTCTTATTTAGGCCACAAAGTCAGGCAATAATTGAGCAGCAAACCTCTTTGGATTTTGCATATTGATATTCTCATAAGCAGCTGTAGAATGAGGAGATGAAGTGTTTATGTTTATAGCACCAAACTCATTTGTTTCACTTATGTCAATGTTGTTTCTTCCCAATTGAATGTTTTGGTTTGGAAGAAATGTTTGGTGTGTTGTTCCTTGTATTGAGTCAAGACCAAGAGTGAGTGAAACACCATTACTTGAAAACCTTGGTGCAAATTGTTCTGAGTCAAACCTACCAATATCTCCAATTGGGTACTGTCCAAATCCACCAATGAAATTTGTTTGATTTCCCATAAATGAGTATTCATCTCTCCCCTGCCTCTCATCACCAAATTTCATTGATAGGTGTTCATTGTTTGCATCATTAGGCTTCACATCCATGTTAATAGAATGAACACTATTTGGAGAGTGCAGAATCTCATGGTTCCTTGGTTTCTTTGGACTTCCTTGTGCTATTCCTTCTAGTTCTGATGAACCAATGAAGCTGAATCCTGATTGGTTTCTAACATTTCCACCAAGAGGTGATGTTGGTGGTCTAGAAACTGAAACCATTTGAGTGTTCTGGTTTTGGCTTTTAGAAACTTCTTGTATGGAATTGTAACCTTTAAGTTCTGTTTCAGAATTTTGTCCTTTCTCTTGAGTAGCTCCCATTTTCATAGAAGAATCTTCATTGCTCTTGCTTGATTTATCCTCAGATGCATTCTGTTCATTCTCCTTCATCTCCTCCATGTACATTTCTTCCACCATTGGCTTCCATAGTCGAACTCGAGCATTTATAAACCAATTCGAAACCTGTTACACAACAAACCTCATTAACACATTGAATACAATTCGCATCGAGTACTAATCATACCATCTCTGCAGTGTAAAAGAAAGACCCCACTACTACTATGCAGATGCACGGATATATTACTAGTTAAGAGAAAAATAACCATTTATAAGAGTAAAGAGAGTCAATGACTATTTGATTACCTGGCTCCTAGTAAGCCCTGTTTGTTTTGCAAGCATGTGCTTGTCTGAATCCTTAGGATAACTGAAACCAAATTCACGAATTTCAGCACAAAACTGTCAATATATAAAATCTTTGATGCAATAGTCATAATTTAAAATCGTAGAGCTGCACTATACAACGGTGCAGAGTCGTTGGATTTAATATTTAAGATCCTACGACTCTGTAGCTGTTGTATCAATTTTGCAACAATGCAGAGTTGTTGGATATAAGATCCAATGGCTCTGCAGCTCAGATGTTACACCAATTCTGTCAATGCAAAGGTTCAAAAACGATGTGAAATGGAATTTAAGTGTGCTTACGGGTGGAGGAAGTGTTCGAAAAGCCAAGCGCGAAGAACAGAAACAGATCTTTCAGGCAAACCTCTCTGGGGTCTCCAAGCATTGTGCTGGATCATTCCCAATTGTTGGAGAGCTCGCTGTTGCCTTAACTGATGGTCAACATATTTGAGCCTTGAACCTTCTATTTTACCTCCAAAGCAATCCTCTTCTCCTAAACTCTTATTTGCAGCTCTAATTTGTCCTGCTATTGCATCTTTCAAACACCTAAATTGCTTTGAAATTGTTTGCAGTGCAAGTGAAGTGTAAGTCCTTGCTGATCCAATCCCTGCAGCTTGCTCAAAGGATGAAACGACAACCTCCATCTGATGGTGGTACTGTCTGTACCTTTGCTCCACCTAAAAAACAAAGTGACCATTTTTCAATTAGCACATATTAAGCCACTGTTAGTTTCACTTCTTTAATACCACTGTGTTTCTATTCATTATTGGATTAGATAAATCAAGGAAAGTAGGTGCATATTTTTGGTTATAAAAAGTTTAGGGGAGTTGGGTTTCGGGGCTCACCAAAGCCAGGAAAGGCCTCAAGGCATTTGAGCGCTTATAGAGGTACTTACATATTACACACCAACAAAGTCCTCACATCGACAGCGGGCGGGATATGGTCAAGGCATTAAAGGAGTACCGAAATTCTATGACCGTTTCAATTTAGTCTTCCACATTATCAATATTCTAAAATAATCTTTGTAATTGCAAAAAATTAATCAGATTCGTTTCTTCATTAATATTCAAAGAAACTGTAATGACATTAAATTGGTATTGTCAGAGATGCATTCCTTAACCAATCCAAACAAAAAAAGGCGAACTTGATTAACGTTATTCGAATTCGGAGATCAAGTTAGAATATTGACACCGCGCGAAACACTAAGTTTTATGATCCTATAATTTTAGAGACTAAATTGTGTATTTAGTGAACAATCTTGCTCCACATAGAAATCATGTCATGGTCTTAATTAATTAACTTAATCTTAATTTTTTAATTAATTGACAAAAGTGAATAAAAAGGAAATACCTCATCAAGCATGTTGATTAGCTTTGCCTTCTTCATCTGAGTTTCTTGTCTTTCTGCAGTTGAGAGTTCAGTGCTACGTTTCCCATTTCCCTCTCCACCAATATCACCATCTCCATTACCTACTACAGATGTCTCTCCAATCACCTTAGTGTTTCCATTTCCACCACTTTTCTTAGTAAACTCAGCATTAATCCCTGTATTAACATTCACAACCTCTTCTAGAAGCTCATGTGCCGCTCTCAAGTACTTAGAGCTCAGAAGCACACTCTGAATCCCCGAATTCCCATTATTATTATTAGTAACACCAGAAGCCGGGGACGGCGACCCGCCCGACATAGCTTGTACCTGATGACCTTCCCGGAAAGACCCCAACCGTGCCTGCTGAGAAGAGAGGCTAAGAGACAGTCCCTGTTGAGCGCGTGGAGTGTCACGCGCCGCTGAGTTGGGATCAATTGTGTTCCATGCATTGTACTGCATGCGAGGGAGAAAGCCATGCAAGGAAGGAACTTCATGGTGACCATGCATGGGGTGATGCTGATTGATGTCTTGGGAATGGGAAGAGGTAGTGAGAGGGATGCCAACGAATTGTTGTGTGTGAGAAGGTTGTGGCGCGTGATTGTTGTAGGAGTTGTTGCCCGTGTTTGTAGCGTTGAGAAAAACAAGGTTGTTACCACCGCCGCCGTGAGATGGTGGTTGTTGCGGTGGTGTGTCTGTGTAGTTGATGTATCCTGGATTCATTAGTACAAGTGTTTGTAGTCCATCAGCTGCGCCGCCACCTGATTGGATTTCGGAGTTACCATGATAGTATGTCGCCATCGGATTTTGGTTTCGAGTAAAAATAGGTTGTTACTTCACTGCAAAAATACGTTAGTTAGTTACTAAACATTCAACCCAACAAAAAACACACATAAAAAAAAAACCAAAGCAGCTCCATAAACACACATGAAATTATAGTACTATACAAAAACACTGTACCTTTAGCCTTGTAATGAATCTGGGTATATGTGTAATTTGCAGATCAACCCATGAAACAATACTTGCAATAATTGATGCTGGTTGGTTAATTATTTTCTCTCTCCAAGAATAGTACTGATCTCAAAAGAATCCTGAGGAAATAAACAGTGAAGTGGGATTGATGAATCTGCAAAACCGATCAACATCTTGAATAATTGAGGGTCATGTCTCTCACTCTTTACAAATCAACCTTGAAAGGTTTTTCATGAACTTGAAAATTGGAAGAAGAAGAAGATGAGAAGGAAAAGGAAATAGATGAAGTGTGTGTAGAGGCTTTCTATAAAGAGAAAAGAGAAGAGATATTATATATTATTATTATTATTATTATTATTATTATTATTATATAAATAAATTAGAGTGATTGACAGAAAGAGAAGAAAGAAAAGGAGATAATTCATTATTTATATATTAATTTTTTATGAAATGAAATGATATCATCATAGCTATAGACTATAGTAGTAGTATATGTAAAATACCTGGTGTGACGGAAATTGGAGGCCGCACGTGCTTCATGATCATCTCTGAATTCTGCAATGGAAAGAAGAATTTCAATTACAATGACTCAAAAAAACCTATAAGAATCAGATTTTTTGGACACACAAAAGGAAAGAGAGAGAGAGAGACATAGACAACAAAGCATACACACGCACACGCACAGTTTAGTTTCACCCATCAAAGCAATATATATACAGTTATCATAGTAATAAGAACACATCAAATCAAAGACATAGATATATATATAGTCATCAAACACAACCACATGTCAATTGATCTATCTATCTATGTTTGGAATTTCATCGGTCCCTTCAACACTTACAAAGAGGAAACCTCTCTGTCATACTCTCAAATCCCTGCAGTTCTACCCCAACTCAGAAAGGAAAAAAAATAAATAAAGAGTTCAAGATAGATATCATTAAAAAAGACTATGGAAAAAGATACCCATCTTTTTTCACTTCATTATCCACACTTTATGAATAAAAAAATTATTTTTTTAAATATATAAAATTCTGGGTAAGGAGAAAATTTGTAAGAAGTTTACTTGTTTTCAGTGGGCTTTTTTCTTTCTTTTGTGAATGAATAGATCAGCTAGTATAGTACTACATGAGAAGTAATTTTGATTTGACCCTCTCTTTTCAAATCATTTGATATATGCAAAATCAAGCAGCAACCTTTGATGAGCAACAAAGAACTTTTGAAGGAAAAAGAGTGAGTGGGAGAGGGAGAGAGAGAGAGAGAGAGAGGGAGAGGGAGAGGGAGAAGGGTTCTTTCTATGCTGAGAAATCTATAAAAATATATATAATGAAATTGCAATCAAGGTGTGTCAGAAGATACAAACAGCTGAAAAACGAGGAAACGTCTCCTTCCACAAAGCTTAATTAATTAATTAATTAATTAATTTTTTTTTGTTTAATAAGAAAAATAAAAAGAGAAAAGGAAGAAGATGATGATGGACAAGTAGCAGGTGGATGGATCTCATTGCTCATTTCTCCATTTAATAAATATCTTTTTGTCGTTTTCCATATTTTCTATATATTCTTTTTTTCTTATTAACTTATTTAGGAATTTTTTGTGGTTGGATGCCTGAGTTTGAAGATAAAGCAATTAAATTGCTAAGGAACACACAGAACCAACCACCCTAACACCAACTTTAATGCTTTCAAACCTGAAAAATATACTTGTCCAAATTATTATCCCGCATTTTTTGCACTTATTTTTCTTCCCAATAATTATCTCTTTTTTTATTTTATTTTATTTTTTAGCTAGGTACATCATTATCTCTTACTAATATTTACCTTATTACTATTCATGATATAAATTTAATTGATTAAAAGGGTAAATTTGAAAAAGAGAAAAGGAAAAGAGAGTTTTCCAAAAGCAAAGGGTCCCAATCAAGTGCATGTATGACGTGTCTATGAATCATGAGGCCCCTAAATAAGTGGTCCCAAATGAGCTTGGCTCTCATGCGTCATACCTATACTTGCAGACATAAGCAGAACATAATGATAAATAAAATTAAATTTAAGAATTTTCTTATATATTAATATTTCACTTATTCCTTATGGAAGTATATTCCTTCTCTTGTATTATTATCCCAAAAAGGAAGAAAAATTGAACCCCCCTTAATTTCAAAATTTAATCTACTCTCTATATATTTTTTGACTACACCCAAAGGATAACTTAACTTAATGCATAAAAACAAAAAAATGAGTAACCATAGAGAAGAAAAAAATGGACAAAAACAAGGAAATATGCCCCACTCAATAAGTAACTACAAGAAATAAACCCTTTCCAGCTTGTTTGAGGTAATCTCGTCATATGCATGGAAAGACAGAGAATAAACATATATTTATTTATTATTAAAATTGAGAATTGCAAGCAACGGCTATTTTCTACATCTCAAAAATAAGTTTTCAATCACCATCAGTAACTATTATTGTGTAAGAATGAGCAGTGACAAATTTTAGGCCTGTGATGTTAATAGGACTAAAAATTTTCGAAGTTGGGGACATTCTTCATGTAGCTAGGGTATCATATATAAAGCAATGAAATATGGTAGGCGCTATTAATATACTATATTTATATAAAGAAAGTGCTTTCTATTTCAATGAATGGTCGATCTTTTTATACTCAAGCTGTCCTTCTCGTAGAGATCAATGTCAATAATAGTATTTACTTCACACTTCCTTCCCTCCCTTCCCTTGGATTCTTTCATGAAAAAAATTCATTACAGCTTTTTGTTCTTATTTAGGTTGCATTAACAGCTAGGTTTTTCAGTTTTTACAGATAGTAAATAAAACGTTGCGCTCATGTTACTCGTGAATATTCATATATGTCAGAGCCCTTGAAAGTGTACGTATATTACGTAATGATCTAGACGGGGGTGTGCTTCTTTTCTGTTTTTTTTTTATTTTCTTCTAACAACATTTTTTTAATATTACACACACAGAGTTGGTTCAAGATAAGATATGAGGCTTCTAACTAAGTAACCTAAGAATGAACAAATTATTGAAAAATATATTATATGGCTAATAGAGAATAAGCAAGCAGAAAAACGGGTGAACTTATGGCAGATAACAACATATGACTTTATAACGGATAAGCAAGTCGGCCCAATGCCCAAGCTACTAAAGAAAGGGCTTTGGGCCTCAAATTTTTTAATAAAAAAAAGGGCCTCAAAATTTTTGTTTTATGTGATCTTATTAAGAGTAAATTTTGTAACATTACAAGGAATTTCTTGTAGATTAGCTGGTTAGTAGTATTAGTTTTGAGACCAAATTAAATTGAATTGAATTGAATATAGTTTTAAAATTACAAGGAATTTTAAATAGTATTTTAAATATTAACATAAAAAATTGAATTGAATTAAACATAGTTTTAAAATTCTATAAATTTCATATACTTGATCTATTGAATTTCCACATTTTCTGCCTTGGTGATATATCTTCTCAGATGGTTGCCCGTTTATGGGGAGGAGATGATGTCGAATGGCTCGCTCAGCCTTCTTGCGGTCTATCTGGCGGTATCACTACAAGAATAAGCTTATATTGCTACGAAAGTTTCCCACGGACAACTACCCGTCGCTAATTTGCGACGGATTTGCGACGGCAAGTGAAATTGTGCCTTGGCGGTAACAATCCCGCTCATAATTTGCGACGGGAAGACATATTGGTCGCTAATTTGCGACAGAAGAGTATGTTGGTCGCTAATTTGCGACGGAGTGTTCGTCGCAACCCCGTCGCAAATTAAAAATATCAATTCATTAACAAACCTCATTCTCGTTCTCTCCCAAACCTCACTCTCACTCTCGTTCACTCTCACTCTCGTTCTCTCCCAAACCACGCTTTCTCACTCTCATGGTCTCACCCACACCCACCACCGCCCTCCACCGACATTCCCCACCATCACCCTCCACCCACACCCATCATCCTCCCCCACCAGCGCCCTCAGATTTCCCCAAAATTTCCCCAAACCCTAACCTCTGATTTCCCCAAACCGTAAACCAACTTCCCAATCTCAGCGATACTCTCCTCCCTCGACCTCCGCCCTCCTCCGCCGTCAAACCTTGCTCCACGACCACGAAGATAGCCGTATTTCTCCCTCTCCTCACGCCTCCACCATTTTCGTCTCCACTGTTACTGTCGTTTCCCGCCGTATCTCCGCTGTTTCTGCTCCTCTACTCCGTCGCAACCTTGTTCTACTCAGGTAATTCTTATTATTTTCCTTAATTTGTCCCTAATTTCACTGATTTCTGAAACCCTAAATGTCCAATTTTTTTTTGAAACAAAACCCTAACCCCCTTCCCTTCCAATCTGTTGCGCTTAGGCTTCAGTACAGTGAGTATTTTTCTGGTTTTTTCATTTTTCTGTTCCTGAAGTCTTGGAGGATGGAAATGGGTGTTCTTATTCTTATGTAGAAATAATTTGCAATTTACTTATTGAGATGTGGTTTTGTTTAAAGGAATCTGTATGATGTCAAGGAGTATTTTTCTGTTTGTCTCTTATTTGGTATTGGTTTTCCATCTTCAGCTTGATGGACAATAATACAAATTGATTCAGGTCAGAGTTGATATGGGGGAACCGGTTCTTAAAGCGTCAGATGTTCCTATTTTTTCATTTGCATTTTTTGTTTATACACCTGCTTGTGTCTGATTAGATCTGTTGCTGTTTTTTTTTTGTTATTTGGGTGAAAGTGGAATAAAAAGATGAAGTAGCGATTTAAGTGATGATTGATGATTTTAATTTGATTTGGAAATGAGAATGATGATGAAATCTGTGTTTGTTTTTGCAGATGCACTTCCTTACTCTATTAGGATACTTTTGGAATCTGCAATCTGTAACTGTGATGAGTTTCAAGCTAAGAGTATTACGGGGGTGCCTGCTGTGTGTTGAATGTGAATACCAGGATATTACTGGGGTGCCTGCTGTTGTTGACTTTGCCTGTATGCAAGATGCAATGAACAAGCTAGGTGATGGTTCTAACAAAATTAATCCCATCCCTTGGTATGCTACAACCTACATGCCTGTTCACATTGATGGACTTAGATTGATGTTGAGTTTTATATATTTAATTTAATTACTTATGCATCGGATATGTGTAATGATTTTAAAATTGGTTACATTCAGGTGCTGGTAGATCTTGTCATTGATCACTCTGTTCAGGTTGATGTGGCAAGATCAGAAAATGCGGTGCAGCCAAATATGGAACTTGAATTCCAGAGGAACAAGGAACGATTTGGTTTCCTCAAATGGGGTTCCAATGCATTCAATAACATGTTTGTTGTTCCTCCTGGATCAGGGGTAGTCCATCAGGTTATTGCATTATTCAAAAACCAATGAAGTGTTTGTTGTGTGTTTATATGTATATGTAGTACTATTTGACTTGATTTTGTAATATTAATTTCCAAATAATTTTAAGTTTTACATGTGAAAAAACACTTTGTTTTTCAACCAGTAATTCAGTTTATTTTAAGTTTTATATGCTAGAACTCTTTTTTTTTGTGGTTTTTTATCTGTTTATGTGCAGGAGAAACTCTTGCCTGTGGAACTGGAGCTTGTGCTATTGTTGTTGCAGCAGTTCTTGAGGGTCGTGCTGGGCGGTTAAGTTTGTTCTGGTTCTTGTCCCATGTGTTTCAAGTGAACATCTTTGGTCCTCGCTGTTATCATCAATATGTTTAGTATTGACTGAGTTTTTTTGTTAGTTAAGTTATCAATAAGAAATTGCTATTCTGTTAGTTAAATTGCTATTCAAATCTTGGCGGCATTTGAGTTTGTCTTTCAAAGATGATGATTAAGATTTATATTGTTTAACTCCATCTTAGTTAGCTGGAGCTGATTAGGATTATACGTTTCAGATGCATGCCGGGGTCCAATTGCTTTCACCACTTGTGCCTGTTCGTCAAGTGAGATTCGTCCGATTCTGTAAGCAGCATGCAGAAGGTGTATGGGCTGTGGTTGATGTTCTTGTTGATATTGGTCATGCTGCTGCTAATGCACAACCATTTATGAGCTGTAGGAGGCTTCCTTCTGGCTGTATTGTGCAGGATATTCCTACTCCAAGGTAAGTTCTTATCCAACTTCTTTGTTAAGATATTTTTCCTTTGTATATTCCTGTTTCTTGCCTTCTGTATGAGTTCATTTTTTCTTTTTAAATTGTGGGTCTTTTCTTACTTGTGGTAATGAATGGGGTACTTTCTATTTCAATCTATGCAAGTTCATGGACCCTATAGTTTCAATTTCAAGTCACAAGCGCTCCAACAAGTTTTTGTTGACAGAGTTCCAATCCTTGATTGAAAATTTGCTGTTCTTTCCTTTTCCAGCATGTGTGTGTTTGACATTTCACCAACTTGTGGTCTTTCTAAACCAAATAATAGATTCTTTTATCGTATAGTTTTGAAAAAAGACAAGGTTCAGTTTTCGTACTAATTTCAACTACAATGCTAAAAGCAATGTTATGAAGAAGTTCTTTGGATTAATTATGCAGCTTATTAGGATCAATGTTGACTTTTTATCAAGTTTTATGCCTCATTCCCTATATTATTGATATTTTTTAACTGTTTGGCAGTGACCCAATGAAATGGAGAGTCATGGAAAATGATTTAGAGAATATCAGTGAAGCTTCTTATATATAGAGTGGTATTGCTCTCTCTCTCTCTCTCATACACACACACAGTTCCCTCCCTTCTTGCTGCATAAAGTCTTTTTCAATAAAAGTCAGCCATGGCAAAATGGGATTATTAAAGGCTTGTTGCTGCTGTTATACATGACTTAGATAAGCCTTGAATCAAATAATCTAGTATTCATTTTATTTAGTTGTTTTCATGCTATATTTAGTTGTATCTCTGAAGATTCTATACCTTCAAAAAAGATTACAGCAACAATTTGTTTTAAAGCGTGCATTAGAGAATTCATGTTATCTTCCTTTTTCACAGGATCCTGCAGTAGAAAATTCAATACCCAAGGTAGCTCCTCAAACAGAGAATGGTATGTGTATGCTCTTGATCTGAAAATATTTGTTGGTTGTGCTTTTTTAGATATATAACTAAAAGCAATTATGTTGTTTTAGGTAAACCTGAAACAAAAGCTATTGAGGCAAAGGGTTCTGAAGCCAAAAAATCTGGTGCCAAGAATGGTGCACCTGCTAAACATGTCAAGGTTGTTGAACCAAAGAAGGACGAAGAGGATTCTGAAGCTGACTCTGATGATGAATCTGACAGTTCTGATGAAGAGGTATTTGATGGGTGCTAGGTTTAGCTGCATTATCCGCTTAATTTTTGTTTTTTTTGCAAAAAATCATATCCTTGTATTTATACAATTTTAAATTAAAAAATTGTTACATATTTTTTGCTTTTGGTGTTTTATGTAGTCAACAGCATTCTCAAAAAGTTGTTTTGCTTATGGTCTTATAAAGATTTTTAATTGTATTGCTTTGATGTTGATCATTGTAGATGGAAGATGGTGACAGTGATGAGGATGAGGATGATGACAGCCACGAAGATGAGGAAGAGACCGCTACTCCTAAGAAGGTAATGACATATTGATATTGCAAAATCCCTTTTGCTTGATTATGATTTTGATACCAGGCCATTGTCCAAGTTTTTTATACATTGTTGTGTCTTGTAGAAGCCTGAACAGGGAAAGAAGAGGGCCAATGACTCTGCAGCAAAAACTCCAGTTTCTGCTAAGAAAGCAAAAAATGCTACTCCTGAAAAGACTGGTGCGTGAGACTAAGTTGTATTTTATGTAATACTATGTCTTTTTTTGTCTATTTTTGATAAATAAATGTATAAAGCTTGATTTGATGTTAAATTTATATCACCCTATTCTTAGATAATCGTTTTGTTTATAAATACATGCTCGCATTTGCATTCTGTGCAGTGTTATAATGTCATCTGTAAATGCTTAAAATAGAGTCTGTTTGAATTGTTCATTCTCCTTGAATATCCTTTCATGCACCAGTGTCTGCTGGAAAGAAGTCTGGTCATACCGACACCCCTCACCCAGTGAAGAAAGGTGGAAAGACCCCCAAAAGTGATGCCAAGTCTCCCAAATCTGGTGGCCTCTCGTGCAATAGCTGCAGCAAGTAGGATTCAAACACAACTCAAATCATAGATATGTAATGCTGGATTGTTGTTGACCCTTTTTTATTTCTCACCAGGGCTTTCAACTCTGAAAGTGGTCTCCAACAACATAACAAGGCCAAACATGGCCAGTGATGCTGCAATAGTAGTTTCTTATTCTTGGTAGTATTTTTCGAATGTTATTACAGTTGGGATTCCTGAGGACATTAGGTATCTGTCCTTGCTTTTTGATCTATTAAAAACTGAGATGTGCGAAGGTGAAGTTTTGGAATTTTTGTTTGACATTACTGGATTTCTCAATTATTGCCTGAAGAGCTAAAGTTGTGTCTTTGCGTTTGACGTAGTTGTTATCTACTCATTTTAAAAATTTGATTAAAAAATTATTTAACCCGAATTTAGCGCCATGACATGCATTCTTGAAACACCAACATACATGTGATGGTTAGCATCAGGCATTTATGTGAAATCTTTGTTATATTATCGTGTCAGGATCCTGCAGTAGAAAATTCAATACTAAAATTTAATTTTTTTTTAATTTTTTTTTAAAATTTTCGACGGATTTGCGACGGCTTTGCGACCAAAATTTGTTAGAGTTTGCGACGAGTTTGCCACGGCAATTTGCGACGGATTTGCGATGGACAGTTTGCGACGGGGAGTTCCGTCGCAAACTATTTGCGACGAGCTGTTTGGCGACGACTTTTTGTCCGTCGCAAATGCCGTCGCAAAAGCGAATTTGCCACGGAAAAAGGCCCATTTGCGACGGAAATTGCCGTCGCAAATGAGCGATTTTCTTGTAGTGTATCCTGTCAATCTGGCGTAAAGGTATGTTTGATTTCCTCTTTTCTTTCTCTCAGCCTGGTTTTGTAGGTATTGCAGCTGAACTTGTAAATGTATACTCCGGTTGCTCAATTAGACGAAAGAGGGCTCTATGGTCAGCTTTGTTGGCAGAAAAGGCAAGGGTTATCTCCAGAAAGCTGGGTAGTAGGAGGGGATTTCAACACGGTTACTTGTAGGGAAGATAGGAGGGGTAGAGATGTTAGATGCAGCGAGACAGAAAGGTAAGACTTTGTTCATTTTATGGAAGAACTGGGGGTATTGGAGCCAACATGTATGGGTAAATGATACTCATGGTATCGACCAAATGGGCAGGCAGCAAGCAGAATAGATAGAATCATGCTTTCTCAGAGTTTGATGGAGTTGTGGAAAGTAAAAGCACAGTGGATAGGTAACAGAGACATCTCAGATCATTGTCCGGCGTGGCTGTTAGTTTCAGAGAAGAATTGGGGACCCAAACCCTTCAAGTTCATTAATGGGTGGTTGGAGCATCAGGATGAAAAAAAGTTTATGGAGGAAAAATGGAGAGAATGTAAGGTGGAATTAAGGTTGGATGGCTCATATAGTGAAAGAGAAACTAAAATACTTGAAAGAAAATCTCAAACAGTGGAATAGAGAAGTATATGGTATGATGGATTTGAGCAAAGAGGGCATCACTAAAGAATTGAATATAGGAAGGGGCAATGGGGGAGGAGAGGTGGAAGGGTTTAAATACGAAATTCTGGTCCATGATTCACCACACAGAAAGTTTACTAGCCCAAAAGGCTAAAGCTAAATGGATTCAACAAGGAGATGGCAACACTAAAATTTTCCACGAAACAGTCAAGCACAAGCAAAGAAGAAATCACAAAGAAAAACTCAAGAGAGGGGAAAGGTGGGTAGATGAAGTTAGGGAGATAAAAGAGGAAGTGAGACAACATTTCAGCAAACAATTTGAAGAAGAGCAATTTAGTAGACCGACCTTGGGGGGAATAGAGTTCAAAACGATCCAAGAAGATGAGGCAGAATACATGATCGCACCATTTTCAATGGAAGAAGTAGAGGAAGCGGTATGGAGTTGTGAAGGGAGAAAAAGCCCGGGGCCAGACGGGTTCAACTTCACGTTCATCAAATCTTGCTGGAACACAATAAAGGAAGAAGTATTTGAATTACTTGTTCAGTTTCATGCCAATGGAAAGTTGCTGAAGGCTTTCACCTCCTCATTTGTGGCATTGGTTGGCAAGACAACGAATCCACATGGTTTGAATGATTTCCGACCTATCTCTTTGATTGGTTGCATATATAAGATCATAGCCAAGATTCTCGTGTCTAGGCTCAAAAGTGTTCTACCGGCAATCATTTCAGTGGCTTAGTCAACATTCATACAGGGGAGGCAAATTCTAGATGGGTATTAGTGGCTAATGAAGTAATTAACATAGCTAAGAGGAAGAAGTGGCCACTGTATATGTTTAAAGTAGACTTCGAGAAAGCTTACGACTCGGTGAGTTGGGCATTTCTTGAATATATGATGGAGATATTGAGATATTCCTTGTAATTCTACTGCTTGTAATAATAGTAGCTGTAGTTAGAAACCTAGTCGAAATGGGCCAGTCGAATGGGCTAGTCGAAATTATGGGCCTGGGCCTGTTTCATTGTATATATATACAGACGTCAGTAGCATGTAATTTGTACCCTACTTTTATGAAATTCAGTGCAGCTTTTACTATTCATATTATATTGCCCTAATCATTCCTCTTGTCCCTTAGCGCCGCCACTTCCTTTTCTTCTCCTTTTCACGTCTTTATCCCCAATAAACTGGTATTAAAGCTTGTTAGATCCTTACAAAATCTATCAAGATTCATGGCAGCGCGAGACAACTCTGGTGGAGGTATTCCGGGGAACCTCCCAATCTTCGACGGAAAGGATTATGAATGATGGTGTTCCACCCTTGGCAGCAAACGCCACTGAAGCGGTGAGGAACAACCACCATTCGCTGATGAAGAAAGATGGAAAAGGGCTGTTTTTGATTCACCAATGAGTTGATTCCAATGTCTTGAACCTGATCATCGACAGTGAGTCAGCAAAGGCAGCTTGGGACATCCTCAAGAACTCGTATGGAGGAGCAGATAGACTGAAGAAGATACACCTTCAGTCGCTCAGGAAATAGTACGAGGCCTTGAAGATGACAGATGGAGAATCGATTGGAGAATTTATTACGAGGTTAGTAGCATTAACTAATCAAATGAAAGGTAATGGTGAAACTGTGACTGAAGTAAATAAAGTCGAAAAGGTGCTCAGATCCTTAACCCTGGAATTCGACTATGTTGTCACTGCTATCGAAGAATCCAAGGACCTAGATACGTTGAAGTTAGATGAACTTCGGGGTTCCTTAGAGGCGCATTAATTGAGAATAAGGCAGAGAAAGAAACTGAACAAGCCTTGCTTTCATACTCCTCTAAGAGAAATTGGAAGGCAGACAACAAGGAGAAGGGTAGAGAAAAGGGATCAAGCAGTAAGAAGAAAGAACAAGGATCTTTCGACAAGAAGAAGGGAGACCTGTCGAAAGTTCAGTGTTATAACTGTCAGCAATTTGGGCATTATAGGAACAAGTGTAAAAACAAGAAAGTTCCTAGGGATAAAGATGCAGAAGCCAAGTTTGCTAATGATGGTGACTCAGACTCTGACTTAGAGGAGTTAATGCTGATGGTTGTCGAAGATGAGATTCGACTCGATGAAGGAATTGCTGAAAGTAGCGAGCAAAATAGTGGGAACACTTGTATAAGTGGATTCACTTGCGATGCTCAAAATACTTGTGCAATGTGTGTGTGGCAGGGCAGTGGAAACACTGGTGATGCCTCCAGCATTGCCAGCAATGATGATGAAGAATTGTCATTCATGACAGCTACTGACCTAGAATTACTGTTGTTGAAGGCTGATACAAATTCGACTGAAGAGAAGTCTGTCGAATGGTATCTCGACACAGGATGTTCAAATCACATGTGTTATCACAAGGAGTGGTTTGTCGAACTGGAGCAGATAAGCAAAAAGATAAGGTTTGCAGATAACAGTAGAGTTACTGCTGAAGGAGTAGGTACCATAAAGTTCCTGTCGAAAGATGCTAATTGGTGCTACATCCAAGGGGTATTTTATGTACCAGATATGAGGAGCAATCTGCTAAGTATTGGGCAGATGATTGAGAAAAACTTCACCGTCGAAATGTGTGATAACAGTCTCAGCTTGTTCAATTCGACCAAGAAGATGATTTTGAAGGTGTCGATGTAGAGTAACAGAACCTTCAAGATCAAGCTGCAAGTAGTCGAAGAACATTGTCTCCAGACCACTGTCGAAGAGGAGCACTGGAGATGGCACAGGAGATTTGGCCACCTCAACTTCAAGAGCTTGAGTCAACTACATGAAAAGAAGATGGTTCATGGGTTGCCTGCAGTAAAAGTACCTGTCGAAGTTTGCGAGAGTTGTTGCAAGTCGAAGCAACCAAGAAACTCGTTTAAATCAGAAGTACCTAGCAGAGCAGAGAAGAAGCTAGAGGTGATATTTTCTGATGTCTGTGGTCCTTTCGAAGTATGTTCCTTAGGAGGGAATAAGTACTTTGTCACCTTCATTAACGAATACACTAGAATGTCCTGGGTGTATTTGATCAAAAGGAAGAGTGAAGTACTAGAAATATTCAAGAAGTTTAAGGTAATGATTGAAAAGCAGAGTGAATGTGCAATCAAAACCTTTAGAAGCGATGGAGGTGGTGAGTACAATTCTCATGGATTTGTCGAATTCTGTGAGAAAGAAGGAATTGTGCATGAAGTCACTACACCTTACACGCCTCAGCATAATGGTACAGCTGAGAGGAAAAACAGGACCATCCTCAACATGGTAAGATGCATGTTGAAGGAGAAGAAGCTACCTCATAGTTTATGGGGAGAACTTGTAGCCACAGCAGTATACATTCTGAACAAATGCCCCACAAAGAGATTGATTGGGAAGACACCTGAAGAAGCTTGGCTAGGAAGAAAGCCAAGTGTCAAGCATCTCAGAATAATTGGCTCCTTATGCTATAGACATGTCCCTGAGCAACTAAGAAGCAAGCTGGATGATAGGGCACAACAAATGATTCTTGTTGGATATCATTCGACAGGAGCATACAAGCTGTATGATCCTGTGCAAAAGAAAATGGTGAAAATCAGAGATGTCGTAGTAGATGAGTCGAAACATTGGAACTGGGAAGAAGGCTGTGAGAAACCTACAATGATGGACTTCGACGAAGTCTTTGATCGAAATGATCAGAATGAAGAGGTCAAAACTGAAGAGCCAGAAGAACCCATTGCTGTCGAACCTTTAAGAAGGTCGCAAAGGGAAAGGTAGAGATCAGTAAGACTAGAAGGATTCGACACTTACCCAGATTCTGCTATTACAGCAGAGGGAGACCTGACACACTTTGCATTAATGGCTGAAGCTGAACCTGTGAGCCTGGAAGAAGCTCTTAGTCACAAGCAGTGGAAGGAAGCAATGATTGATGAGCTGAAGTCAATCGAAAAGAATGGCACTTGGAAGCTAGTCGAACTTCCAAGGCAAAAGAAAGCTATAGGCGTCAAATGGGTCTACAAGACCAAACTCAAGCCCAATGGAGAAGTGGCCAAGTACAAGGCCAGGCTAGTAGCCAAAGGGTTCCTGCAGAAACCTGGTTTGGATTTCAATGAGGTATTTGCCCCAGTAGCCAGGATCGAAACCATAATATTGGTAGTAGCATTGGCAAGTCATAGAGGCTGGCCCCTACATCAACTAGATGTAAAGTCAGCATTTCTTAATGGACCTCTGGAGGAGGAAGTCTATGTTTGTCAACCACCTGGTTTTGAGTCGAAGGGTCAAGAAGACATGGTTTTTAAGCTTGAGAAAGCCCCATATGGACTCAAGCAAGCTCCAAGAGCGTGGAACAAGAGAATTGATGGATTTCTCCTGGCTCAGAAGTTTATGAGATGCACCAATGAACATGGAGTATATGTGAAGAAGAGTGGAACTTCGACTCAGTTGTTGTTATGCCTGTATGTAGATGATCTACTAGTAACTGGCAGCAATGAAGTCGAAGTCGAAGCCTTTAAGAAAGTGATGATGTCTGAGTTTGAAATGAGTGATCTAGGACATCTATCATATTTCCTAGGAATGGAATTCACAGAGTCGAAGAAGGGAATATTTCTGCATCAGTCGAAGTATGCAGCTGATATCCTGAAGAGATTCGACATGATTAACTGTAAGGAGGTTTCGACACCAGCCGACACAAGCAGCAAGCTGTCGAAATATGATGAAGGGATTGAAGTAGATGCCACCCTCTTTAAACAGATTGTGGGCTCGCTGAGGTATTTGTGCAACACTCGACCTGACATTATGTTTAGTGTCGGAATGATCAGTAGATTCATGGAGAAGCCGAAAAGCTCTCATCTAGTAGCTGCGAAAAGAGTACTAAGGTATATAAAGGGAACACAAAGTTATGGTATTCTATTCCCTAGCAAGTCAGAGTCGAAGAATGATGCTGAAGTGTTTGGCTACACAGACTCCGACTGGAGTGGAGACAAGAGTGATCGAAAGAGCACAAGTGGGTATGTCTTCATGCATGGATCGACACCCATCTCTTGGTGCTCTAAGAAGCAAAGTATAGTTGCGTTATCCTTTTGTGAAGCAGAGTATGTGGCTGCTTCCTTTGCAGCATGTCAAGCATCATGGCTGAGCATGCTATTGGTCGAAATTGGAGTGCACATGGTCGAAGCAATGAAGTTGTTAATCGACAACAAGTATGCGATAGATCTCGCCAAAAATCCTGTTGCACATAGTAGGTCGAAGCACATAGAGACCAGATATCACTTCCTGCGTGATCAAGTAAACAATGAGAAGCTGAATCTGGAATATTGCTGTTCGGAACTTCAAGTAGCTGATGCAATGACCAAGCCATTGCAAAAGGGAAGATTCGAAGAATTAAGAACAATGTTTGGGATGATGTCACTCAGCAATGTGAATTAGGAGGGATGATGTCCTCTCGCCCTTTTCTCTTCCTCTCGGTGGCCGAAGGATTGAATGGGATAATTCAAAAGAGCATTGAGAGTGGATTTTTGAAGAGCTTTTCATAGGGGGAGGACTCTCCTTGCCGGTGCTTCAGTATGCCGACGACACTATTATCATATGCAAGAACACTAGAGAGAATTTGTGGTGCATGTGTGGAGAGTTCCAACAAAATTCATTGTGCATGTGTGGAGAGTTCTTTTGGATAGAATTTCGACACGAGTAGCGCTGTAGCAACGAGGCATTATGGACTTCAATTCAGGACCAGCATGTGTGTTCTGCTTCAGGTTTGAAGAGGATGTAACTCACCTATTTTTCAGCTGCAACAAGTCGATTTTGCTGTGGAAGAGTATTTTTTTTGAGTGGCTGCAGATAGGTAGCAGACAGTAGTATGCTGATGGATGGGAACACTTGAAGCAGCATGGCGTAACAGCAGGGGGAAAAAACAAGAGGAAATTCATATGTATAGTCTGGGTTGCTACGGTTTGGACAATTTGGAAAAACCGAAATGACATAATTTTTAGAGGAGGAACTGTTAGTATTGAACAAATGTTGTATCAAGTTAAAAGCATTTCATTGAGGGGATTATGCAGTAAATTTCAATTTTAATTCATGGTGTAACAGGCCTTTGGATTGCCTAACTTAAAGCTGTTGAGATGTAAAAGGGAAGAGGTACCCCATAAATATCATTTTGACTTATCTAAATAAAATCGAATCTTTTTAATTCAACCATTAGATTGATTTAATTCGTATTCTACATAGAGTTACCGGGTGTGTAAGGATACTCGAATTGACAATTAATATCAATAAATTTTAACCAAAACCGTTGACCCAATGACTTTATCTACCCTGAAATAAGAGGGTCGATCTGGTGCTCTCAAGTTCAATTATCTCATTTCGTTGAAGCATTAGGACACTCCGTAATCTATTGTACCTAACATTTAGACCACCGTTTTCTTTGGAAAGGGGGACTACAAGAGTGAGTACAAAGGGCGGCTAATGGTGAATGAGCTAAAGTTTTAATTTTACCCTAATTAACCAAAAAAAATCTTCAATTGGTTTTTATGAAGCAAAAAGGTAGAGATGTCAAATCGCAACGTGCTATCTCTATTAACCCATCAAGCCCAATCACAATAACAAACAATGTTAGGCTAAACGATCATTTTGATCTATTAATGCGTGAACTATTATTATTATTATTATTATAGTTTTTGAATATATTGAAATTGTAAACACATTTTCAGGTGTCTCTTTAATGAGTCATTTTGGTCTTTAAATGTGTTTTTGGTTAGTCATTTTATTTCTCAAATATGTTTTTTTTTGGTCTATTAGTCCCTTAATTTTTTTACATAAAGGCGTAGTTGTAATTTTGATAATTCTGAGACTATATAATGACACGTATTTTTAGACGGTGACAAGTCATGCTAACCTATATTATCTTTAGACCACGTATTTTTTGGGGGTGACGAATATATAAGTTTTTATTAGTGCGGCAAACAAAATTGACTTTTAGGCATGCAGTGTATACAGATAGCCTAGTTATTTTGTCTCTATAATAGTGAGTTTAGCTCATCCTAAAACAGTGACTTGTCAAGCCGATCCAAATATAAAAAGATCACACATATATTAGCAAAACTCACTCTAAAGCTCTCATCAATTATAAGGAACTCGACTTTTACCCATGAGCAAAAAGTGTCACTAAATATCAAGCGTTTCCTGATAATGGCAGAATTTACATTTACCCAATATCTTTACCGTCAGTTTGTTTGTGGGCATAACAACACACATTTGTTTGTGAGTAAATCTTAATTTAACATACCACCAAATATATTTACCCTGTGTTTAGAATGTCATTATATACTAACAGTATACTCGTGCATATGCACGGGTAACGTCGTGGTCTTTGTATAAATAAACTCAGACAGAATTTAATTAGTGCATACATACAATGATAAATTATAAAATTTACTGTCAAATTAGTAGTTTACATCAAGAGTAAAATACATATATTTGGCGTAATTATAATAAATCTTTAAAGTTAATAAGAAGTAAAGTTTCGTAATTTAGAATATTTTCTTCAATTGACATGTGTTTATCGTTAGTAATTATCAATCATATAGTCCCGTGGTGAATAAATATACATAATATATATTAAATGGTGTAATTCAAGCAAAATATAAAATCAATCATTTTATAACACTTTCTCAAGAATAAAATTATACCAACAACATGTAATATTTTTCCATTGTAACTCAAGTAGAATATAAAATAATTATTATGACAAAGTGTAAAATTCCACCAAATATTTTAAAAATAAAATTGAATAAAAAATAAATTATATGACACAAAATATTCTAAAAATAAATTTGAATAGTAAAGATAATTTATATGCTTTTAGTCAATAGTACTCTTTTAAAAATTAACGATGTATAACATTTTATTAATAATGAAATTATACCAACAATATGTAGTGTTTTGCCATTGTATTTCAAAATCCTAATATAAAAATAATTATTCCAAAGTGGGAAAGATAAGAGTGTGAGAGAGAGAGGGTAAAGAGAAATGTGAGTTTTAAAAGTGAAATAAAAAATTAAAAAATGATGTGAGAGTGAGATTCACAAAGAAAAAGTGAGAGAGAGAGAGAGAATAGAAATGAAATATTTGTCATTAAAATTGATTATGTGCCAAATTTTTAAAAATGGATAATATAATATTTTTGGTAGTGATTTATTTGATATATTGATAATGGAATTGATGGTAAATATCTTTCAGCTGTCAATAGGAAGCTTTACCTACGAATGTCACTAAAAATGTTTGTGGAGGTAGTTTTTTTTTTGTCGTATCTTTATACTATAAGCAGTAAGGCGCAACTTCAGCAAGCTTTTCATTTTATTTTTTGTTTTTTTTTCTTTTTCATACTTCAACAACTTTTTGTTTTTTTCTTTTGTTTTTTTTTTTTTTCATATTTGAGGTGTGTGTTTTTAGGTATTTTAGAATTCAGAGAAAAAACTAACCGTTCAAATACGTGTGGTTCGGTCTTCAATAACCGCTTTACATATTTCGTTATGAAAAACCGTCCAAATATGTAAAGTGAGATACTAAGCCGTGTGTTTTTGTATACTTTAGGGTTTAGAAAAAAAATTTAACTGTTCAAATACGTATAGTTTGTTCCTCAATAACCTGTTGGGTAAAGAAAAAAATAATTTCGTGATAAAACACGTAAAATACGGTGCTAATGGGTGTGTTTTGGAGTACTTTAGCCATTTTTTCTTTTCCATATTTTAAGGGGTACTTTACGGTCCGAAAATAAATTTAGATGTTCAATTACACGAAATTTGTTCCTACTAACCGGTTAGGTGAAAAAAAATTAATTTTAAGACAAAATACATAAAGTGAGATGCTAAGCGATGCGTTTTGGTTTACTTTAGGGTTCACAAGAAATTTTAATTGTTCAAATACGCAAAGTTTATTCTTCAGTAACCGGTTTGGTGAAAAAATAATAATTTTTGCGACAAAATAAGTAAAGTGCGATGTTAAGCGGTGTGTTTTGGGCACTACAAAAAAATTGCCCATTAGCGACGGAAATTAGCGAGGGACTAATGTTCCCTCGCAAAAACTGGAATTAGCGACGGAATTTGCGAGGGAATAGGGGCTGTCGTATTTTTGAGAATTAGCGACGGAATTTTGAAAATTAGCGACGGAAATTTTGAAAATTAGCGACGGAATTTAAGTCCCTCGCTAATTTTTGATAGTTTTTAGATGATGGGACTCAGTGCAGGTATTTAGCGACGGAATTTCAGTCCCTCGCTAATTTCTGACAGTTTTCAGATGATGGGACACAGTGCAGGGGTTGGTAAAAGTGCAGAAATTAGCGACGGACAGTTCCGTCGCTAATTCCCTCGCAATTTTTTTTTACTTTTTTTTCCTTAAATCCGTTTACTTGCTCACTCTTCTTTCTCACTCACAACACCCTCACTCTTCTTCTCTCCTCTTCACCCTTCCTCTTCCCTTCCTCTTCCTCTACTCTCCACCACCACACAACCACCACCACTACCATCACCACCATACAACCAACCTACGGCCTACTCTCCCCTTCCTCTTCCTCTACTCTCTCTTTCACCTACAAACCCTAACCCACCACCACCACCACCACCACCACCGGAGCTACTCTCCCCTTTCCCTCTTCTTCTCTCCACCTTCCTCCACCACACCACCACCACTGGAGCTCCTCATCCTCTCCCTCTCTTTCTCTCTCTCTTATGATTTCCCCTTTCCCTCTTTTTCTCTCCACCTTCTTCCACCACACCACCACCAAACAACCACCACCACCGCCGCCACCACCCACGAAACCACCACCATGAACTCGTCTCCCCACCTACGAATTCCTCTTCTCTCCCCTATACGAATTTCTTTCCACCTTCCACCACCACCCCCACCCCCCACCACCACAACCACAAAATTAATAATATAATAATTTTTTAACAGTATTAATAATAAATATATATAAAAACAAGCCATTCAGCACTGGACACATGTCAGTTTTTTTTTGAAAAACTGCAGTCATTAGCGAGGGAAATTCCCTCGCTAATTAGCGAGGGATTCAATTCCCTCGCTAATCCCAGTAGCGAGGACGGAATTAGCGAGGGAACCAGTCCGTTCCTCAATAACCGGTTTGGTTAAAAAAACTGTTCAAATACTCAAAATTCGTTCCTCAATAACCGGTTTGGTTAAAAAAAACCAATTTCGTGACATTAATCCGTGCAACTCACCCTTTTACTAATTTCACCACTTTAAAAGATAATTTTCATTTTATACTTCTTCTCTTTATATTTTTTAGAACCATATTTTTCTAAACCTTTTAAAATATAGTTCATTTTTATACTTCTTCTCCTAATATTTTTTAGAAGCATCGTATTGTGAACCTAAAATATCCATTGAATCCATTTAGTTTGATCACTACCAAATTACAAATATATTTCTTAAATTTTTTAGGATTTACGGTTTATAGGAATAACCCCTCTCTTCATGTTTGTTTGCATCCCTCAATAAGTTGAAAACCATCAATGTATAGGTTATTTTATTTCATTGATAGTTTTCATCCAACCCTGCATGATACCCCAAAAGTTTCACTTTTTAATTTTGTTGTCTTATTTTCAGTCATGCAATCACATTTATTGGCATTTACCCTTGCGGAAATTTCACTCGCATTTTCAATAGAACCCCACAACATTTTCTTTCAACTTTGTTTAGGTGCTTCTATTTTATGGGCGGTTTTCAACCAACCTTGGATGATGCTCATGCGTTTCACTTTTTATTTGTGTTGTATTTTTTATTTTGGTCATTTCGTACCAACAAGTATAATACAAATATTTAAATTGATTTTTATATTTTTATCTTTATTTTATAGTTGAGTACCGCATTGTTGCATTTACAATAGAACCCCCCATCATCTTCTTTGAACTTTGTTTATAGTTCTCGACATGTTGCTGATTTTAATTTTGCATTTGAGGTGCTTAATTGAACATATGACTTGAATAAAATTAGTTAATTAATATACTAATGAAAATAAAAGGTGACATTATATTGTTGGCTCAAATAAGCTAAAATATAACTACCTGAGTTCTGCAGTGCAATTCTATCAGAGTTGTTTCTTTGTCTTTCAATATATAATATGCGATAGATACTTTTTATAATTACATTTGATAAATATGGATTATGTTATTAAAATTCTTTAGATCCTTTATTCCTATTATCTATAGATGCTTAATTTCAACGTCTTTGTTAATATTCTTTTTGAATTTTATGATCTTCTTATTTAATTTATAGTTATAATTTAATTTTTATTCACAGTTATTAAACTATATATTTTACAAACCAACACCATTGGTCCACTGGCATAAGCTTGGGACACAGGGGTGAATTAGGTGCTCCCGAGTTCGATCCTGTAGTGGATAAACTCGGTGTTGGCCAATGCAAAATTTGCTCCTAAATTCGAGTGGCATAAGTCTTTCGTTGAAAGCGTTGGAACATTACGTGATTAACCAGCAATGGTACAAACTAAAAAAAACACCATATTTTACACAGCAAATTTAGCCGACCCCGTGCATCGCACGGGTATTAGGGCTAGTCTCTTATTTAAAACAAGAAGTTCTCTCAAAATTTGCCTTAGACCATAGAGTTTGCGCTAGACCCTTGTTTAAAATAATGGTTGGTCGAAGTGGTAACTGGGCTTGGATTCCACCCCAAGGTCTCGGGTTCAAATTTTGGGTGTGGCAAAAACTCTGTTGGGAGGGGAGAACCACACGGTGGTATCCGCACACCAATAATTGGTAACAAAAAAAAGTTTGCCTTAGAACTTATTTACTTTTGATCAATATATACCAAACTTCGTCATTTAAATTAAATAATATTTCAAAAGAAAAACACACAATAAAATGATTTATATGGTTTTGTAGAAGTGTGTTTGGTTATTTCATTGAAAAGAGTTTTTTTTCTCGATAATTACCAAATCATTAATATCGTCTATCTACCCACCTTCTATGAAAGCTTGTAGAGAGCACACACTAATTATTAATCCTCTGCTAGTCATCTAGAAAAAAGTCATATATACAATGTCCTTAGACATTTCAATGACAATGGTAAAAGAAAAAAAAATTCTTTACATAAAACAAAAAAGGCTTGTAGTGTTCAAAACCCTCCTTTGGATTTAGCGATGATTTAAGTTATATAATTGGATGCATCTTCAAGGTATATTACCCGTAAAAGCAAACCATTATAGAGTCCTAAATATACCTAAGAAGGTGGAGGTTATCACCATGATGATGGTGACCCGGAATTTAACTACTTTGGTTAAGATTTTCCCCAGAAACAGTTGAGCAGCATATGACATCAATTATTGGTTATTCTCCCAACTTATACTGATTAGAATTAGACCACTGAATTTTTAACCCATCTAAAATTTTATATCATAGCAAAAGACAACATATCATATCACTGTCACAGAAACCGCAAAGGGTCTCTATACTGTTACTGAACTCACTCTCTCTATCAATGTTTATAGGTGTGAATATATATATATATATATATATATATATATATATAAAATATAAAAGGAGATTTTGTAAGTGGCCGTGTATGGTCCCTTTGTGTGTGTT
The DNA here is from genome assembly GCA_039519185.1 of Astragalus membranaceus. Classification (NCBI taxonomy): domain Eukaryota; kingdom Viridiplantae; phylum Streptophyta; class Magnoliopsida; order Fabales; family Fabaceae; genus Astragalus; species Astragalus membranaceus. Next base: position 161,289,183 of record CM076854.1, on the reverse strand, counting down.
TACTATCCATTTCAATATTGTTATCATGGGACGTCTCTTTGATTGTTGATGGTTGTCTCTCCCTTTTCTTATTCAAATTCCTTTTCTCAAGAAAATGACTTCAAAAGAAGAAAACACTTAAAAAAGTTCCAAGATTTCCTACTTAAACTATTCTATCTTGATAGTACGTGTCAAAAAGAGGCTAAGAAATAAAAAGATAGCAAAATATGGTAACACATACGAGCTTAATTCATATGTGTAGGCACCAATCATATTAGTTAAGGTCTAGCTAGTTGCCTCAAAACCATGATTATTATGTACTTACAAGTCTAGAGTAATTTTTTTTGACAGGAAGTCAAGCGTAATTTTTATAAGTTATATATTTCAAATTTCTCAAATTGTGGGTAATTCAATACAATGTAAATATTTTAGGTCTAACTCATTTTTATAAAATTAATATATAAAAAAAGTGATGTCACTTACTTATAAACTCTTCTGACGAAAACACCAATAAGATTTGGTACGGGCTGGGTTTGAATCTCACTCTAAAATTTTAGGTTCAAATTTTTGATGTGGTAAAAACTATATTGAGAGGCGCAACAATAACACAATAACAAAAAGAACTCTTCTGAGAACGATAGTGGCAGCAGATCCTATGATACTTGTGGAGCTATATATGTTTTGTTTTCTATAATTTGAAAAATTACAGAAGATCCCTATCAGGTAGTTAAATCAGCTGGTGTACCTGTCACGTGAAATTTTGACCGGATAATATAGCAGAGAGAAGGGGTCAGGAGTGTATGCATTTCAGCATGCATGGACCCATGTTTTGAATGAATAATAACCGTGTGAAGACGGAAGGTATATTAAAAGATCCCAAATTAATATTGCTAGAAAAGTATATAAATAAAATCAATAATGGATCACACTATACCTACTAAAGACCCCACTCACCCCACTTGCTGCTCCCAACTCCCTCCAGCATATCATGTGTAATAATATTCTAAGCACCTATATATCAATACGTGTATGTTATTCATATTTTAGGGGTTTATCCAGCAACATAAGATAAACATAAAAAATTAAACATATTTATATGCCTACATGTCCCGTGGCTGCACTAATTAAAATATATAAACACAATTTCCCTTTTAAAAAGAATTAGTATTTGTTGATGTTTGTGGAGGGAGATAATGATATTATATGTTAAGGTTCTGTAATTCTAAAGGAGGCAACGATTATGCCCCAACTTTTGCCTACCTCTGGCTTTTTGTTTTGATATCCAACCTCAACTTGTGGTATGGTTTGATTGGTCTCTTGTGACTGGAAAGTCAAGAGATTGACTTACTGAAAGAAATTGAGATGAGAGCAGTGTCACGTTCACTGAATCCTTTTGACATCAACTCCATTCTACTTAATTATTACTACTACAACTGTTGTTGTTGTTGTTGTTTGTTATATAGACCTTTTTTTGAAAGGATTGTTGTTATCTGTAAGAATAAAAAACTTTATTAACACATATTACAAGGATATAGTACAACAACCCAATTGTATTGAATTGAATTGAATAATAATTCTAAACAATTTAATCAAAAGCATGTATAATACTATGTTATTTTCGGTAACCATAATCTGTGCATCACACACGGGGTTAAATTCTAGTGATTCTATATAAGGAAAGAAAGTAGAAAGTAAAAGGAAAGAAAGAATCAGAAATAGTGATTTACATAAATACCCCTACTAAAAGTATATTATTGAAAAATTGGAAACTTATTTATTTTTATTTAATTTATTAATTAAATTATAAATAAATTTTAAGTGATACATCCATAGTATAATAAATATCTCTTCTATATTTTTTTAATTTATTAGTTAAATTTTATTAAATAAAAATAACACTTTTATTTATGATATATATGTGGAATTTATTGGGGAAAAAATGCAAGTCAGGTTTTATTCTCTTTTAACCATAAATATCTCATTTTATTTGCTTTCCTCCCACATATGGATGGAAACAAAACTTCACTAGAGTCCACGTACGGATTTTCCTCTCTTGTTTATTGAAGTTCAAGACCCAGCTGGAAGGCTCTTGATTTACGAGCTTTCTTTCCTCTTTCGAACTTTCCACTCTCTTTCCCTGAAAACGGACACACCGAAGTTTAGAATTACAAAAACAATTTTTTTACACCAAATTTTACACATACACTATATCCGCGTTTCATTTGCCTGCGATTTTATCTTTTACTAAATTTTTTCTCTTTTTTTAGATAAGCAAAAAATTCATTAAATGGAGCACAAGGGTTGCCCAACCCTTACAATGGAGATATAGGAAAGGGGGAGAGCCTCCTTAAAACCTCCATGAGCCGAAACCCAATAGAAAAAAGACTCAGGAAGGAAAAAGAGTACATCGTACAACCTGCACCACAATGGGAAAACATCAACCTAGCCCACTGTTTCTCCCCCTACTAGATTACAGATTGTTAAGGAGTGTAAGTGGGTTAGTCCACCATAGAGATACAGACAAAGATGAATTACAGTTGAGTTTATAATTAAAGACACCAACTCCAATATAAGTTCTTGATCCGGTTAACAACCCCCTCTATATTTGGTTCCTCCTCTTTGAATATGACTCCGTTCCTAGCTAGCCAAATACTCCAACAAGTAGTTAACCAAAAGAGATGTTTCACCCGCTTTGCTTTCTTTCCTGTACACCACTGGCCTCAATTACTAAAGAAATCCTCCACACCCAGAGAGACATCCACGTCAACGCCTGGCCTAAATTTTTTCTCTTTTGAATTTCACACACACACTAAAGCTAACTGTCTTTTATATTGCGTAAGTAACTAAACTAAACCTACTATCTATTTATACAAGAAATCGTCTACTATGTACCTATTCATACAATTAATTGGCTATAAATTTTGCTTTCTTAGACATCTGTTGACAAATATTAATATTTATGGTCAAAATTATCAGTTGAGTTTCTTCTACTTTTCTCTCTCCTCACTTTTTGAATTTATTTCTGCTCCTCTTTCATCCTTTAAGCTTATCTACTTTTTTCTTTTATGTTTTTATACGAGCAATAAACTACCAAAACTATTGTTTTAGACATCTTGTATTGTTGACATGTGTATATTTTTTGGGTAGAAATTGTCATTTGAGTTCCTCTCTCTCTCTCATTCTTTTTTCCTCTCATTTTGAATTTATTCTCCTTCCTATTCTACCACAACTAGAAGGCCCATGTGAACCCTTTGCAACACTTTTAGTATTACATTTGAGCCACGAATAAGGAGGGAGGTCCAAATAACCTCTTTATTTTTCTGAAGATTTACCATTCTTACCCGAGACAGAAAAAGCCTTGAGAATTAAAAATTCGTGTATGGTAGAAACATACAACAAAAGTTAAGCATCTCTGAAAGGTTGTTATTGGCAACGATAGAAGATGTCTGTAAAGATGTCTTTTTATCATCAAATGAGGTTGTTTCAACAAGACCAAATGGTGCTAAAGGTACTAACAACACAAGCCAACACAATATCTTGAAGTTGTGAACTCCACTGCTTGCCACAAATCTCCATTATAGCAAGAGAAATGGAGGAATCAACGTGAGGCCTAAGGATATCAGAGATCCAAATCCAAAGACTACCGCCAAAACAACAATCATTAAATATGTGCAAAGAGCTTTCTACGGTCACATGACAAAGATCACACATAGAGACATGAATGTGTCCACTAAGCATAAGATTATCATATATCAGAGCTTTATTGTGCATGTCTCCAAGCAAGAAAATACATAGAATGGGGGATAGTTCTACTCAAAAGCAACTTAAAATGTGATGTGCTCATCCTAGGCGAATCATAAAAAGTATAAGCTTCTTTGAGACTAAAGTAGCCAGATGTGGATTTGATTTTTTTCCAAACTAGCTTGTTTTCTTCAAAAGTTGGAATAGTGATACTGACTAATTATGTCATTTTACCATTTCCATAAAACGAATGCTTTTACCATTTCCAATTGGCCAAGAAGAGTGCTCATGTACTGGTGATAGAAAAACCCTTAAGTCAAACCATATCAAAGTTCTGATGTAATAACTAACAGGAGAATTACACTGAAGGACTCGAGCTCTTAGTATAATAACTGCCCAATGAAATGAAGATGAAGCAAATTCCCAATAAAGCTTTACCATATCTGTCTTAATGATAGCTTTAGCAAATGCCTAATTCGTCTTTAAACATGAACAAACCTGATAACCTATGGGTCAATTTAGGATCGAGTTTAACTAAGACAGAATCGAGTTGTCCCAAAATATAAATAATATAATTTTTAAATAATATTGTTAATATAATAATTAAATGATTTGTATTTGATAATGAAAGTTAATATATACATTGAGTAAAATTTCTGTTAAAATAATGTTTTATATCCAACTTTGTTAAACATACATTAAGATGTTTTGAACTTTCTATAAGATTTTTTTTGATAAGCAATTGTTAGAGGGGGTGGGGGAATGTTAGTTTCTGGGGTTTGAACTCTGACATCCTTCTTGCAACTTTGCAACTCCTTTATGTCCCTTAGCTCGCAAACTGAGCTACCTTCTGGGACATGAACTTTCTATAAGATATAATTAGTATAGTTTTAAGAGACTTTGAGATACGAGCTGACCTTCGTAAGAGCTTACACTTTTTCCTAAGACACACCTAAACCCTAAGGACTACCCTTATTTATAAGGACTACCCTTATATCTTGAAACTTCAATTCTTGAGCTTGATTGTCTTGGATTGTGACTTTGATACTTTGTCACTTTCATCAACTTTGGCCATCAACTTTGGCTTTGGCATTTTTACTATTATCAACTTTAGCTTTTGTCTTTTTCATCATCAAAACCTCTTAACCACTTCATCATCAAAACTTAGCCTGCAACACAAGATATCTACAAAAACAAACCTATCTCACAGATAAAACTATGTGATGAAACAATATTAGTGACATATATCGAGGTTAAATTTTAAAATGGGAAAAAAAGACCCACTTAAGTAATTTTTTGAGTTAAAAATGAAAACAAAAATAAAGTTTTTTTAACGAAAAAAATAACACTATTATTCGGAATCTCCCAATTATTTTAAATTCAACTCTATAATTACTTCCATCTTGTTTTAACAACTTTTCTGTTGAGAATTTGTGATGGATTTTTTAAGCACATGGAGGTTTCTCTAAAGAAGAAGGGGTTTGTGATGGTTACTTAAAAAAATTTCCAAACCCTAAAGTACCCAAAACACATTAATAATTGTCACGCTTTGCATGTTTTGTCACGAAATTAATTTTTCTTTTGTGTAAGCCGGTTATTGAGGATCAAACTTTGCGTATTTGAACAGTTAAAATTGTCCCCAAGCCCTAAAAGTACCCGATAACACATTGCTTAGCGTCACACTTTATATATTTTATACCAAACCGGTTTTTGAAGAATGAACTTTGCATATTTGAATAATTAAAAGTTTATTTCCGAACCTTAAAGTACCCCAAACACATTGTTTATGATCGCACTTTAGTATTTTGTCACGATATTATTTTTTTTCACCAAACCGGTTATTATTGGAACAAATTTCGCGAATTTGAACAATTAAAACTTTTTCCGGACCCTAAAGTACTTCAAAAGACACTGCTTAGCGTCGCACTTTACTTATTTTCTCACGAAACTATTTTTCCTACCAACCCCATTATTGAGGAACGAACTTCGCGTATTTGAACATCTAATTTTTTTTCACACCCTCAAGTATCCCAAAACACATTGCTTAGCGCTGCACTTTATATATTTTGTTACAAAATTAGTTTTATTTTTCACAAAATCGGTTATCAAGGAACGAATTTTGCCATTTGAACAGTTAATTTTTTTTTTCAACCCTAAAGTACTCCAAAACACACGGTTTAGTGCCGCACGTATTTTTTCAAGAAACTAATTGTATTTTTCACCAAACTGGTTATTGAGGAAAGAACTTTGCGTATTTGAATAGTTAAAAAAAAATCGAAATCATAAAGTACTCCAAAACACACAGGTTAGCGTCGTACTTTACTCATTTTGTCATGAAAGTAATTTTACTCACTAAATCAGTTATTGAGGAACAAACTTCATGTATTTGAATAGTTAAAAAAAATTCGAACGCTAAAGTACTCAAAAAAACACTGCTAATTAGGATCGCACTTAATTTACGTCCTTTGTCACAAAATAAAATTTTATATTCACGAAATTGATTGTTATGGAACAGGGTTCGCATATTTGAACAATTATCGTACTCTAAAGTATCGGAAAACGCTCTGGTTAGCATCAATTTTGCCTTAAGATTAAAAGATAATAGAATTAAAAAAATACATTTTACCATAACGGGACCCACCAAGGCACATGCAATTTTTTTTACAAATTGAATATCTCCATTTTCTTACTCACATCATAATTGTGGGACCCACTAAAATGATTGTAGAACTCACCTAAAAATTGACTCCAAAACATCACCACCAAGCTTACTTGCATTCAATCTAGACTTAAAGGTTTAAAGATGCGTATCAATATTAGGGACTAATTTCCCACAAAAAAAAAATATTAGGGACTAATCAAACCATAATGAGTTGGCCTAATAAAGGAATTCTGGTCCCTATTATAAGAAAATTTTACAAAAATCATAAAGACAAAGACAAGAACGATATTAAATGTGATGGCATTTAAACCTTTATTCCAAATATATTCCTAGTATTAAATTTTTATACTCACGATGTCTAATAGACCTATATCTCATATTAAATAGGGATATAAAAGAAATTTTAGCAATTAATATGGTTTAAAAAATGTATATTTTTTTTATAATTAAGACCAAAAAATTAACCAAAAATCTACTTTCAATCTAATAAAAACATATGCTAGCACATTTACATTTTTAGACATCACCAAATTTTGACATTTCTCACAATTTAGGGGCAAAATAGACAATTCACCACATAAAGGCAAAACGCTACAGTGCCGCAACAGTCCGCTACAGTGAAAATTTTGACGCGCTACAGTACTAATTCTGAAGCGCTACAGTACGCTACAGTACCAATACAATTTTTTTTTAAAACTGCTTTTTTTTAAAATATTTTTTTTAAAAAGAAATGATTTTTTATAAAAAAAATTTATTCACTGTTTTTTTAAATTTTTTTTTTGAAAACCGTTTGTCAATATTTTTATAGAAACAATTAGTCACTATAAATCAATTATTCATTATATTTATAATCTACTCAAACTACTAAAATTAATAAAACAATTAGTCACTATAAATCAATTAGCCACTATCCGTTGTCAAAAAAAAATTGTAAAAAACTTTAACCCGTACCAAAAATTACATAATAACTACTAAAACTAATCAATTTAACTACTTTTGTTAAAATCAATCAATTTAACCACTACCAAAAATTGCCAAATAACTACTTTATAATTACTAAAAAGGAGTAAAATAACAACGGGAGTGGCAACGAGAGCGTCAATGGGTGTGGCAACGAAAGCGCCAACGGGAGAGGCAACGGAAGTGGCAACGATAGATGGAAAACGAAGTGAGGGACAAAAAACTGATTGAAAATTGCAATCAGAAGCTGCAACAGACGCAGCAAAAGGACAAAAAACAGCAGAATTTTAAAAACAACTTTTTTTCCAGTTTTTCTTTCTATAAAATAATCACTTTTTTGTCAGGTTTTTTTACTAAAAACATAATGTTTTTTTAACTTTTCTATAATTTACTCAAACTACTAAAATTAATCAATTTAACTACTACCAATCTACTTTCAATCTAATAAAAACATATGCTAGCACATTTACATTTTTAGACATCACCAAATTTTGACATTTGTCACAATTTAGGGGCAAAATAGAAAATTCCCCACATAAAGGCAAAACGCTACAGTGCCACAACAGTACGCTACAGTGCAAAAAACTGATTGAATTGAAAACTGCAATCAGAAGCTGCAACAGACGTAGCAAAAGGACAAAAACAGCAGAATTTTAAAAACAACTTTTTTTTCCAGTTTTTCTTTCCATAAAATAATCCCTTTTTTGTCAGTGTTTTTTACTAAAAACATAATGTTTTTTAACTTTTCTATAATTTACTCAAACTACTAAAATTAATTAATTTAACTACTACCAATTGTAAAAAAAACTATACCTCTAACAATAGTTTCAAAATTATATATTCCAAAAAAATAAATTATTAAATTAATATTACACTCAATAATTAAATAATTTAAAAATTTGCTATTTATTATAATCTCTATTAAAACTACTAAAATCAATCAAATTTTTCATGTAATAAATAAAATCATTTTAACCACTAACAATTGTAATATTAAATTATATAGAAAAAAAGAAGAAACATGTGGCAACGAGAGCGACAACGAGAGACTGACAATGAAATCGGCAACGAGATCGGCAACGAGAGCGGCAACAGGCGTGCCAACAAGAGAGCCAACGAGAGTGCCAACAAGAGAGGGAACGAGAGCGTCGAGGCTGCATATTTTACCTTTTACTCTATTATTAATATTATAAGAAGATACCGACTTTCACTACAAGAATAATGGGATTTTCCGGCCAGGACTTTCCGGCGGATTTTAGGAATTTCCGCTGGATTTTAGGACTTTCCGTCGGATTTTATTCGCCACAAACTTTTCCGTCGGATTTTGGGGTATTTCCGGCGGATTTTTTGGCATTTGCGGCGGATTTATAAAAAAAAAAAATTATAATTTTTTTTTTTTTTAAAAATTTTTAAAAAATCCGCTGCGAATTTCAAAAATCCGCCACAAAAGCCAAAAAAAAATTTTTTTTTAAGAAAAATCCGCCGCAAATGCCAAAAAATCCGCCGCAAAAGCCAACAAATTTTTTTTTTAAAATCCGCCGCAAATGCCAAAAAATCCGCCGCAAAAGCCAAAAAAAATTTCAAAAAATCCGCCGGTAATTTCAAAAATCCGCCGGGAAATTCGGAGGGAAAAAATTCGCCTATAAATACAAATTTCTCCTACACTCCTCTCATTCTCTCATTTCACTCTTTATTTCATTCTCATTCTCTTCTATATTTCTCTACATATCTCTCTTCTATATTTCTTATACTCTCATCTCCATAAATTTCTCTACATATCTCTCTTCTATATTTCTCCTTCCTTCTTCATTCTTTTTCATTCACTCCTTAATTCTTATTTCTTCTTACTTCTTTATTCACATTCTCTCCTATATCATTCTCTTCTAATATTCTCTTTCATTCTTATTCCTTCCTACTTCTACATTCTCATTCATTTATTTATTTTCATTCTTTTCTATATCATTTTTTCTCATATTCTACTTCATTTTCATTTTTTCTTACTTTTTATTAAAATACAAATTAAATATTAAAATTCGAAAAAATTGAAAAACAAATTCAAAAATTCAAATTTTTTACCGCCAGATTTTTAAATTTTTTTTTTTGGATTTTGCGGCGGATTTTAGGCATTTCCGGTGGTTTTTTTAAATTTTTTTTTGGCTTTTGCGGCGGATTTTTGGCATTTGCGGCGGATTTTTAAAAAAAAAAATTTCAAAAAAAAAAAAAAAAAATTTTAAAATCCTCCGGAAAATTCCAAATTTTTTTTTTTAAAAATCCGCCGCAAAATGATTTTCCGCCGGAAAGCGTTTGCTGCGAGCTGGCTACCGGCGGCAAAAATCCGCCGCAAAGTCCAATTTTGTGGCGGAAATATGGCTTTTCCGGCGGATTTTGCCCGCCGGAAAATCCTGTTTTTCTTGTAGTGTTTGTTTTAACTTTTTGCAACACAACTATTTTAGTAAATTCACCGCTAAAAGACAAAATTTGCAACACAATGAGAGCGGCAATGCGAGACTGGCAATGGAATCGACAACGAGAGCGACAACAGGAATAGGAGTGGGAACGAGAGAGACAAGGAGAGCGCCAACGTGGGTGTATATTTTAAAAAATCTTATTTTCTTTTTTCTTCATTTTTACTCCATCTAAAATTTATTAATTATTTACTATAATCTCTCTATTAAAACTATTCAAATTAATCAATTTAACCACTAAGAAATATTATATAAATACAAATTTAGCCACTACCAAACTTTACAAAATAACTTACTTATAATTAAACGAATATGATTTAATTAATATTAAATCATATAGAAAAATATGAGTTAACATGTGGCAACGAGAGCGACAACGAGAGACTGACAATGGTAGCTGCAACGGGAGTGGCAACCAGAGAGGTAACGAGAGCGTCAACGAGAGTGCCAACGGGAGGGCCAATGAGGATGCAAATGGGAGTGTCAACTGGGATGCATATTTTACCTCTAATGTCTAAATACATTATTATGGATAAATGTAATTCTGATTGTCAATCTCCTTTAATTTCTTCGACTCAATATAATTTTCATTTGTATCTTATACGACATAATACCCATATCTTTCCACTTTGAATTTAAAATCATACATTTTGGACATTGTTCACAACTTATGATTATCTTCCAAATTACTATTATGACTTCATGGCAATACACCGACCATACAGTATCACCCGTGCATACTAGTATTTATAATAACTAGTACTATACTCGTGCATCCGCACGGGCCGATCGCGTTACGTGACACGATTACCTCAAATAGTAACGTTAATTTGAAATATCATTAATCTAAAATCAATTGTAAAATATAGAGGATGAGTTGCATACGAACATGTGCTGTCGTGTTCTTTTCATGAATGAATTTACACAGTATTTAAATAGTCCGAACATTACCCCGTGAAAATAAAGAAAAATTTAAAGTAGATAAAAAAAGAGTTTCAAATAAAAAATTGATAAATATTAAAAACAATATGTGCATTACCCCGTGCATTAAGCCTTCTTGTTTTTTAGATTGTAGTTTTCAAAAATTATAATTATCAATGACAAATATTAATCCCGTGTTTTTTTATATATCACTGCAGTTATCTCTGTGGTTTTTATATATTAGTGCAGTTATCTGCTAGTTTCAATTGATTATTTTAGTTGATAATAGATTATAGTAGATAGTTATAAATTTGTTAGATAGTTGATTATCAATTAAAAATAATTGTTTAAAATATTAATTAGTAATTCAAATAGTCATTAAGTCTGCTTATTTTTTAGATAGTAGGTTTGTAGTAGTAGGCTTCAAAAATTTTAATTATCAATGACAAATATTAATCTCGTGTTTACTTTATATATCAGTGCAGTTATCTCGTAGTTTCAATTGATTATTTTAGTTGATTAGTAGATTATAGTAGATAGTAAAAGAGAGATAGTAGATTATCAATAGGAAATATTTTAATTTAAATATTAATCAGTAGTTTAGATAGTTCTTAAATATTATTCTTTTTTATATAGTAGGTTTATAGTAGTATTTAAAAAATTTAATTATCAATGACAAATTTTAATCTTGTGTTTTTTTATATATTGGTGTAGTTATCCCGTGTGTTTTTATATATCATTGGAGTTATCTCATAGTTTAAATTGATTATCCCTTGTGTTTTATATTAGATTATTTGAGTTGATTATTAGATTATAGTAGATAATAAAAGGTAGATATTAGATTATCAATAAGAAATATTTGTTTTAAATATTAATTACCAATTTAAATAGTCATTAAGTCGTCTTGTTTTTTAGATAGTAGATTTATAGTAGTAGTCTTCAATTTTTTTTAATTAAAGTAGTGTTTGTATAAATTTAGAAATTTAGTTAAAAGAATTAAAGTGAAGTGATAAGAGAAATAGAATAATTATTTATGGGAAAAGTAAATTAAAAAGAAAAAAAGGAAGAAAGTGAGTATAAAAGAAAAATGAAAAGGAAAAAAGAGAGTGTAAGAAGAAAGAGAGTGTAAGAGAAAAGTGAAAAGTAAGAAAGAGAGTTTAAAAATAAAGAGAAAAAAAAAGAAATACAGTGTAATGACATTTTTACCCTAAAAAATTTGAGGTGTCTTTTAGATAAAATGAGGGTATTGGTAAAATCATATGTGCTGAATTGGTATAAATATATAGTCAATATAGTAGATAAATATATAGTTGCTGGCTTTTGCCTCTTCCTTACTGGGCTGGCGGATTTGATCGCTTTATGGCTTATCTTCTAATTGAAGCACATCGATGACTTTGACAGAGGAAGGAACCGCTTCTTCTTCTTCCACGAAGATTCAGACAAAACCGTTCGGGCTGGGTAAAACTAAGGAAAAAAAGACCAGATTCACTGATTCACGAGAAATATCGCATGCTATCTAGTTGAGTTCATCTCAAAACCATTTAAGTTGAAATGAGTTTACAGATGCGGATGAGTCCAACACAACCTACATAGTAGACCCAATTACACGGTACACGTGTCAACCCCACAAGCAGCATCTATATCTACCCCCTCCCTCCTCCGAAGTCCTAATCGCTTTAACGAAAATTCGTTCTTTCTTTCTGGTTTGTGAGGGAGGAGGGGTCCTCCTAGATGTGTTTGCCGGTCGATTTGTATTGGATTTAGCCAAATATGTTTTCTGAACTAATTATAATTATTTGGTTGTGATCGGTTTGGATTTTACATTATTTTTTTCAGAAATCTGAATCAAACCAATCCGATATTGAATGGATTGATTCGGATTGGACTCACGGATCATGCACTAACATATTAATTTTTTAAAATATAAAAAAACATTTTATTCATAATATTATCGCACTTCTAAATAGCCAAAAAAACTCTAGAATTAAAAATTAGACTAAAACAAACTCAAATCGATTAAAAGTCTTTTTTTTAGCAAATCGATTAATAGTCTTCCAATTCACAGTATTTAAATTTTATAACTTAATCGTAAATTATTAAGGTAAAAAGTCTAAACAAATAAAATCTTATGCTTCTAAAATTATAAAACTAGTATGACCTAGTATGAGTTGTTTCAGGTTCACGAGTTCATTTTTGAAAATTCGCTGCCCAAACCAAACAACTATGAGTTGGTTTGGATTTGTTCGAGATTAACCCTAACACGAAATATTTTCGAACCAAACATATCAATTTGAATTAAATTATGAGTTAGTTTTGATTTGCTCGAATCACTAAACACCCCTAAGCCCACCGCGGTCGATACTTTTTTAATTTGGAGCGCGTAACAAGGCCATGAAAAGATGGGACCCCGCCCGTGTGAGCCAAGGTCAAGAAAGCAACCAATCACAAAGAGAGCTGCTTCTCTCGGCAACTTCTTTTTCTTTTTTTCTTTAAATTAAATGCCTATATATGGCCACGACCCACCACCTTTCTCCTTGTCTGCTATGACACGTGCCTCTCGCGCATTGCTACTACTTTATTTTCTTTTGTTTTTTTGCGATAAATTGTAACTTCTGCTTTTTTTTGTTGATGTTTTACACTGCATTTCTATTCTTGTGGAAGATGTCATCTGTATTATTGGATTTAGTTTGTGGAAAAGCTACAATGTCGTCATTTGTGTCGGATTTCGCTGTCGGCGAATTACACGGCTGTGATGTGTGCATGAGTATAGCCTAAGGAACGCGATTGACTAGGAGATTATTTTCTTGTGGGATGGCGTGTAGGAAGAAGATTGGATAGCGATAGTAAGACAAGACCAGTATCCAAGAGACGACAAAAGTCCAAAAGACTGTTCTCGTGTGTGGATTTTATTTTTTTAAAATAAAATAAAAATAGAAACGTCCTCATGTGTGATTCATGTGTGCCTTTAATCTATATACACAATAGACTATAGGTGTATATATATTTTATATTATCTATCGATTAAAAATTTACACATCATTAAAAAGAAATTACTTAATTAATAACCATCTGACATGTCATTCTTATCATGCATTTTTATTGGTGGATAGTGTAATAAATTTTATAAAATACTAGTTTTTTACACGTGCATATGCACGGGTAATAGTGTATGGTCGGTGTATTGCCATGAAGTCATAATAGTAATTTAGAAGATAGTCATAAGTTGTGAAGAACGTCCAAAATGTATGATTTGAAATTCAAAGTGTAAAGAGATAGGTATTATGTCTTAAAGAGAAATATGCATCCCCGTTGACCCTTCCGTTTGCATCTCCGTTGGCCCTCCCATGGGCACTCCAGTTTGCGCTCTCGTTACCTCTCCCGTTGGCACTCTAGTTGGCGCTCTCGTTGCCACTCCCATTGGCACTCATGTTGGCAATCATGTTGGCACTACCGCTCTCGTTGCCACTTCCGTTGGCGCTCTCGTTGGCACTCCCGTTGGCATTTTACTCCTTTTTAGTAATTATAAAATAGTTATTTGGTAATTTTTTGTAGTGATTAAATTGATTGATTTTATTTTTTATGCAAAAATTGATTGATTTTAGTAGTTTTAGTAGAGAGATTATAGTAAATAAAAAAATTTAGATTATTCAATTATTGAGTATAATATCAATTTAATAATTTAGTTTTTTGAAAATTTTAGTCTTTGAAAATTTTGTTAAAGGTATAGGTTTTTCTGACAATTAATAGTGGTTAACTTGATTAATTTTAGTAGTTTGAGTAAATTATAAAAATGAATAATTTTTTTAAATAGTTTTGTTGGAAAAAGTTTAAAAAAAGTCGGTCCTCCCGTTGGCGCTCTAGTTGCCACCCATTGGCATTTTACTCATTTTTAGTAATTATAAAATAGTTATTTGGTAATTTTTTGTGCAAATATAACAAGTTTTAATTTTAGCCTTCGCATTTTTTTTGTTTTTGTCCCTACAATTTTTAAAACAATCACTTTTAGCCCCTAAAGTATTTTTTTGTGTTTAAAAAACCGATGTGGCTTTTTTTTATTACATGAGCATGGACTAAAATCAAAATTTGCTTTATTTGCAAGGATTTTGTAGGGATTAAAATAAAACTCATATTAGCTTTTTTACATACAAAAAACACTTTATGGACTTAAAGTGATAATTTCAAAAATTGCAGATACAAAACAAAAAAATTTTCAAGAACTTAAATCATTACTTGCTATATTTGCAAGGACTAAAATGACATTTAAACTTTAAGCTATATCGATCCTATGAGTCACTCATTCCTTTTGTAATATTTGATGTTTTGATCATTGACACGTAGAATAACAAATCATTAATTAGCAGCCTTAAATATTGGCTAGTCTTTTTTTCACAATACTCAAATGGCTAGTCTAGTGGGTGCTAAAAGTTAAAACCCTAAAATCTATAAACCGTAAACTATAGAGAGTGGAGAGAATTGAGATTCATTTCTCAAAAATCTATTCAAATGAATTGATTGTTGTTAATTGAATGAGCAGATGTATATAGCATGCTCAAGATGATAAAAATTTGTTGTAGGTTCAGGAACACAAGTCCCAAAAGATAGTCTAGGTTCTTCAAATCCTTAAGAGTGTATTTGGTAGAAGAGAAAGAGGGAAGAGAGAAAGAGAGAAGAGATAGTGACTTTTTATTGTTTGACACACTCTCTTCTCTCTCCCATTCCTCTTTTTCTCTTCTACCAAACACACTCTTAGTGTAAAATAATACTTATCTAATCTCCTCTATTTCTCTCATAAACCAAATAATAGAAAATCACTCTCTCCATCTCTCTCTCTCTCTCATACCAAACACACACCAGTGAGAACACAACATTGAGCTTGGAGACAATGGACTTTATGAAGGGTGTGTTGTTACCAGTGACAATGATGTCATCAACATATACATACATATAGACCAAATGAGAGTCCGTCTTGTACACAAACAGGGAAGAGTCACATTTGCTAGCTTGGAACCCAAACTAAACCTGAGTGCCCTTGAGTCTTTCAAACTAGGCTCTGGGCACCTGTTTGAGCCCATAAATGGCCTTGTTCAGCTTGCGAACCAGGTTAGCATTTTGGGACTCAAAGTCAGAAGGTTGGACCATGTATACTTCTTCCTAAAGCAATCCATTTAGGAAAGCATTGTCCATATCTATAGCTGCTATAGAAAGCATTATTCACTGGTGAAAAAGTTTCAGTGTAGTCATCATCTAAAGTCTATAAACTCTAAACTAGAAAGAGAATTGAGTTTCATTTCCCAGAATTCTATCCAAATGAATTGATAAAGTTTGTTATGCTGACTAGGACACTCTAACCACTAGGAACTAGTTAGTGGAGTTACTATACTACGCTATCACGCGCCTGCTGGTGTGGGTAAACTACATCTTTAACAGCGGGGCATGATAGAATTTACATTCGAGAGATCCTGAGTTCAAATCCCCACTAGTTCTCTTTAGGTGAGGTAAATGTATTTTCCTTTGAAAGTACCAAAACAAATTGCGGCAGACGTTAAAGCCGTCGTAATGACCAAAAACTTAGCGTTCGGAAATGCCTATAAATAAATCTTTCTTCTATACTATTCTCATTCTCTTATTTTACTCTTTCATTCATTCTCATTCTCTCCTACGTTTTTCTCTCTCTTATCATTCTTCTGCTTTCTCATACTCTCCAATCCTTATAAATTTCTCCACATATGTCTCTCCTACTTATTTCCCTTTCTAATATTTCTTCTTTCTTCTCATTTCTTCTCACTCATTCATTCCTTATCATTCTCTCCTACATCATTCCTCCTTTCTTATACTCTCCTACACTTCTTTTCATGTCAAGAGTATTGGTCTAGTCCCCCATTGTACTCTCGTTTGTTCTCATTTTTTTAATAAATTCAAGAGGTAGTACTCTTTTTCCTTCTCATTGCTCCCCACATCAGAAGGTTTTGACGAGGTTTCATTTCTTTTATTTAAAAAAAATGATCCAAACCAAAGAATTATAAAAGAGAAAGGAGAAGGGGGCAATATTACTATTTATTAGGCACATGATTCACGCTCAAAGGGCACCTACCGAGTTATCCGGACAAATTGGACCACTATGACTCATCTATTCTTCTTTGTGTGTTTCGTGAGAGGCCACCACACCAGCCAGCTAAGCAATAAGCTATATCAAAGGGATGCCAGCTTGGGTCCTTCTTGATTTACCTTCCCAATTGATAATACCCACAAAATTCATTATACATCTCCTCCTTCCTACCTCTTAATTAAATCATGTCTATTTGTTGAAACACTTTTTATATGGCCTATGCTAAAAAGTGCATTCTACACATCTTAGGGTATTATACGTAATTGATTGATTGATTGATACAGTCGGCGCTGTAGTGTCATAATAGGTTGTTGTTGTGTGTTTAATTCGATTGACTGCTTACTTTTGACTTTTGAGGGATGCATGATGATTCCGTTGGTAGAACTGTCACTGTTAATAATGGTAAAAGCCCGGTAAGTACGTTTTCTATGGGCTTTTATGAAATGGACGTGATGGATTTTTGGCTCTTTGGTTAAAACGAGGTAACATTTGTGGTTTGTTTGGATGAGAGGGAAAGAAAGTAGAAGGAAAAAATTGTTGAAGAAAGAAAGTAAATAAAAAGTGAAATGATTTCTAGGTTGTTTGCTAGGGTTGAAAGTGAATAGAAAGTGTGAGGAAAAAATATGTGTTTAGTAAATGAAATAAATACTTTTTTATGAAAACAATGTAAAAACTGAATCATTAAAAAGTTAGTTGATTAAATTTATCAATTGAATTTAATTATTAAATTGATTTATTAATTAATTTTTGTTAACCTATTAAAATAATTTTTGATTTAGTTTATTTAATTTTTAATGTTATATAAATTTTTATTTATCTGTATTTAATTTATTAATAGCAAATGTGAGCGCGACATAATTTATGATGGGTTAATGGTCTTTTTCTACAATAGAAAGTGAAATGTCTGTTTTCTATCTAATTTGGACAGATGCAACCAATGTAATTAAAATCGACTCGATGATCGACCCGGTCAAGTCACTAGGTCAATTGTCGGACCGATGGGTTACTGGTTGGGCCGCATGACCCGTAATACTACTAAAAATCGATAAAAATAGACATACTATGTGTAAATTCTCACATCACAGAGCTATGATTTTTTTTTTTCCATATCTTAAAAATGCCAAAAAAGTATTTTTAATCTTATTTTTGATTTCATAGTCTAATATAAACATTCAAATATAAGTTTTAAAAATATATTTTAATATAACATTTCAAGAATTACAAATACATTTTTTAATATTTTATTAAATAATAATTTTGTTTAAAAATATATTTGTGTCGACATTTATATTACAATTGAGCATTTTTTCGAGAAAAAAACAATTGAGCATTATAAAGGTTTCAAAGATTGCAATCAACATTTAGTTCAAAATATGGCAGTAGCTTAGTGGTATTCATGCGCTGCCTTTGATTGCAATAAAAAATAGACACTTTTAACATTGGGTGTTGAACCTTTATTAAAAGTGGTTTTAATATCGGTTACCTGTAGAACCGTTATAGAAAGTCAGTTTTTTATCAAATATAAGTGTATATTTGACATCGGTTGTTTTTGGGAACCAATATAAATACTTATTTTTAACATCGATTTTCTATGAGAACCGATATATGAAATACTATTTTTTAACATCTGGTGAATTAAGAATCGATATTATAACTGGAGGCTTTTTTTTTTAAAAAAAAAGTGGGCAAGCAAGCCCTACGCTACTCAGTAAAAAGTGAAATGATTGTTTTGGTATAATTGACATAAATCCCTTATATAGAAATGGATTACATATATTTATTTTATAAATAATAATAAGGGTTAAATATGTCTTTAGTCCCTATAAAATTTCACTATTTTATTTTTAGTCCCTATAAAATTTTTCATCGACTTTTAGTCCCTATTAAATTTCAAATTTTGTTTTTAGTCCCTATAAAATGCCAACTTATGTATACCCATTTATTTTTCATTGATGTTTTACATACATGTTAAGAATATTATAAACATCTCTCCTACAAAAACTTAGAGTTTTCTAACAAGAGATGAATTAAATATAATTTGTTTAAGTGCAAAAAATTCAAGAAACAAATTAAAGGAATGGTTAACCTAAAAATCCAATTTTGACATTATTTTTTGTGAGGGAGATAATTTTAATATCCTTAACGTGTATGCAAAATATCATTCAAAAATTCTAAAAGTATACATGAGTTTACATTTTAGAGGGACTAAAAACAAAATTTGAAATTTTATAGGGATTAAAAGTCGATGAAAAATTCTATAAGGACTAAAATCAAAATAGTGAAATTTTATAGGGTCTAAAAACATATTTGACCCTAATAATAATAATAATATTTTCAATTTATATCTATATATGTAATAATAATATTTAAAATACTTTCACATTTTAAAAAATCATAAATAAAATGACACAAAGTTTTCATTTTGTCCTATAGCAAAAAGAATGTGAATTGCATACTATTCTACGCGTCAAATTTGTCTTTTTGAATGAAAATGTGTCTACCTCTCCTTTCTATCCAATGGTGTGTGGAAAGAATCTTTATGTGGGGTGGTGGTGTATCACAAAACCTTTCTTTTATTCCTTTTTGTAGTGATAATAAAGGTTGGAAAGCCCTCATTTTCTCAACTATTCTCTCCCTCCTCTTTCTTTCTTTCTTGACGGTTTCCCTTAAAGCAAACATAGTGTAAGTGTCTTAATTCTTCATCATGCGAATGAGGTTTGTCCCAAAAAGAAATGATTTAATAAACTATGTGTTACATTTAAAATAAATGAACTAATACTTTAGGTTAAAAGATTGTCAAATAAAAATAAAAAAGTATTAAAGGTGGTATATTGTGGGATCCAATTTGAATTCTCGGAAGCTCAAATAATACTTTAGACGTAATTTTATTTAGAGTGTTTAAAAGTGATGTGGCGTTGTGGGCCCAACTTTAAATCAATGTCAGAGCCGGCTAGTCTTTTATAATAGGTCAAATATAAAAAGAAACTTCTTTATAAGTAAAATGAACTTCATTAAAAGATAACTAAAAGTTCTAAGAATTTATATACAAATAACAATCAGATAAAGTTTTAAACACCGGCGTTATACACAGTAACACGCCAAAATATAAGTGAAAAATAAATAAATAAGGATAAAGTTAAAACATAACCAAATTATATAAACAACTAAAATATTATAAATTCAAATTTATGAGATAAAAAACTCTTTTAGTGAACAATTATAATAGAGAAGTGATGAGAGAGATTAGCTAAATTTATGAGATGAAAACCTCTTTTAGTGAACAATTATAATACCTAGCTTTAAGTTTTTTATTTTATTTTAACAATAGACATGACTTATTATCATACCTTTTTTTAGCTTGTATAAAAAAAATACATTTTTTTAGCTTATTATTATTATTATTATTATTATTATTATTGTTATCCCTAGTTTTAACTCTATATTATCCTGTGGGTATCAATTATTATTCATAACAACAAAGGCTCCGCCCCTGACCACGACTGTTGGTTGTTTTGACGATTTCAACAACATGGGAACCGATTCACTGATTTGAACCCGAATGTGATCGTGTAAGTGGGATAGTGCGTGTGCGTGATATTTTGTCATTTCGTCTATGCTGATAGAAAAAAGACTTCACCCCAAGCAACAATGGTATTTTTCATGTATCCCTACACACCCATCCTTCTTCATCATTTGGAGGATGCCACACTATTAGCAAGCAGACTCGACACCTCTTTAGTCCTAAAGCAAAACTTTGAGGCCATTAAAGCTACATTTTTAGATTACATGCCAGGTCCGCCACTGCTCACCTCCGAAAGTAAATACTTTTCTGTTTCATACTTCATTTTGATGAAACGGAAATTAATGACATACTTTATATCACTGAATCAGAAAACATTTAGCATTACGAAAGTATAAAAATAAAATAAGAATAAAGCATAGGCTTGAAACATGATCTATTAGCGAATCTTGGATTGTGGTTTATTTGATGTTACTCTTTTACTTTATTTGTGTTGTATTTGCTTCATGGGTTTGTGGGCATGTATATCAATATCATGCAGAATAAACAAATGTTTCAAAGTTAATGCCTCGGAAAGTATGGACAACTCCAAGTCGTAAGTCTGATTTAGAGGACAAAGAAATTTTTTAGTAATCGTTACTAAAGGATCATAATGGTTATTTTTTTATCAATGAAAAAATTCGGTAACCACACAAACACTAAATTATGGTTAGTATGTACTAACTATTGGATTGTTGTATAATGGTTAATAGCATATACTAACCACACAAACACTAAATTGTGGTTAGTATGAACTAACCATTGGAGTGTTGTATAATGGTTACCGAAAAATTTAGTAATTGTTGCTAAGGAATTTCTTAGCATCATAAGTCTTTGCCAAGTCCTACATACTGATTTGAGGCAATGACTTATGATACTAAGGAATTCCTTAGTAACAATTACTAAATTTTTCGGTGACCATTGTACAACAATCCAATGGTTAGTACATACTAAGCACAATTTAGTGTTTGTGTGGTGAGTGAGCGAGTAAATGAAAACACTGGTTAGTACATACTAACCACAACTTAGTGTTGGTGTGGTCACCGAATTTTTTCATTGACGGAGAAATGACTATTATGCCCATTTGGTAACAATTACTAAGGAATTCCTTAGTACTCTAAGTCAGACTCCTGATTTGATCCCTCATCTGTATTAATTAAATTATGTACCTGTGTTGTTCCTTACATTGTCAAGATTTTAGATTCGGCCTAGCATAATTAGCATAGTCGACATTATTAGGCTAAATATTTTCTGTGGTTATCTAGATTCGAATCCGAGATCTCCATTTTTCATGTATGAGTTTCTGGGTGGTTCTTGTCACTCTGTCTACTGACAATTTTTTTTCCGATTCTTTTCACTATGAGAGCCTCCTAAATCATGAGAGATCTCCACATTGGATCCAGAACAAATATATAAGTGGATTTGACGCAACTTCTTTCACCCAAAAACCTTAAAGCCTTAGGTGTATTAATCCATTCATTTGCTCAATATCTCTGACACTTATATCATTCTCAAAGTTGCTTCGGTTTCCTTCGCATGTTTGTTTCTATCTCTACATATATGCTACGAATTAGTATCCAAATAGATTCAATAAATTTGCGAAGTCGAATTTTACAATTGGAAGTTCAAAGAGAATTCAATCAAATCGGAGGATTGGGTTTGAGCGAGAAAGTATTATATTTTTCTTCTCTACTTTAATTTGTTAATGTGCTTTATTTATACTTCTTTGCTTGCTTTTTGTCCCTTTAGATATATGACTCGAGGGAGAGTGGAGTTTGGTATATAAGCAATTCAAGCAATATAAGCAGTGTTAAATCTCTTGAGGGAGACATTAATTTGCCGCCCATTGTGGTCCCATAAAAATGGAGTGTACTCCTACTCCCTATGTGCGTTGCGTGGGTGGGTGTAAGTAAGGGAGAGTGACCCAAAAAGTCTGAGACATATGAGTCAACTTGCTCAATTCTGAAACATTAATAATTGAGAGATAGGGGAATATACATCATACATGGGTCCTCTCCTCTCCTCTCATCATAAACGATTTCAAAATGTTGTTCAATGTTGATAAAAAACAAGTGTTGTTCAATGATGAGATTCCCACATAAATATTAGGGCAGTTCTATCCTACATGTCATCCGACGCTACTATACTCTGGTCTCTAACGAGAGGAGATCACCTCCATTTCTCAAAATAAAAAAATATGTCGATTACGAACTTTTTAGTATATAAATAAAAAGGTATATATTCCTTAATTCTTAAATATATGATAAATGTACTTATTGTTATGAGTAATTTTTTTGGGTACAATTATTGCTATGTGTATTATTACTTCTCATTTTAACTATTCATTTTAATTATTGTTCGATCAATTCTTGATTACACAAACCGAATGAAGGTCAAGGGAACCAAAAGTAAAAGGAAATGCTAAACGATTAGGAATTAATTTAGCACAAAGCTCACCAAACTTGTAACCATTAAAAACCAGAGCCCACCAAACTTATGTGTCTTGATTTAATTAAATTGACTCTTTTCCACCCACTATTTCTTTGCATGGGTTTTTTGTTTGTCAAGATTTGCATGGTGGGCTCAATATCTTGGGCCTCATTATATTTTTGGCCACCGGATTGTTTCTTTTGGGCTGGATTTTTTATTCTTTGAACATAATATTTTGCAAATTATTAGATACACCACTATTTTGCGTACCATACTTCTCACTCTCTCTCTCTCTCTCTCTCTCTCTCTCTCTCTCTCTCTCTCTCTCTCTCTCTCATACTTTTTAAATAATTCTCTGGTGGATGAGCTCAAGAGAGTGGATGAGCCCAATCTCTGAACTGCTTCACCTCTTTGCTCTTTCGTCGCCATGGCCGACTCTGACCAAGAAACCGAACACGGTGTGCATATTCCAACACCTACGCCAACCTCCACCTTCCCTGCCGGCGGTGGCATCACTAATCTTACTGGTCAGGTTCACTTCACGCCTAAACTCTCTATTAAACTCGACGATCAGAATTTTCTCCTTCGGACACAACAAGTCGAAGTTGTAATCACGTCTCATAAACTTCATCATTTTATTGTGAACCCTAACATTCGATGAAGTGTGATTTTGAAGCTGATCGTGAAATTGATGTAGTTTCTGAAGCCTATGACAAATGGCTCACGCAAGATCAACTCCTATTCACCTAGTTGTTATCCACGCCATCTGATTCGGTGTTTGTGCGAGTAATTGGTTGTCGCCATGCTTTTAAAGTTTGGGAAAATATTCACAAGCATTTCCAAGTGCATATGAAGGCGAAAGTAAGGCAACTTAGGTCTGAACTTAAGACAATCAAGAAAGGTACACGCCCTATTTCTAAGTATGTGTTGTGTGTCAAAGCAATATCTGATTCGTTGCTTCCACTCGACAATCCTATCATTGAACAAGACCAAATCGATGCAATTCTTGAAGGGCTACTAGAGGAATATAGCCACTTAGTGATGATGATTTACATAAGTTCTGAGATGTCTTCTCTATTTGACCTTGAAGCTCCTCTACTGGTGCAAGAATCCCAACTCGAAAAGTTCCGTCAAGATCTCACTGCCACAACCGTCGCTGCCAACATTGCTCACACCTCAAATCACTCCAGGAACGTGGTAGGTTTTTGTGTGTCTGTAGTCATACCGACAATCTCCCTACCTGCCAACTTTGCTCCAAGTACGATCAGATGCCTTGCATTACTGGCATCGCTTTAACGAGTCCTTCACTGCACCTGCAGACCAAGAACCAGCCAAGTCCACTGAACATGCATGTGTTGCTGCCACTAAGACCAAAGGTACTCAAGTGCATATCATCATTTAACACATAATTGTTGAACCAAGGACAAACACTCTTTATTTTGTATGATAACAAATTACAATCTGTCTACTAATGGTTACAGCTGAACAAAAGTACAGGACGTGAATCAAAGAGCAGGATATCTTAAAGTGTAGTGGCTTGGAGGAGAAGCTACTCTAGAGTTCAAGAACTATTTGTTAATCTGATTTTGATAGGACACCATGTAAGATCCTATCACTTCAGTTCTATAACTTTTAGTAGTTGAGAGATGATTTTTTAAAATATAACTGTTCTGTTAAAAGCATGGAAAAATCTTTTATATAAAAGCTAATAGGGTAGGCACAAATAATGACTAGTTGTTTTTAAAAGAAAGAAATCGATTCAATTCTTCTTGGTTAAAAGCCAACAATCGATTTATATCTTGATTATTTTTAAAAGAACTTGTTTTGGAAAGAAAACAATCGATTGATGGCTTGTTGTGTTAAAGATTAAAATCGATTCATGGCTTCTTCTTTTAAAGAAGAAAATCGATTTTGAGCTTGTTCTTTTAAAGAAGAAAATCGATTTTGAGCCTGTTAGTTTTAAAGCTAGAAATCGATTTATGACTTGTCTTTTGGAAGCAAAGAATCAGTTATGCACTTATGTTTTTAAAAGAGCTTCACTTTGGAAAGCAAACAATCGATTCTTGGCCTATTTGTTTAAGGCAACAAATCGATTTCCCTCTGATGTTTTTAAAGCTCAAAATCGATTTTACACCTTATGCATTTAAGCATATAATCGTTTAGAAGCCATCAACGGTCATATTTTTGAGTAAATAATCGATTTTCATACACATTGTTTTAAGCAATCAATCGATTTACTACTCATCTATTTTACGTGAAAAATTGCTTCAACGGTCATATTTCTACAAACCCTATAAATAGGCACTTAGGTTTTTTTCACGAAGTGAGAGAGAACACAACGCACAACTCAAAAATCAAAAAAAGAAGAAAAGAACTCTCACCGTCATATTATTTCTTCAAGTTCTTCATCGTTAACTCCAAACCACTCATCTCTCTCAACTACTATACTGTTATACTGCTTGAGTGATTGGATCATAGTTTTTCAGTTGTATTCATCTATTACTTGGTTGCTGTGAAATCCTGGGAAGTGTTCTTGGGTAATTCAATCGGGGAGATTGAGTTGTTAGTGAAATCCTTAGCGGGGGGCTTGGGTTCTCAATTTGGGGAAAATTGAGAGTGGTGTGGTAGCTATAGGGAAGTTGCTTGCTTGTAAGACGTTGAAGAAGTTCTTCTCATATAGTGGTTGTTATCAAGTCCAAAGGTTGCAAAGCCGGAGGCCGAGGACGTAGGGCTTTTATCCCAAACCTCGTAAAAATTACGGTGTATCTCTTTACTTTGTTTATCGTTATATTTGATTTCATTGCGCTGCGTTCAATATCACAATCTGTTTATCATTAAATTTGATAATAGTGTGGTTAGCATGGTTGTCAAACTCGCGAGTCAACACGTACGAGTCTACGAGTTTACGAGTTTACTCCCCCAAAACGAGTTAAATTTCATGTAGAATTGCAATTACGGTAAACTCAGATAGACTCGGGTAGACTCGCGAGTCTGAAGCGATTCTATCGAATCTACCACAATCAGGGGTGTAATCAGCAAAGCAGGGGGTGTATGCGAGTAAACAAGCCCAAAATCAGTTTTTTTTTTCATTTTTAAAGCCCATTTTAAATATAGATATCATTTTAACACCTCCATAACCCAAAATAATTTGTAAATTAATAACATCTAAAATATTAATATTTATAAAAATAAAATAAATATATAATACAATCATTTAAATGTGTTTTCACTTATTATTGTATTATTGCTGAATTAGAATTAGTAAAAGGATAGTCTTATTGCTCTTTGAATCAAGTACTATTATTGCTCGATTAGTGTTATTGCTCTAAAGCTACTGTGTTATTGCTCTTTGAATTAGTATTAATGTTCTAAAGCTACTGAATCAAGTGTATTATTAATTATTATCATTATCTTTGTACATGCTTACACTACAAGAATAGCTGATTTAGCTACCAGATATTTCCGAGGGATTTTTTTCGGTCGCTAATACGTGCGTTTCCGACGGATAACTCCATCGCTACGTGTTTAAGGTGTTTCCCGCTTAACTTTCCGATGGATTTGAAATCCCTCGCTACTTTTCGAGGGAAATTTCCGTCGGAGACGCATAAAAATCCGTCGGAAACGTTTCTCACTTAAAAATAAAAGATAGATTCATCGAATCACTTCCACTATGGCTTCTCACTCTCCACTTCAGCCACCACTCACCGTAACCCTAAACCTTCTCCACTCTCAGCCACCACTCTCCCCTTCACGTCGCCGGCGACCACAACTCTCACCGGCCACCACCGTTCCTTCTTCTCATCACTTCCACTCCCTTCGTGCGATCCGACCCAAAACCTACAGCCCATGAAAGCGCTGAACCACTTCGTACCCTCGTGCGATCCGACCCACTCCCTTCCACTTCGTACTGAGTCCCAACCAACAACCAGTTCCTCCCTTCCACTTCGTACCTCCAATCCCAACCAGCCCCTTCCACTTCGTTTTCATCTTGGAACCCTAACTCTTAATTTCTGGCAAAATCTGTTTGGCGACCAGTTCATCCCTTCCACTTCGTTTTCTTCTTCAATTCGGTATTTGTGAGCCTTGGGAGCTTCAAATGGGTGTTGATTCTGACTTAGGAAGACAAATACTGTAGATAGATGTTTGGTTCAGAATTTTGGGGCTGGGTGTGAAGCTAGGAATTCGTGGGAGGCTTTTGGGACCATTAGGAGTTGATTTGTTGCTGAAATTCCGCTTTTGTTCGTGGGTTCTCGTCGTTTTACTCTCCGTTTTGAATTTCCTGTGAGTTCTGCGTTTTTATTGTATTTGGTTTCAGTAAAATATGTGTGTTGCTGTTCCTTGATGATAATTTGTCTTGAATGTTGGAATTGATGCTCGATTGTTGTTAATTTTGTTGTTAAAATTCACTGTTTTGATGGTCTGTTGGAAGTTTCGGTATTGCATTGTCTGGGAATGAATTACTGATTGGAAAATTTTGTGGTTTGTCATTCTAGAAACTAGACTCAATGATTGGCATTTTGGCTTTAGTTTGGTTGCATTTGGACTTGTGTAGCTCAAGATATGAGTAGTACAAGTTAGGTTAGAATTCTGAAGATAATCATGTAGTTTAGTCAATCAAGATACCAACATTCTGGTTTTCGAAGATATGCATAGAAGACTTTTTTCACAATTTCCTGATTAATCAAATCAAATGATAAACAATGAAGAAAACTTATGAACAAGCAAGTTTCAGTTTATTTCTACTCTTAAGAAGAAAAATCCTTCCAGATTCCAGGGTCTTTACACATCATTTAGATATCTGAACTGTATATAATTAATTGCTTGAAATACATAACAGTGTGAAATCCCAAAAAAATTCAAAAATGTAAAAAGACCTCTTAAACTGATGGGCATTTATCTAGAGACAGCGAAGTACTCATAAATAGAATCCAGAACAGTCCATGGCATGTGAATTTCTCAAGACTGCAATTGAAACCTAAAAACAACTATAATTTTCCAAGTGACAGTAAAATACACAAAATGTAAAATTGACATGAATTTCAAAGATATCTTCAAATTCTTTTCTGCTGAACTTAATCAGTATACTACAAGTCTACAACACTAATACTAATACTAATACTAATACATAGAAACTGTAAGCAAAAACGAAACACAAAATGCAGAGTCGTTTAGGGTCTTTAAGGGCTTGTTTAGGTTCTGTTGACTGTTTTAGGTTCTGTTGTTGTAAGAAAAACAGAGGGATGAAGTCTGGGTAAATGTATGCCAGATTTGGATCTGGTTTGCATAGGGTGAATATTATTGGTTGTAGGTGAAGTGGGTGGATGGGGAGGTTCTGGAGGTGGAGTGGGGTCATGTGGTTGAGGTGTTTGGGCTTGGGCAGTGTCGGTGCTTGGAGGGGGGATGTAGTTACAGTAGCAGTAGGTGAAGGAGAGGTAATAGGTTGTGGTTGGTGATTCTGTGGGGTAGCTACTTGAGCATTAGATGACTGAGAAGCATGAGGAAGAGGACTGAGACTCACTGGAGTAGATGAGACAGTAGATGAGGATGAAGAGGAGTCAAACAAGAAGGGATAAGGAAATCTAACTTCATTGAAAATGACATCCTTGGACACAATGAGTTTGCCACTAGGAGAAAGACACTTGTACGCTTTGTGAGACGTGGAATAACCCAAAAAGATGCATTCATGAGAAGGGAGGGAAGAACGAGAGGGAAAAATCTCAAAACTGAATTGTATTTCTGTTATTGATATTGAAACAGAAACATCACTTAATATAGGGGAAAAATCTCAAAACTAAATTGAACGAGAGGGAGAAAGACACTTGTACGCTTTCTGATACCATGTGAGATAGTAACAGAATCTATAGAAGAGAGGGAAGAACGAGAGGGAAAAATCTCAAAACAGAATTGTATTTCTGTTATTGATA
This sequence comes from Astragalus membranaceus, assembly GCA_039519185.1. Lineage (NCBI taxonomy): Eukaryota > Viridiplantae > Streptophyta > Magnoliopsida > Fabales > Fabaceae > Astragalus > Astragalus membranaceus. The sequence continues at coordinate 161,260,436 of CM076854.1, read as the reverse complement.
TTGAAACAGTTACATCACTTAATATTTATATGAGATCTTAACGTGTGCACACTTGATACCTATCGTGTGCACACTTAACAGAAATGTATCTGAAACATTATTGAGCTAAGACACTAATGCTACACAAAATTAACAGCAGCTATATACTACACTCACATAGCGGTATAGCGAAAAGCGGGATGGCCGCAATTTAACATTTTCAAACACAAATATAGGGTGAATCATAGAATAGTGTTTAAACTGAAAATCACAGAACAATATTTAAATAAAACAGGGGTGGAATCAAAAACTACTTTAAAATGAAACTACACAGTATTTAAAATTTAGGAAAAGCATTGGAATTTATTTTGAAGGAGCAGAAGCACAGCAGCAAGCTGAATTTAAAATAAAAGCATGGGCAAAAACGTTAAGAAGCAAACTGGAACTAGCAGAGACAGTGGCAGAAAAACTAATAAAACAGGGGAAGAAACACTAGTAAAACAGGGGGGAAAACCTTACCGACACAGAGATAGAGAACAAAATAAGAGATTGAGCAGAGACAGTAATGAACGTTATGTTATTTGACTGACTTTTCAGTACTTGACTCATCAATCACAAAGATTTTTATCCTCTAAAAACAACATTCATTCCTTGGTGCCTGTGTATTGAAAAAGAGAGAGAGAAAATTAAAATGAAAAAACTAAAAAGTTTTACCATGAAGAGATCAAGCTCAGATTGCCTTAACATGTCTAAGTTTCGTTTCTTCATTGCTTGCTTCTTTTCTTTCTTCAGCTCTCTTTGCAAGTTTGAAATGTCTCCAACCTGAAAATAAGATTATTTACATCATGAAACTATTAACTTTCATGCTTAAATTAAATTGAATGAACTCTTATTTTTATGAATAATTATTTATCTTGTGTTTATATATTTACCAAGGAGGTTTGTTCGGTACCGTATCTCCTGCTACGTATCCGATCTGGGATAGGTAGACCGGTCCGAGATAGTTGGTACGTGTATCCTTGGTTGTCCGAGTTGGTGCTCCGGTCCGAGGTGGGGTGGTACCTGCAATGACACTCCGACGCTCAAGTCAGTGAGTGAGTCAATTACAAGTGAGAGTAGGTGAGAGATGAATACCATTAATGTGAGCACTCAATGCTTATTTATAGGTATCTGGAGTGGAGGAGGGCTGTTGGATCTAGGTCTGCAATCTCCACCGTTGGATGAATTGGACCCTTTGGTGTTGGGCCTTTTTGGTGGATTGGTCATTGAGGCCCAATCCATAACAGTAGCCCCCCAAGTCTGGTCGCCTTAAGGCGAGCTAGACTTGTTAAGAGATTTCGTCGGGCCCAAGCTCGGGCGAGATACTTCACGGCATACCGGGCCGATCTGAGGGTCTCAGGTCGCGCCGAGTGACTCGAGGCTGCCCGCTTTGAGAGATCCCGGTCATGGCGGGATAGAGAGACCGGGGCGAACCGATGGAAACGAAGCGATCCGGTCGTGGCAGTGCCTTGATTTCTGTGCCAGCTGGCAACGTCATTGATGGGACGCGTCGTTCGAGGATGATTGGGGTAATGATGGCGCTTGGAACGACGCGCCTGTCTAGGGGCTAGCCTTGGGAAACGTAGCCTAGGTCCAGGCCCATTAGTGACCTTCTTACTCCCTATAAATAGGAAAGGGGGGATCCCCCTTACTTGGATTGTTTTTCTGCGAATTGCTCTGCTTCCGATCTTAAAGTCGTTCCGGAGCTTATTTCTTTCTTCCGAGTTGTGCTGAGTCCCGGCGACGCCTTTGCTGCTCGCGACCTGCCTCTGGTGTTCGACGAGCTTCGTTTTTCATAAGGTTAGTTTTCCTCTTTTCTTTATTACTTCTGCCTTTAGATCTCGACCGGGTTCTCTCCGGACCCGCATTTGTAGATACAGAGTGGGGGTCGTCAGGTCGGGTTCCGACTTGGTTGTGGACCCACTGTTTACGTATCAACCTGACTCGTCAAGCCCCCATTTCTGCAGGACCGATCTGGCAAGGACGAAACAAACCCGTCGGGTTGCTGACATAGATCGCCCTCATTTCGCACAAACAATGGCTTCCGGAATTGGGGAGTCGATGGAAATCCGCGCTAGCCCCCCTGGGTCGGCTATTCCCGAGGTTCCAGACGACCTGGGATCCGCTCCTACTCACGCTGAAGACCGGTCTCCCAGGGTTCCCAGCAACGAGCCGATAGATGAAGGTACCACAGAGGTGGTGGTACTTGATTCGGGTGATTCTGATGCCGAGCCCGTCTGTGAAGAACAAGGCAGTACTAGTTGGAGTTCGGAGGAGAGTGAGGAGGAGGTGGCTGAGAGCCGAAACAATGAATACGGTCTTGGGCATTGCGGGGAGCCCGCCTATGAAGAAGGTGATTCTGAACAATATCCCCGAGCCGGAGTAGGGCCGGTCAATGTTCCCGTGTCCCTACCTCTCACTGTTCCCCGGGAGTATTCCTGGGTGTCGGAGGCGTTGAGGGGGATTCCGTCCCTTTATAGGACCGGTGACGATATGAGTTTCTTCGTAAACCGCCTTTCCCGGAAGGATCAGATCTGGAATGTGGAGGGAATGGCTGAAGACCAGCATGTGGCCGTCTGGCCGAAAGCTCTTAAATTTGTTATGTACGGGGTGACAATCCTTGATATGCACGTTAGCCCCCCGTTCACCGCTTTTCAACAAGAAGCTTTGGAGATCTTGAACCTCGCTCCTTCCCAACTACATCCCAACTCGTGGGCGTTCCTCCGGGCTTTTGAGTTGATGTGCATTCATCTGGAGAGGCCGATCTCCTCTGACCTCTTCTTCCACCTTTTTGAAGTTAACCGGAGGCATGAGGATGGAACTAAAGATCGGTGGGAACATGTGAGCTTCCGGACTAAGAGAGGGTTAAAGATTTTCATGCCTTACTCCGACTCTCTTAAGAACTGGAAAAATAAGTATTTCTTTGTGGAGCCCGTGAATGAGGAGGCAGTGAGGCACGTCGGCCAATATTCTGCGGACGGGAAATCATTGGAGTTCACAAAGTTTCAACTGGGATGGTCTCTCTCTCATTTTAACCGGAGGCCTCATTCTTACACTGTCGGCTTAGGGCGGCTATCCCAGGTTGATCAGGAGTCGTTGGCGATCTTGACGAACTTTGCCGACCTGATCGTCTACCGGGATCCCAAGAAATTTGGGATTGACGTAGCCCGATTGGTTGGGGCTGGGTCGAAATCTCAAGTAGTCGCCGTTCTTGGTAGGTTTCTTGGTAGATAACCCCGCCCATCATAATTTTTTGACTGCCGTTTCTTTTCTTTTAACATTGTTTATTTTCCTTTCTTTGCAGATAGCATGGGGCCGGACAAGTTCTCTCGCCTGACGGCTCTTGCAGAAAGGAAGGCCGGGGTTCAAAAGGAAAAACCCGTTGCTGCCATCCCGATCAGCACCATCCTGGAGACAGGCTCGGCTGGAGCAGAGGATCGGGCTGCGGATCTCTTGCAGAGAAAAAGGGAGCGCCCCCTACCGCAAGCAGACCCTGCTTCTACTTCACATGCCCCGGCTGCTCGGGCTTCAAAAAAGGGGCGCCATGGGAAGCACCGGACTTCTAGGTCTTCCGGCCTTTCTATTGACGCCGACTTCCTGCAGAAGCATTTGGAGGATTCCCGGGTCGACCCGGTGGAGGCGTCTCTCAGGTTATTCCGGCTTCTTGCCGACGTGACGAAGCTTCAGAAGGTCGAGGCTGAGAATCAGGCAAAAGGTAACCCCAAGTTCCGAGGTGCACTCTTTGACTTTCCTTCTTGGTTATCTCTGTTGCTGACTTCCTTGTTTCTATTATTACAAGGGCCCTGGTGGAGAGGGACAACGAAAGAAGAGCCCGGGAGGAGTTGCAAAAGAAATACGAGACTCTGGAGAGAGATCAGACTGAGCTTAAAGCGGCTGCGGAAAAATTTGAAAAGGAGAGGGACTCTGCCCTTAACTTGTGCATGGAACACGAGGTTCGAATCCAAGATCTCGAGAGTCAAGATAGGCAGTCTGCCGAGGCTATTTCTTCCCTTAGGGCTCGGATTCAGGAACTCGAGGCCGATCTGGTGAAGGCGGGGCAGGCCCAGGTCGGGTCTAGAGTTGATTCTTTGCCTCGGATTGCTGAATTGGAAAGAGAGCTTCAAGAGGTACGTGCCAAAGCAGAAACCTTGGAGGACGAGGTGGTGGAGGTGGCTCAACTGGCTATGGACGTGGCCGAGGAGAGCTTCGAAAAAGCCCTTGCTCAAGTCACTGTCATACATCCATCCCTCCCACTGGACCGGGAATTTATTCGCTTGAACCATACCGTAGCAGACGGGCGTATTGTCCGGCCCTATCGTGACTCTGATGCGTTCGATGTCATTTACCCTCCCCCTTCCTTGCCGTGATTGCTGCTGATGGGGAAGTTCTGAATTTTGCTGCTTTTTGGGTTCCGGGTGGAACCGGTGGGGAAATAAAGCCCCGGGTTCCGGGCGGAACCGGAATTTTGTAATATGCTATTGTCTTTTTGAACTAGAGGACCCGGCCGTATCCGGGATAATTTGTAATGAAAATGTAATTTAACGTGCTTCCGGTTTCATTTACCTCGGTTTAGTCTTTATACTGTTGTTTTACATTCGTGCACTTGCGTTTGATTCGCTCAAGTGGTAAACGTCGCCTTAAGGACAGTTTACCGGGACTCGGCCCAGATCGAACTCGTCCCTTAGGGTTGTGGCAACCTCGGCCAAATAGTCGTAACAATGATCGCCTTCAGGGTAGTTTACCGGGACTCGGCCCAGATCGAACTCACCCCTTAGGATAGCGACAAACCTCGGTCAGCTAAAATAAAATAGAATAGGCGATAAAATCGGTAGACACCGCAATCATATAGGATAACATCGGTATACACCGTTCATTAGATAAGATGAGTTACAACATCGGTATACACCGCAAACATAATTGATAACATCGGTATACACCGTTCTCCAGATAAGATAAGAATAACGTCGGTATACACCGCTCTTCAGATAACATGAATTACAACGTCGGTATACACCGTTCTTTAGGTAAGATGAGAGTCAGCTGTAGTATTTTCTCAGTTTAGTTGCGTTCCATGTTCTTGGGATCGCCTTGCCGGACAAGGTCTCCAATTCATAGGCACCTCTGCTGGTTTTAGATAAAACTCGGTAAGGTCCTTCCCAGTTGGGGGCGAGCTTGCCCTGTGCGGCGTTCTTCAAACCGACATCGGCTCTTCGTAAAACTAAATCACCGATCTCAAGGTCTCTGGGGATCACTTTCGAGTTATATCGTACTGCTACCCCCTGCTTTATTATTGCTTCTTTAAGGAAAGCTTGACCTCGGACCTCGTCGACGAGGTCGAGGTTTTCCTTCAACGCCTGGCTATTGTCCCCCGGAGGTTTCGGGTGGAGTGTCCTCCAGCTCAGCTCCCCGATCTCTACCGGGATCACGGCCTCTGTCCCGTACGAAAGTCGGAAAGGGGTTTCCCCCGTTGAGCTCTGTGGAGTAGTTCTGTAGGCCCACAACACGTAAGGTAACTCTTCAACCCAGTTTCCCTTTGCTTCGTCGAGTCGTTTCCTCAGTCCATTGAGAAGGACTTTGTTGGCAGCCTCGGCCTGACCGTTTGTCTGAGGGTGCTCTACCGAGGTAAACCGGTGTTTGATCTTAAGGTCTGACATGAGTTTCCTGAAGCCTTTGTCGGCGAACTGTGTTCCGTTGTCCGTGACTACAACCTCGGGGATCCCGAATCTAGTCATTATATTTTTCTTGAAGAATTTGATGCAATTCTTAGCGCTGATGATGGCCAGGGGCTCAGCTTCGATCCATTTGGTGGAGTAATCCACCGCTACTATGAGGTATTTGATCTGGCCGGGGGCAGTTGGGAATGGCCCCAAGAGATCTATTCCCCACCAAGCGAATGGCCACGGCGAGCTTAAGCTGGTGAGCTCCGTAGGGGGTGCTATGTGGACCTTGGCGTGGATCTGACACTTACTGCATCTCTTTACATAATTTCTTGCATCGGTCTCCATGGTTGGCCAGAAATATCCCGCCCTTAATGCCTTTCGAGCCAGGGATCGACCTCCAAGGTGTTGTCCGCAGATTCCCTCGTGGATCTCGGTCAGGACGTAGTCCGCTTCTCCTCCTTCGATGCACTTCAACAGTGGTACCGACAAGCTTCTTCTGTAGAGGCTTCCATCGATTATGGAAAAAGAGGAGGCCTTCCTCCGGAGGATCTTGGCTTTGCTCGGGTCCGGAGGCACGTTCCCCGTTCTGATATAGTCTATTAATGCGATCCAACCCTGGCTTTCTTCTACTACATTAACAGAAAGATTTGCTTCCGGGTTCAAGATTATGCTCGGCTTGCTCAGTGTTTCCTGGATTATTGACCGGTGATTCCCCGGAGTTTTGGTGCTGGCAAGCTTGGAAAGGATGTCAGCCCTGATATTTTCCGATCTTGGAACGTGCTTCACTTCCGTGAACGTAAAAAGGGAGAGCAGCTCCTGCACTTGGATTAGGTACCTTTGCAAGATCGGATCTTTAGCCTCGTACTGTTTCCCGATTTGGGATACCACCAATAATGAGTCGGTATTTAGGGAAAGCCGGGAGACCTTGAGGTCGATCGCAAGCCGGAGTCCGGCTATGCACGCCTCATATTCCGCCTGGTTGTTTGAGGTAGGGAAACCGAATGTGAGTGATACTTCGATTATGATGCCCGTCGGGCTTTCGAGCATTAACCCTGCACCACTTCCTTTTGGATTTGAGGATCCGTCTACGTGAAGTGTCCACACCCCGTCATCCGGATCGGCGGGTGCCATCTCGGTGATAAAGTCGGCAAGTACCTGGGCTTTCATGACCGGTCTTGTTTCGTATTTGATTCCGAACTCGGAGAGTTCTACTGCCCATTTGATCATTCGTCCTGCTAAGTCGGGTCGGTGCAAGATCTGCCGAATTGGATAATTGGTCCGCACCACGATTTGATGGGTAACGAAATAAGGTCGGAGGCGGCGTGCCGAGATGAGTAGAGCAAAGGCGATCTTCTCTATTTTCTGATATCTCACCTCCGGTCCATGCAAAGCTTTACTCACAAAGTATACCGGGCTTTGACCAGCTCCGGTCTCCCTGACAAGCACGGCTCCGATGGCCTCATCTGATATGGCTAAATACAAAAATAAATCTTCCCCTGGGCTCGGCCGACTTAGTATGGGCGGTTCGGAAAGGACCTTTTTGAGCCGGGAGAGTGCCTCGTCCCGTTCTGGTGTCCATTCGAAAGTTGCTTCTTTCTTAAGTAGTTTGAACAATGGGAGCGATTTGAAGGCGGCGTTGGAAATGAAGCGAGACAACGCAGCTATCATGCCGTTGAGTTTCTGGAGCTCTTTCTTAGTGGACGGGGTCCGCATTTCTGTTACCGCTCGACATTTATCCGGGTTGGCTTCAATGCCCCTTTCCGTGAGATAGAAACCCAAGAATTTTCCAGCCCGGACCCCGAAAGTGCATTTTTTCGGGTTTAGCCGCATATTATTTTTTCGTATTTCAGAAAAAATCTCTTCCAGGTCGGATATGTGGAGGTCTTCCCTTTCGCTTTTTGCAATCATGTCGTTGAGATAGACTTCTACGTTCCGACCGATCTGATCTCGGAATACCTTGTTCATCATCCTTTGATAAGTGGCCCCCGCATTTTTTAAACCGAATGGCATGACCCGGTAGCAGAAATTACCGCGGTCAGTCATAAAGGCCGTCTTCTCTTGGTCGGGGGGAAACATCGGAATTTGATTGTATCCGGAATAGGCATCCATGAACGACAGTAAACGAAAACCTGAAGCATTATCGACGAGCCGATCAATGCTAGGAACAGGGAAAGCGTCCTTAGGACAGGCTTTATTAAGATCGGTATAATCAACGCACATTCGCCACTTTCCATTGCTTTTCTTAACAAGTACAGGGTTTGAGAGCCAAGTTGTATACTTGACCTCTTTTACAAAATCAGCCTTAATTAAATCTTTCACGACCTTAGCCGTAGCAGCTGCCTTTTCCTGGCTTTGAGCTCTTTTACGTTGGGCGACCCATTTTGCACCGGGGTTCACTGCTAGTTGATGACAGGCGACCTCGGGGGGAATCCCGGGCATGTCCTTTGCTGACCACGCGAAGAGATCGGCGTGGGATTTGAGGCAGAGGGTGAGCTTTGCTTTTACCTCGTCGGTGAGATCGGATCCAATCTGGACAGTTTGGGTCGGGTTCTCTCCCAGCTGGATTTGCATGAACTGTCCATCAGGTTGAGGTCGCCTAATTTTCTTCTTTAGCTCTCGTGCCAACTCGTCGTCGCTTTCCTCCTCAGAGCTGTCCGGGTCATATCTCGCGTCGAGGTCCGTGACGTTGACCTCGGCCGCTGGACCGGCTCTTTTCTTCTTTGGGCTCCTCTGAGTCCTTGCCGCTATGGGGGGAACCCCCTCTTCTGAGGCCTGCCTGTCCGCCTTGACATGAAGATAGAAGCATCTTTGGGCGGACTCTAAGTCGGCGTCTAGAGTGATAACTTCGTCACTCAATGAGTAGAACTTCATCTTGAGGTGAACCGTTGAAGTTACGGCTCCCAGCCTTCCAAGGGTGGGCCTCCCGATGATACAATTGTACACCGAGGGGCATGGCAAAACTAAGAACTTGGTCTTGACCGTCCTTTCTAGTGGCTTCTCTCCATAGGTGACCATCATTTCCAAGTAGCCAAGAGGTTTGGTCCGAGACCCGTTGAAGCCCGAAAGATCCGATCCCCGGTAAGGGGTGAAGTCTTCCTCTGAGATCTGCAACTTTCTTACCAGGTCGATGAAGATGATATCAGCGGAGCTCCCCTGGTCGACCAGGATCCTTCTTATCTCGTGGTTTGCCATGACCGCCCTGATAATGAGGGATATGTGCTTATTTGGCTTGCCATCCAACAAGTCTCGGTCGCTGAAGGCCAAGGGTGGGCGTTCCGGTCCTGAGCTGATTGCAGAGGTGGAAGCGGCACACATGACTTCCTTCCATTTCCTTTTCATTGTTTTGCCCGATGCCTCGTCGGGATAGCCCCTAGATATCATCATCATCACAGGTCGGCCCTTTGATTTCCGATAGTCGCGCTCGTCCTCTGAGCTCTCTTCTCTTTTCTGTGGGGCCTTACCCTTTCGTTTCGGATCAGCTTCTTCTTCCTTAACCTCGCCCTCGTGCCTGGGTGCTTTAGCCACGTATTGGCTTAACTTCCCTTTCTTAATCAGGTCTTCGATGTCATCCTTGAAAGCATTGCATCGATTGGTATCGTGCCCTTTGCTCCGGTGATACCGGCAGTATTTGTTGGATCTCTGTCCCGGCCTGTGTGGGAGCGGATCAGGGAACTTGACTTCTTTGAACTCAGCGTTCATACATTCCGCCAGAATCCTGGCCCTAGTTTCATTCAGATCGGAATATTGTTGGTGTCGGTTCCGAGGTCGGAGCCTATTGTCGTTCCGGGGTTCCCTTTCATAACGGGCCTCTGCTGCCTGACGCACCGGAGCCTCCTTTTCATACTGAGGCTTGCTCGTTCCGGGGTCGGCATCTGTCTTTCTTGCAACAGTGCCTTCTTCATGGTCAATGTATTTTTGAGATCGCTGGAGGAACTCGGCAAGCGACTCAGTTTGGTTGATTCCGACATCGATCTGAAACAGACTTCCTTCCCGCAGGCCGGCTTCCATGAAGAATAGTCGAAATGAATCGTCTAAGTTCCGGACCTGAGCCGCCTCTTTGTTAAACCTTTCAATGTAGTCTCGGAGGGACTCGCTCTCTCCTTGCCGGATGGCTTGTAAGACTTTTCGAGATTTAGGTTTCATTTTGGAGTGGGCGAACTGGGCCGAGAATAGCTTTGCAAGCTGGTCCCAGGATGATATCGAGTTTGGCTTGAGGGCTCTGAACCAGTCCAAAGCCAATTTCTCCAGTGTAAGAGGGAATATCCGGCATTTGATCTCCTCTAGGACATTCCTGTATTGCATCATCGTGTCAAAGTAATCTAGGTGTCGATCAGGATCGCCCGTCCCGTCATGCATCTTTAAGCCCTCCGGGGGCTTTTCTAAGTGCTTGGGTACCGGGAAATAGTCGATTTCTGCTGTAAAGGGTCCTTTCCTAGTCGCGGACCTCTCCCTCGGAGGAGGCCTCCTGGTTGGGCGTCGGACGGGGGATCTGGGAGACAGGGGGCGCCGACGTTCAGGCCTCGGGGGACTTCCCCGGCTTATAGAACGTCGCCTTGGGGACGACGATGCTAGTGATGAGCTTTGGTGAGTTGACTCCCCGGGGTAGTAGGTCTCGTCATAAGTCTCGGTTGGGGGAGTTCCAAATTCTTGTTTCCCTCTTCGGCGTGGTGGCGAGCGATGGTGGTGCCTCCTCCAAGCAGGGGATCGGTGACGTCTTTTACTGGAGGTCCTCCTGCTAGGAGAGTAGGTTTGAGGGGAAGTACGATCCGGGATATCTCTAGCCCGGACTTCGGCCATCTCGGCCTCCAGCTGGGAGTAACGCTGACTCCTTTGATCAGCCTCGGCCTGCCTTGTCAGCAGTTGGATGAGCTGTTGGACAGCATCGATCGGTACCGGGACAGTCGGGGCTGGAGGTGGAAACTGGTTTCTAGCAGAGCTTATAGAGATCATCGCCCTGGATGAATTCCTGCCATGGGCCGAGTACCCCCTCCGGGGTTTCCTGTTGCTGGTCGGGTCTGACCACGACGCTGGATACGTTTCTTCGTCGTAGTTCCGGAGCCATTTATGATCAAGGAGGTTGGGGGAAAGACTAGAGTATAAGACTCTCCCACTGTGGTCGCCAATATTCGGTACCGTATCTCCTGCTACGTATCCGATCTGGGATAGGTAGACCGGTCCGAGATAGTTGGTACGTGTATCCTTGGTTGTCCGAGTTGGTGCTCCGGTCCGAGGTGGGGTGGTACCTGCAATGACACTCCGACGCTCAAGTCAGTGAGTGAGTCAATTACAAGTGAGAGTAGGTGAGAGATGAATACCATTAATGTGAGCACTCAATGCTTATTTATAGGTATCTGGAGTGGAGGAGGGCTGTTGGATCTAGGTCTGCAATCTCCACCGTTGGATGAATTGGACCCTTTGGTGTTGGGCCTTTTTGGTGGATTGGTCATTGAGGCCCAATCCATAACAAGGTTGGATTTGAGGACTAAAACTTCATTTTTTTTGTTTGTTTAAGTTTTGATTATTGTTTGAACAGTTGGACCTTTAAATTCATTCACATGATCACATTTCACATCCTCTTTATATACAATTAAAGGATATATAAAAAAATAGTACCAAATTGAATTTGGTCTTTAGCGCACACACATATATATATATATATATATATATATATATATATATATATATATATATATATATATATATATATATATATATGAATCTGCTCACTTGTCACCATATGGTGAATTTTCAAATGGGAATAATTAATCAAGTTGAATCCATTCTCTGTAGCTACATCAGGAAGTAAAAGTATTGATTGAATTTGTGATAGAAATGTATCAATGTCTCGTTCTCTCTCATTGGATGGACATCCATCGTTTAAGTTCATGTCTCGTTCTCTCTTTCTATGGACATCCATGGTCTTCTCTCTAATATGATGGAAACTTTAAATGTGCGGTATGGAATTTCCTCCTTTGCACCGTCTTTGGATGTATGACAGGTTGTTTCCAAAAATTGCGGGTTTGAAACAATCTTTTGTAGATGGCGTGTGGGAGTTTGTTCTTTTTGCAGTAGGACAAAAACAATTTAGAGATGAAGGGGGGATTCGATGTCCATGCGTCAAATGCGAATGTAGAAGGATTAAGAGTCCAACGGAGGTCATTGATGACTTGAAGAATGTTGGGTTCAGGCCTAATTATTGGATTTGGACGAGTAATGGTGAAAAAGGGTTTGATGTTGTCCCAATGGTTGGGGAAAATTGGAGGGGTGCTTCAAGTAGTTCTGCAGATATAGGATATGGTGAACAAATTGACTTGATGGAGAACATGGTTTGTGACGGTCTTGGGGTGAATGTGTCATTCGAGGAACAACAATATGATACCATTGATGAGCTTCCGAATGAGCAAGCACAGAGATTTTATAATCTGTTGTTAGATGCAAACAAGCCATTATTTTAAGGGTCATCAAACTCAAAGTTATCGATTTGTGCGAAGCTTTTATCTCTCAAATCGTTGAGTAGTACTTCTGAGGTGGGAATGGATTTGATATGTGATATGATGTCAGCGGTGACACCTATAAATGAAAATTTGCCAAAGAGTATTTATGAGGCTAAGAGGTTAGTTTCTAAGTTGGGATTAGAATCTAAAAGGATTGATTGCTGTCCCAAAGGTCACATGTTGTACTATAATAATGAGTTTGGGAAAAATGATGGTGCGCTACTTGAATGCAAATTTTGTAATGCATCGAGATATCATGCCCGCAAAAAGGGGACTAGTAGCAAGAGTAAACCAATTCCGGTGAAGTCAATGTTCTACTTGTCAATTATTCCAAGGTTGCAGAGAATGTTTGCATCCGAGCACACTGCAGGTCAAATGATGTGGCATTATGAGAATAGAAGTTCAGGCGTGTTGCGCCATCCGTCTGATGGTGAAGCATGGAAACACTTTGATCGACTTGGTTTATGCTCAGATGGTTTTACGCCATATATCCAAGCATCGGCTTCGCCATATTCTTGTTGGCCCGTTATTGTTACCCCGTACAATCTCCCCCCGAGATGTTTATGACTAAACCTTACATGTTTTTGACTTGTCTGATACCTGGCCCAGAAAATCCAAAAGCAGGTATTGATATCTATTTAGAACCACTAATTGATGATTTGAAGAGGTTGTGGAATGGTGTCTTGACTTACGATTCCGCACGAAAGCAGAATTTTATGATGAGAGCCGCTTTGATGTGGACCATTAATGACTTCCCTGCTTATGGCATGTTGTCTGGTTGGCAAACTCATGGTAAATTAGCATGTCCACATTGTATGGAGCATACAAAGGCATTTACCTTGAAACACGGTGGTAAGAATTCTTGGTTTGACTCGCATCGTAGGTTTTTACCACATGATCATACACTTAGAATGAACAAGAACGCATTTAGGAAGAAGGTAGTTGAAAAGGATGGCTCGCCTCCTAGGTTGACTCCGGACCAGGTTTGGCATAGAGTTAGAGATCTGCCAAAAATCACAGATGACCCCCTTGTTTCTTGATTTGATGGATATTGACAAACGCATAATTGGACAAAGAGGAGTATATTTTGGGATCTCCCATATTGGAAAGATAATTTATTGAGGCACAATCTTGATGTTATGCACATAGAGAAGAATTTTTTTGACAATATATTTAACACAATGATGAACATAATAGGCAAAACCAAGGACAATGATAAGGCGAGAATGGACATTGCTCTTTACTGCAAACGTAAGGACTTAAATTTGAAGCCACAAACTAATGGAAAGATGCTCAAACCCAAAGCATGTTACTCATTAACTCTTGAGCAAACAAATTCAGTTTATCAGTGGATAAAAGAACTGAAAATGCCAGATGGATATTCTTCTAATTTGGCAAGATGTGTTGATGTGAACAAGAGAATAATGATGGGGATGAAAAGCCATGATTGTCATGTATTTATGGAATGTTTACTCCCTATTGCATTTAGTTTTTTACCATGATTGTTTACTGAAGTGAGTCAATTTTTTAAGGATTTGTGTTCTGCATCTTTAAGAGATGTTGACCTTGATAGGATGAAACAAAACATTTCATTCATTCTATGTAAGATGGAGAGAGTATTTCTACCTGGTTTCTTTGATTCTATGGAGCATCTCCCCGTTCATCTTGCATATGAAGCAAGACTCGGTGGGCCGGTTCAGTACAGGTGGATGTATCCATTTGAAAGGTAACAAAATCATCCTTTTAGGAACTAATTCATTTTTCCATTTGAGGTCAATATAATTTTCCATCTAATCAAGTTGTTTTATAGATTCATGGGTGATTCTAAACGATCGGTGAAAAACAAGGCGAGGGTTGAAGGATCGATTTGTGCATCATACCTACACCGCGAAACAAACCACTTTTTCTCACATTATTTCACCAACTTCACGTTGTGAAACAAAAGGAATGAAGTGCAAAATGATTGTGTTAGACACCCGTTGATGTTATCGGTCTTTGGCCAATCTGGGCGTCATTCTGGGAAGGAGTCGACTCATTGGTTAACAGATGCAGAGTATAAGTCAGCTCATGTTCATGTGTTGATCAATTGCACTGAAGTTAAACCATACATTCAGTACATATATCAACCTTTTCATTCAATTAGTTGTCCATACCTGTCAGCTCATTCAATACGTATTATCTTATTTGATCAGATCATTCTTGTTGTCTGAAGACGTAAGAGATGAACAAGCATCTGCTCATATATACGAAAATTTTCCAGCTTGGTTTAAACAACAAGCAAGTGTTGAGTTACCTTCTTGTTCCTCAACCTTAAAGATGTGTTCCCCAAGAAGTAACTTATTTGTATGTCACATACGTAGGTTTACTGTGAGGAATCAACACTTATCAATCAACATTTGAGAATTTTATCTGATGGTCCTCTTTCGGTGGTCAAAGAGTATCACACATTTTTTGTGAATGGCTACAAGTTTCATACGCACTCATGGACGGAAGGCAAAGCAACTATTAACAGCGGAGTTTATGTAAAAGGGGTCAATGAAGGAGGTGAAGATGATTTTTACGGTGTGATTCAACACATTTATGAGCTAGAGTACAATGCTTTAGACTACACTAAAACTGTAGTGCTATTTTATTGTAACTGGTTTGATCCGTTTATAATGACACAGAATGTGAGACAAGTGTACTATGTTCCTTATCCATCAACTCGAAGGGACAAGCGAGGTTGGTGTGTCGCAATCAAGACAAAGCCAAGGGGTCGCATTGAAGCAGATGAGCCAGTGGAAGAAGTTCCCTATCAGACGAATGATATGTCACCTGTAAATGAAGTTAATGAAGTTGAGTTGATTTCTAACTTACGTGATTTCGAAAACTCTGGTGAAGAAGTGGACCCAAATAACCTGGAAGGAGAAGACTCACATGAGGTTACAGTTGATGAAGATGATGAAGATGAAGATGAAGAAGATGATGAAGCAGAATGGGCAGAAGATTAGATAATTAAGACTTGTGTTTTTGTAATGTTATATAATTAAGACTTGTGTTTTTTGTAATATTTTATAATTGATGCTTGTGTTTGAATTGCGTGTGAATTGTTTCACGAGTTGTTTTAAAAGTAATGTTGATGTTTTAGAAGTGATGTTTATGTTGATGTTTATGTTTTGTTTCCTCTGCAGCATGGCATCAGGTGGAGGTGATGCATCACCACCTAGACCACCCCGTGATCGTAGGGGAAGACTATTGATGTCCCTGCACCCCCTCGTCGTAAGAAGAGGGTGATTCGTGTCCAGGACATAGATAGCTATTCAGAGATTCCTATGACATCTACCCCTGCATCGACACCCCAAGTACGTGCACGTACAGTCAGACAGTTGCATCCCACATTCACTCCTGATCCACAGTCATCCAGAGTGAGATCATTTGAGAGTCCTCAGACACATATGAAGCAGACCTATGGAGTCAGGTCATTACATATTGGCTCTAGTTCATCGCCACATGTGACTCCTTCACCTACTCCATCTCCTCGGGATGTACCTGGTCGTACTTCTTCAGCTCGTGTGATTCCTTCACCTACTCCATCTCCTCGGGATGTACCTGGTCGTACTTCTTCAGCACGTGTGACTCCTCCACCGTCACAAACTCCTCCATATCGTATGATTCCGGTACCGGGCATTCGTGTTATTCCTACTCCTACCCATTCGCCAGATGCTGTGCCTACTCCTTCCCATTCTCCAGATGCCGTGCTTACTCCTAGTCCTACCTATTCGCCATCACCGACAGAGGCATTTGCACATGGAGATGATGAGATGCCTGATGATGATCAGATGCATGATGTTGAGGGGAGTCAGCGTGAGGAGGATGAGATGGAGGAGTTACCTGACGGGCGACCTGTCATCCGTGTTGAGCGTGGAGGGTACGTAAAGTTTTTTTATAACTTATATTTTTAATTGATTGTTTTTTATAACTTATATTTTTAATCTCTTCAATTGTTTTAAATTCTGCAGGTTCCTTCCTTCAAAGGTAGCCGCTACGGCTATCCGTAAGACTATTCAGGAGTTGTACCACTATCCATGGGCTACTTGGCGTGGGCTTAATGAGCTTGAGCGAGAGCATTTTTTTAACGCTTTTAGAGTAAGTGTACCTTTTAACATATGCCTTTAAATAATTTATTAAGTTATTTAATAACATATTGTCTTCTCTGTAGTCAATAGCGGTCGTAGCGGTCCCTAGGTGCTACGCAATTTGCCGTTGTGTTGCAGTTTTGAGTAGCGGTCGTAGCGCCGCAAATGGCGGCTGCTATAGCGGCCAAATAGCGCTCGTAGCGGTCGCTACGATGAAATTTCATTAAAAAAAATCAGTTTTTCCGTCACTTTTAGGCATTCCCTCTTTTATTTAGGCTTTTTGGTCAACTTTAGCAAACTGAAACAGCGAGCTTTGTGCCTCTATTCCTCTTTCCAATTTGTCTTTCTTGCATTATTTCTCTTCTGCATTCATTATTTTGCATGTTTCATTCATCTATGCTGCAATTTGTGTTGTTTTTACGGTTTTTCCATTGCTATGATCAACTCAGTCACACAACCATTACTTTGTTTTCAATGTTTGTGTATTAATTTTGTGCATTCTTCTATTTTTGAGCTCTTAAAAGTTCTATTTTATTTTTTCCTCTGCTGTTTTTCATCTTCTCTCTCCGCACTCTACTGTATCTTTTCTCTGCACCTATAACAGTTTCTTCATCCCTTTTAATTCCAGCATCATATCTTTTATTTGTTTGTTCTATTTTTTCCCCTCTGTTTTATTTTTAGATCATTCTAGAATACTGATACCATGTAAATTGTGTATAACAGAGTAGATAGATAGAGAGAGAGAGAGAGAGAGAGAGAGAGAGTGAAACAGTTTTCTGAATATTCTTTTCACACTAATAAATTCTGTTACATGATCTGCTATTTATATTGCTGTTATCCTGCACATCAACAATGCTTATTATACGCACTGCTGTAACTAAATCTTAACTAACTGCTATTTTTAGATCATTCTAAAATAGATGACACAGCATCAATTACACTATTAGATACTAGCTAATAGGGCTTCACTCACACTCTGCACCTATAACAGTTTCTTCATCCCTTTTAATTCCAGCATCATATCTTTTATTTATTTTATCATGGCATCTTCTCAACCTCAACCAGCACCCGTGAACAACACAACCCCTAGTGGATATATTAAACCCAAAGGGCATAACATTGATGAAGCTTGGCAATGGAATAGTCTTAAAAACATCAGCAATGCACTTTTATGATTAATTATGAAAACGTGTTTGTTTTTTAGTGTTCTTTGTTTTTTATGTAGAAGAAAGTTGGATGGCGTAAGTCTCAGGAGGTCGTCGTTGAGAAGCTTTTTCATAAGAAAGCTGTTGAACGACTCGCCGATATGCTCAATGATGTCCGTAGGCAGAGGAGTCGGCCTTGTTGGATGGGAGATCTAGTCTACCGTCACCTACAAGACCACTGGAATGATCCAAAATACTTGGCTAAGTGTGCGCAGAATAAGAAGAATAGGGCATCAGAGAAAGGAGGAAGCGTGCACACTGGAGGTTCTATCTCTATCTTGCAGCATGCAGAGAGATTGGTATATACTTAAACTTATCTTTTCATGTCATTATAATTAATTATAATTTATCAATTAGAAACTTATGTTATCGATTATAGGCCAAGAAGTGGGGCCGAATGCCACATGTGGATGAGCTCCACCGCCACACTCATATTAGGAGAGGCACGGGCGACTTTGTAGACGAGCGTGCTCGCATTACTTAGGTATATATCTCTTTTTAAGATAATTTCAATTTGAAAATATTATTTTACCAATGACTAATTTTAACTTGTGTATTTAATAGGAGGAGTTCCACCGACGATTGTCTCAGTTAAGTATACCAGTCGATCCCGCTGAGCTAGAGAAGTTGAAAGAGGTGTTGTGGAAAGATACTGTTGGAGGCCCCTATAAGAGTCGCATGTACGGGACAGGAGACATGTATACCAATTTGTTAGACTCTGGAGCTTCGACAAGCGCGGGCCTTTCCTCCGAGCACCTTAGGATCATCCGGGCATTGACAACGCAGGTTGCACAATATCAGGAGCTTGCTGCACGACAGGAGCAGCAGCTTGCACGACAGCAGCAGCTACTTGACCATGTATATAATCATGTCGGGATTCCAGTACCTCCACCTGAGTCGCAACCGCTCGAGCAGGACCACCCCCCGCCCAGCATGGCCAGCCTGCCCAACAGGACCAGGACCAGGACCTGGATGATGGAGGTTGTGATGACATAGACCATGCTTATGAGAAGGGTTATTGATGGCATCTAGGTAATTTGTTGTTGTTTGGCACTTGTTGAATTAGTTTTAAATGGTCTCGCTTTTGGACTTAGTTTATGTGATTTTTAGTTACATTGGTTTGGAAATATAAGTTAGTATATGTGATATTTAGTTATATTGGTTTGGAATTATAAGCTAGTTGAAATTATTTGGTTTGGATTGAATTTCTAGTGAATTGGTAGGCTGAGTCTGAATTAAATTGGCAGGGAAGTTGTATTGCAAATAGAATTGGTATGTATGTAACCGAATGATTTATAGTTTGTGATTTTTAGTTACATTAAATTTATGGTAGGCTGAGTCTGATTTTTAGTTACATTAAATTTATGGTTCCCTTAAATTATCAAACACCGGTTAGCAATGGATAATGCAGCAAAATGTAAACAGGTTGCTGAAAATGTAAACAGGTTGCTGAAAATGCAGCAAAATGTAAACAGGCTGTAAACATTAAATTTTTAGTTTGAAAATGATCACTGTTGTGTTTGCTGTAAACATTAAATTTTTAGTTTGAAAATGATCACTGCTGTGTTTGCAAAATGTAAACAGGTTGCTGTAAACATTAAATTTTTTGTCTTGTGTTTGCTGAAAATGAGTACTAGGCATCAGGTTAATGGTATACGAGTTACACTTGTATAAAATGGTGATGGTAACTGCACCCTGATTATGGGTTTCTGTTCTCTGTTTCGCTCTTCAAGCCTTACTGTGTCGTTACTAGCTAGATCATGTAGCATGAACTGCATAATGACTACTAGGAATATGTAAGATGGACAGTTACTGTTGCGTTAAAAACACACTTAGAGTAAGTGTACTCTATCGCAGAAGTAGTATAATAGATTATCGTCTCCACAGGGATTAATTAACAAGTACTAAACTAATCAAGATTTTTTATTATTTAGACGAACGAATAATTGAGTTGTACGAAAACAAATAAAAAGAAATAAATAACAAGAATTAAAATACTGGATTTAATCGATGGAGAGAGGTCTAGGGTCACGGTTTCACTTGCAAGATTCGATTCCCCCTATGTCTAATCCTACCTGAATTCCCTTATTTTACTTAATTACCAATCCCTTTACTAAAACTATTAATCCGTTTGGTCATTCGCGATTAATATTCTTTTTCCTAAATTAACCCTCGTTTGGTCATGTAAGAATTTAAATTCAGGAAAAGCATAAAGAGCAAAAAGGTTGAATGATTGGAAGACTAAATTATGGTTTGGTCATGCCCTAATTATAGCCCCAATTATCCTATAGGTCCACCAACTAATTGCAGTACGGTCGCTGATCAACTAATTGATTATAAACATGCAAAGGGTAGCTAATCCTAATCATGTGATAAAAACAATAGGACAATATTAATTAAAATAAAAACAGGAATTCAAACCAGAAATTGGAACATAAAAGGTCTCTAAACATGCAAGATCCACCTAAGACCCTAGAAGAGGATTTAGCTATCCATAGTGTTCGAGAACAATAAAATAAAATTAGGAGTCACAAATTACAGAGATAAAAATAACCCGGAATAGAGAAATTTCTGATCCTGAAAATTTAGTCTCCTTTTTCTGCTCTAGAGCTCTCTCACGGTGTCAAGAACGGGTACCCAAAACCTCTGATATGCGTTGCCGGCGGTACTGTTTTTCTCTGCCTTCACGTCTGCGGCTCCTGTTCCTCTTCCCCTCCTTTGATTGTCAAGACACGGCTCTTCCTTTAATATTGTGCGGCACTTTTTTTTTTATTAATTCCCCTTGAATTCAATTCATTGCCGTGCCTAGTGTATATTTTCCATTTAATTCAAAGATCTCTTTTCTTTTCTTTTCTTACTATTCAAGCTTAGGTTTGTTTGGAATTGGACTTGGACTTTATTTTTCCACACTTGGGCCACATGCTTCTTTTGCTAATGACACTCCCATTTTGCTTCAAACAACTCATTGAAACAACTTCTTTATCTATCTTCTTTCCTATAAAATAAATAGCAATTTGAGTCACTTATTTATTTAGATAATAATAATAGCTTTAAAAATGACTCAAAAGTGTCTCTAAAAATGCATTAAATTGGAGCTTATCAACTCCCCCACATTTAACCTTTGCTTGTCCTCAAACAAATTTTTTGGCTCAAGAAATTTTGCAACTAAATAGAGGCAGCCAAATAAGAGATCCACAATTAGAAGCATAATGACAGACAATAGACAATATAGCACAAATGAGGTGTCAAAAGGTTACCCAATTAGAGGCTCATGTCCCTGAAGAATACATTTCTGTGAACAAAGGCACTCGCTCACAATCTCTCTAAGTGTTTAGGGACTAGGGAAATATACACTTGAGTTTCCACAAAATGCACATTACCATATGTTTGTAATTTGACCAAATCTCCACTAAATAGTTCACATGCATGCAAAAGATGGGGTTTCATGGGTTGTAATGGGGCCAGGGTGAATTCATGCAAGGTAGGGAATAAGAAGAAAGGGATAATCAAAGGGCTAAAAAAAAAGAAACAAGAAATAAATAGTAACCTTTGAAACAAAATATGGAGCTCCTATTTATTTTACAATTTTTACCCAAACTCCAAATTAATTCCATTTCCTTCTTCACTCTTTTTCTATTGAGTAGACTCTTTTTGATTTGCTTTTTTTTCTTGAGTAGGCCCTTTCATTTTTTTTGGATTTGCCCTTCGGCTCTTTCATTCTTTTGATGTGTCTTTTCCTCCTTCTTGCTTTCTTTCTTCTTTTTTTTTTCATTTCATTTTTCTATATTTCTTTCGGGAGGAAAATGAACTTGTAACCACATTAGCCACTCCTATTTTGTTTCTCTGTTCCGATGAGATAGACAATTGAAATACAGGACAAAATTGTAACTTTCAATAGTTGCTCCAAATTTAATTCCAAATGGTTACCACTAAAAAAAAGAAAAAACTATATCTGGGTACCAAAGAAAAAATATAACAAATAGGCTCAAAGGGGGCAACTAATGGATAAATTCAACAAACAACTCTGAGGCCAGAAAAATACCTAAATTCCCCAAATCTTTTTACATGATGCAAATCAATTTTCGCCTTGAAATGGTCAAAAGACAAATTCTAGAATGTAGCAAATTGGGAAACACACTCATAGAAAGAAAAGGGGTAAAAATTTATGATTTAGTATCAATCCCCTTATGAAGGCTCAAATCTCACCTTTAGAAGCTAGTTCACAAAAAGTACTCAACAGGCACAAATGCTAATTATCAGCTTCCTAAGGACAACCCCACAGTTACAATTAAGAACAAGTCTGTCAAATGAATCAATTATGGGGTCCCAAAAAGGCATAATCTCTATTTTTTTTTTCAATTTAAGCATAATTCATGCAAAACAAGCCAGAAAAAATGCTATCAACATATTTAGTGGGTATGTGCATTAATAGAGATCAAGTGACAAAATATACTCTCCTCCCCCACACTAGCATGAAGCATGGTCCTCAATGCAAAATAATCAAATAGAAACAAAAGGAAATAAATGAAAGAGAGAGAGAGAGAGAGAGAGAGAGAGAGAGAGAGAGAGAGAGAGTAAGAGTGACTTCCCTGAGAGAGCTTGCAGTCTGAGCTTATTCCTAAAAACAAAATGAAACAAATTAAAAGTAAAAATAACTGAAAATAAAACACAGGTTGCCTCCTGTGAAGCGCTTGTTTAACGTCGTGAGCCCGACTATAGTTGGTGCTTAATCAGGGGGCTCTTCGAGAGCAAATTTAACATCTAATGCTGTGCACCTTCTTAGCTTTCTAACAATGTGGTTCACATTATTCTTTCTTTTTTCACGTGGTGGATGAACTTCAAAGAATTGTGAAATTTTTATTTTATCTCCATCCACCATTATGCTAGGATCCTGCAAAATAAGATTTTTTTTTTCCAAAAGGTCCTGCATCTTTAATTCACTAAAAATGTTAGTTTCAACCACATCATCAAAATAAGGAGAAGTTAAAGAAGAGAAAATTTCCTTGGAATTTAAAGCTTTAATAACATCATCTTCTTTACCACTCCTCAAAGTTACCTTTCCCCGATGAACCTCAATCACAGCATCACCAATGGTTAAAACAATTTGCCCAAAAATTTGGGCTTTCTCCTCTTTCTTCAATTCAAGAACCAATGGATCTTTCTCATTCTCCTCACAACCGCTCTCATTAATAGGATCTTTTGTTTCAATATGACTCCCTTCAGTAGGAGCTACTATTTTGATTTGACTCCCTTCAGTAAGAGTCTCCTCATCTTTCTTGAGAGCTTTTTCCTCCAGATTATATTTCATGGAGACACCTTCATCTCTCGTAGGAATACTTTCTTTGTATTGCCCAGCTTCTTCATTTTGGGTAGACTTAGTTTGTGAATGAGTTTCTTGGGCCTCTTGAGATAACAAAGCAATGAGACTTGAGATTTGACCATTCAGGCTTTCAAAATTTTCATGTGTCTACTGCATAAATTTGGCCAAGACCTCATTGACATCCGACTTTTCCTCCTCTTGCCTTTGCACTTGTAGTGACTCATAATTATCCCAGTGGGAGGAATAAGGAGGTGGCTCATAGTCATCCCAATAGTCTGAATAAGGTTCATAAGGAGGAGGAGAAATTTGAATCTGGCATTGAGCCATATACCAATATGACTTCTCTAAATTTCTTTGGGCCTCTGCCTCTCTAATATAATCTCCAATTGTCTTAACCATGATTTAAACTTTTATCTGCAAAAAAAAATGAACTGCAGCGGTCTCTTGGGAAAGTATTAGCAGCTTTTTTTTGTATTTTTTTAGTAGTATAAAAAAACAAAATTAAAACTAAAACATAAAATAAAGTCTAAAGCAACAAAAATCTTTTTCGTTTAATATTGCTAAATTAATCCCCGGCAACGGCGCCAAAAACTTGTTGCGTTAAAAACACACTTAGAGTAAGTGTACTCTATCGCAGAAGTAGTATAATAGATTATCGTCTCCACAGGGATTAATTAACAAGTACTAAACTAATCAAGATTTTTTATTATTTAGACGAACGAATAATTGAGTTGTACGAAAACAAATAAAAAGAAATAAATAACAAGAATTAAAATACTGGATTTAATCGATGGAGAGAGGTCTAGGGTCACGGTTTCACTTGCAAGATTCGATTCCCCCTATGTCTAATCCTACCTGAATTCCCTTATTTTACTTAATTACCAATCCCTTTACTAAAACTATTAATCCGTTTGGTCATTCGCGATTAATATTCTTTTTCCTAAATTAACCCTCGTTTGGTCATGCAAGAATTTAAATTCAGGAAAAGCATAAAGAGCAAAAAGGTTGAATGATTGGAAGACTAAATTATGGTTTGGTCATGCCCTAATTATAGCCCCAATTATCCTATAGGTCCACCAACTAATTGCAGTACGGTCGCTGATCAACTAATTGATTATAAACATGCAAAGGGTAGCTAATCCTAATCATGTGATAAAAACAATAGGACAATATTAATTAAAATAAAAACAGGAATTCAAACCAGAAATTGGAACATAAAAGGTCTCTAAACATGCAAGATCCACCTAAGACCCTAGAAGAGGATTTAGCTATCCATAGTGTTCAAGAACAATAAAATAAAATTAGGAGTCACAAATTACAGAGATAAAAATAACCCGGAATAGAGAAATTTCTGATCCTGAAAATTTAGTCTCCTTTTTCTGCTCTAGAGCTCTCTCACGGTGTCAAGAACGGGTACCCAAAACCTCTGATATGCGTTGCCGGCGGTACTGTTTTTCTCTGCCTTCACGTCTGCGGCTCCTGTTCCTCTTCCCCTCCTTTGATTGTCAAGACACGGCTCTCCCTTTAATATTGTGCGGCACTTTTTTTTTATTAATTCCCCTTGAATTCAATTCATTGCCGTGCCTAGTGTATATTTTCCATTTAATTCAAAGATCTCTTTTCTTTTCTTTTCTTACTATTCAAGCTTAGGTTTGTTTGGAATTGGACTTGGACTTTATTTTTCCACACTTGGGCCACATGCTTCTTTTGCTAATGACACTCCCATTTTGCTTCAAACAACTTATTGAAACAACTTCTTTATCTATCTTCTTTCCTATAAAATAAATAGCAATTTGAGTCACTTATTTATTTAGATAATAATAATAGCTTTAAAAATGACTCAAAAGTGTCTCTAAAAATGCATTAAATTGGAGCTTATCAGTTACGAACAGTAAGTGTTGTTTGGATAGAAGTATATATTGGTTTGAAATTATACGGTAGTTGAAATTATTTGGTTTGGATTGAATTTCTATTGAATTGTATATGTCATTGTTAGTTATCACATATATTAGTTTGTATATTGTTTATTTGATTTGTAGTGTATATTGTTTAAAATTGTTTGTTAACGATGTTGGTTGTGAATTTTGCAGACTGATCTGCGTTTCCAGAACCATATGCTATGCTTGCTTTGCAAGAAGCTGCTGAGGCATACCTTGTTGGGCTCTTTGAGGACACTAACTTGTGTGTCATCCTTGGTGGCTGTGGACAGTGTTTTGTTATTCATGTTTCTTTTTATATATAAGTTATTAGCGGAATTGTTTATTGGCTCTCAAGTAAATTAACTAGTATTATGCCAAGCAAATTTACTGACATTGTTGAATCAAATTTAATTGATTATGCTAATTTGTTTGGATCTAGTCTTATGTGGGTTCTATGCAATTAATTATTGTACCCATTGCATTATCTTAAGTGCTCAATTTAGGGCCGGTTGGACTTTTCAAGGTATTTGACATTTGAAATGTTCAAATGGTTTATTGAAATTTTCTTAAGTTTAGGATGATACCTCTTTCGATTTCATCGATCTTTGAATTAATTATAGGCTAGTTACATTTGCTGAGTCTGAATTGGCAGGAAAGTCGTATTGCAAAATAGAATGGAGCTGTTTGCATGTAATGGAAGGATTTTGGAAAATTATTTATCACTTCGTACCGACGGAATTTCCGACGGAATTTTCTTGGAAATTTACGAGGGATATTTCCGAGGGATTTGCGAGAGATATTTCCGAGGGATTTGCGAGGGATATTTCCGAGGGAGTTTCCGAGGGATTTGCGACGGAAACGTTTCCGAGGGAATTTTCCGTCGGAAATCGTTTGCGACGACCGTTTTTTCAACGGAATTTTGTCCGTCGGAAACGTGAATTAGCGACCGATTTTCCTGCTTTTCCGAGGGATTTTTCCCTCGGAAATCCCTGAAATTCTTGTAGTGTTAAGTATTTGAAATCATCTTGTGGCATATATTGACATAGTAAGTCCATATTTATGTATTGATGAAATGTCTTCATTGTTATTGATAGTTTGATACTATTTGACATTACAGTAATTATTTTACCGATTTTTTTAGTGTACTTTTTTTGTTCATAAACTCTTACGAGTCTACGGTCCCCTCACGAGTCTATGTAGACTCTCGAGTTTGACAACCATGGTGGTTAGCATAAAATATCAATGTAATTGGTTCTGTCATAGGTATAGCTTGCTTAGGTACTGCATATAGTTTAAATCCTATTTTCCGCATTTGACTTAAACGTGCATCGTTAATTTTTGAAAACAAAAAAGAATTCAATTTTAGCGTATAACCTTATTCACCCCCCTCTAAGGTTATCATATAGTCCAACAATAATCCTCTAATCTCACAGAGTCTAAACCTTATTTAGGTTCCACTAAAGTGCTTGTTGGTAATGGTCGAAGTCTTGCAATTCATTTTGTTGGTTCCTCTAAATTTCGATATCCATAAAAACCTGAAAGTACTTTAGCATTGCAGAAACTGCTTTATGTTCCTTCTATAACCAGAAGTTTACTCCCCGTTTCTAAATTCACCAGGGAAAATAATGCCTTTTTTGAGTTTCACTCACATGACTGCTGTGTTAAATCTCAGGAAAATAGACAAGTGCTTCTTGAAGGATCCCTTGGTAAAGATGGCTTATATTGCTTCGCGCAAATGCTAAAAGGCAAGGGACCTTCCTCCATAGAACCTTCTTGCAGTGGACCTCCCCTTTCTGTTAAGCATGTATTGAAATTGTGTAAAATTTCTTGTTCAAATAAAAGTTTAGATTTCAACAATGCTTGCCCCCTAGGGAAATCTCATAGATTACATGCTCCCAAGTCTGTCACTACTTACACTGTTCCATCCAACCCTTCACTTGGTACACATTCCCCTGCACATCCTATACTGTTGTTGAGATGCTACCCACTCCACCAAACCCTCAAACCAACACCTTAAATACTCATCCTATGCTAACCCGTGACAAGACTAGAAACTTGAAGCGTAAATCGTTTCTAGCTCGCATTAAACCACACACTACCAAACAAGCATTAAAAGACCCTCATTGATTGGAAGCTATGCAGGCAGAATTCAAAGCCTTGGAAGTTAACAACACATGGACTTTGGTGCCCCTACCCTCACACTGAAAATCAGTTGGTTGCATGTGGTTTTTTAGAATTAAGGAAAACCTAGATGGTTCAGTCAAAGAGTACAAGGCACGTTTGGTTGCAAAAGGGTTTAATCAATAACCTGGTTTTGACTGCACAGAAAAATTTTCACCAGTGGTCATGCCAGCAACCATCAAGGTGATTCCTACTCTTGCTACTACCTTTGGTTGGATCTTCAACAAATTGGCGTCAACAATGCCCTCCTTAATGGTGTCATGCAAGAAGAGGTGTATATGTCACAACCTTCGGGGTTTGAAAGCACTGATAAGACTCTAGTTTTCCGTCTTAATAAGGCTCTCTATGGTCTTTAACAGCCGCCCGTGCTTGAAGCCTTGCACAAATTTGGCTTCCAATCCAGCATATGTTATCCTTCGTTATTTGTTTACAATCATCTTGGAGTCACGTTGTTTGCATTAGTATATATTGATGACATCTTGTTGGCTAGATCCTCTAGCTCACTGATCTCCACTCTCATCACCAAACTCAATGATCAATTTGCCTTAAAACATCTTGGTATACCAGAGTATTTTCTTGGCATTGACTCAAATTTGGTGGATTGCTACTTACCCAATCAAAGTACATAAGAGACCTTCTACATAGAGTCAACATGACTGAGGCTCGTCCCATATCCACACCTATGGTGAGTAACTCCAAATTAATCAAATTTGGCCCAGATTCAATGGAAGATCAACACTTGTACCGGTCTATTGTGGGTGCACTCCAATATGTGACCCTCACTAGACCTGAGATATCCTATAGTGTAAATAAGGTATGCCAATTTATGTCAAATCCTCTACTCTCTCATGGGCAAGGTGTGAAAAGAATCCTAAGGTATATCCAAAGAACTCTTCAGTAAGGCCTCTCACTCCAACCATCACTTGCCTGCACTAAGTTCTCTTTAAGAGCATACAGTGACTCTGACTGGGCCAATGAACCAGATGATAGGAGGTCCACATCTGGTGCTTGGATTTACTTTGGGCCTAACTTAGTATCATGGAGTTCCAAAAAGCAAACCTTAGTTGTTTGTTCAAGTGCTGAAGTTGAGTATTGGGTTCTTGCTCACTGCACTGCTGAACTATTATGGCTGCAATGTCTCCTCAATGAGCTTCTCACCCCCTTTCACACACATATGCTCCTTTATGACAACATGAGTGTCGTTCTCCTTGCACACTATCCAATCCTACATGCTCGCACCAAGCACCTGGAACTGGATGTCCATTTTGTCCGAGAAAAGGTTGTAGTCAAGGACCTAATTGTGCAGCACATACTAGAAACAGAACAAACTATTGATGCCCTGAAAAAGCCCCTTCCAACAATTCAAGTTTTGACCTTAAGAGACAAGCTCAAAGTGTTTTCCATTCAACCACCTTGAGCTTGTAGGGAGGGTAATAGAGTATAGTTTAGCTTATTAGCTTTAGTTAGCGGTATAGGATTTCTTATAGTCTAGTTATTTCTGTTAAGATGTTGTTGAGTTAGTTACTGATGTAAACTGTCAAACACCTTGTATTGAGTTGCATCAAGAATCAGCTTGTACATATAAATACAAGCCACTGTGTATCACTATCCTTCATTCAATAATACACAAACTTACAAAGAGAATTCCAGAGGAATTCTCTCCAATATAGCAGAGCTTTACTTCTAATAAATGCATAACCCAAAAAATGTACTAGCCTTTCTTGGCAACTTGCCTTCGATATGATTCCTACAAAACTTAATTTATTTACTAGAGGAATTATCCCAAACTTGAATTTTGCCCTAGGCTCATTCTATGGCAGCCGTTTAGAAGACGCTCCACACCTATTTTTCTTATGTTCAATATCATATAATGTATGAATATTGTATGTCTATTAAATGTCTGGCTTTTCAATGACATTTCTTGCTTTCTTTTCTAGAACACTACTAACTGCATGGTGGATTAGTCTTACAAGCTATTTAACACAGAGTAATTTGGATCTTATGGGAGATGAGAAAAAATGTTATATTCGAATCCTCAAGGCTTTATTTCAATACAATTACAAATTTGATAAAGTCCAGTTCTTGCAAATGGACGAGATTTTTGAGAACCTGCGGTCCATGTTTAGAGAGAGAGAGGCTCTGCCTTCTCTCTACCATGCCGTCACCCCCCTCCCGAAACCCTAGTTTCGTGGCGGCTTGCTCCAGTTCACTGGCCTTTCCCCTCCCTTACGGAGGCTCTGCCTCGCTCCACTAGGTGGGATTCCTTTTCTTTCCCTTTTTCCATGCCTTCCCTCCTTCATCTTCTCTGTTACCCTACCTCTTCTGGTGAACGGCGTACTCGTCAGCTTTCCATTCCCAGGTCTCTCTTGTTTGATTCTCCCACCGTGCTATTAACCCGTCCGCCTCCTGAACCACTGCCATGCCCAGAAATGTTGCAGGTAAGTGTTTGTTGTACTTGCCCTGGCTCTGCTCAAATTTCATCATTCAGTGACCGGTTTTCCCCCTTCTGCTCAGGTCTTTACCAGACCTCCACCAAAACCCTTGACTTCAAAGGGGGAAGCTGCTGTGTTACCCTTTTAGGGGGGGGGGTTCTGCTGCTCTCAAGATGTTTGATGAAAAGCCCATTTGGTTAATTAAATGTTCAGTTTGGTCTAATCACTTTTGGCTTCGTGGTGTGCCCTTGGCTGTTTTTGACTTGGATATGGAACCTGGTTTCTCCAGTCTCAGTAAGTACTGTGCAGGCTCTATGGTGGCCATCAATAAGCCCAACTGGTCTTTTTTTCGTCGAATGGCTTCTCGTTTTGTGGTGTGTTTGGACCTTCGCGAGACAACACATAGTCGAACTGTTATCCTAGTTAAACAAATGATCCGTAACTGGATAGATTTTAAGACTGTGGATTCTCCTCCTATTATGGCCATCTACCAGGCGCGAATGTTGTTTGTGTGGATGATTGGATTAGTTAGTCAGTTTGATGTCATACTAATATATGGTCTACTCTTTACTTGTATTTTATTTCCAATGTCTTATTTGTCCTAGCTAATAGGAGCAATGCGAAAACGTGTCTTGGGTATGTCCTAACACTGATTGATCATTCTGATTGTAATGTTTCTTCTCAATTAATGAAATGAGATATGTTTCCTGTCAAAAAAAAGAAGATAAAGTCGAGTTCTTAGTCTTGCCTAGTAGCTTATTTTGGGGAACCAAAATTTTTCTTTGCTGGCTGGTGTAATTGTCCTATGAATTATATTAATTATTGTGCGGATTAATCTGTGTAATCTTTATTACTTTTTGTACAGGTTGAGATACTTCTTGTACTTCTTAAATAAATACATTTTACTTTCAAAAAAAACATATTAAAATTACAACAAACTTAAAATAAGGCACGCCAATGAGCAAGAAAGTGTGAATTGATCTTCCTTTGAGGCTTAGTAGAGTTCTATCTTCCCCGACCCTGTGAATTGCAGTGGCTCTTTTTATACCTTTATCTCTTTTTCTTGGACAACACCTTTCATCTGACCTTCATATCTCTTGTTTGTGAATTGCACATATTACACCTAATTATTTGGTTTTTCGCGAGATAACCAAACACCAACAAATTGATTGTCATCTTGTCTAAGATTAAGTTGGGCATGTTAGAAATCTACCATGCTCTAGCTTGTAATGGGGTAATAGTACTGAATAAATTGAAGCATGTGGATTCAACAACGTAGTTAAGTTGGGTCGCTGACATGGAATGACACTATTTAAAGTTTTTTTACTTAGTACAACCGTCGGTGTGAGGGATGGGGAGGGAAAAGTGGAGCGTACCGAATTTGAACTCTCACATAGCACTTACATGTTTTTCACCACCAAACTAAGCTCTTATGACGCCTAATTAACTAGTTTGTTAGAAGTATACATAATTTGATAAGATAGTGAATACTCGCATAACCATTGAGATTTGAAATGTATGATACCTTAGCCAATTACTCAATGACACCTCATTGTTTTCTATTAAATATTCTAAAATAAAATTAAAATTAAACTAATTTTGCCTAGAATGTATCATACCCACCAAACTCTGAATGGGTATGGTAAAATTTGACAAGATCTAACAGAACTGTAACAAACTCAGTTTCTCTGGAATATTCATTTCTATTTCTCAAATGACTTTCTATTACATTTGTCTATTTATACTTGGACTTGGTCAATGGCAAGTCAGCAGTGTAGTCAACAGTAGCTGAGTAATCTATCTGATTATTATTTACACAATTGTTTACAATGGGTTATATCTCTATTACCCCCCGTCAAATTCAAATGGGGTCTATGATAATTGACCACTTTGAGTTTGAAAAGTTGATCTGCAAAGGCTGCTGCTGGGAGAGGCTTGGTGAGAGCATCAACAAGCTGATGAGAGCCAGGAACATGTTGAACCAGCAGCTTCTTGGCAGTGACCTTTTCACGGACAAAATGAATGTCCAACTCAAAATGTTTGGTTCTGGCTTGAAGAAAAGGATTGTGGGAGAGCATCACAGCACTGAGATTATCACACAACGGTATTGGAGACTGAGTAGTGATATGTAGCTCAGACAAGAGGGACTGAACCCACACCAAGTCAGCAGTAGCATTGGCCATGCTACGATATTCAGCCTCTGCACTGGATCGAGCTACCAAGGTTTTCTTTTTGGAGCCCCAAGACACCAAATTGGGACCAAAAAAGAGACAGGAGCCTGAAGTGGAACGTCTGTCGTCTGGGTCACTAGCCCAATCAGAATCAGAATAAACCCGTAGAGAGAATGGTGTCTCACGAGGAGCAGGTTGCAACAGCAAGCCAAAAGTGATAGTACCATTAAAGTATTTGAGGATACGTTTGACAGCCCTCCAGTGCACATCTAGTGGTTGAGAGAGGAATTGGCATACTTTATTTACACTATAAGCCAGTTCAGGTCTTGTAAGAGTGATGTATTGCAGTGCCCTAACTATAGATCTATACTGAGTAGGGTCTGATAGTGAGTTTGTACCGTGGCGAGTGAGTTTCATATTGGCTGCCATAGGTGTGCTCATGGAGCTGCATGTCAGCATGTTAGCCCTTAGTAACAGATCCTAGATGTACTTTGATTGTGTGAGAATGATGGAACCACTAGGAAGATACTTGACTTCAATGCCCAGAAAATATTCAGGTCTGCCAAGATGTTTGAAAGCAAAGCAAGTCTGCAGTTTCTGAATTAAGTTGTAAATAAGAGTAGAAGATGAACATGTGATCAGAATATCATCTACATAAACTAGAGCAAAGAGTTGCACACCAGAAGAGCTGTAGACAAAGAGGGAATGGTCACAGCTACTGTGCTTGAAACCATATTGCAGAAGAGAAGCTTGCAATGTCTCATACCAGGCTCTAGGGGCCTGTTTTAACCCATAGAGTGATCTCTGCCGTTTGCAAACCAGAGTTTTGTCATTAGAGATGAACTCTGGAGGTTGATCCATATAGATATCTTCCTGCAAATGACCATTGATAAATGCATTATTGATGCCTATTTGTTGGATTTCCCACTGATATGTAAGGGCTAATGTGAGAATAATTCTGATGGTGGTAGGTTTGATGACAGGGGAGAAAGTCTCACCATAGTCCTGGCCAGGGAGTTGATTGTAGCCTTTGGCCACAAGACGTTCCTTGTACTTGTTAACCGTACCATCAGGGTTTTCTTTGATACGAAATACCCACTTGCAGTCAACTGATTTCCTGTTGGGAGGTAGCTTGGTAAGTGTCCAAGTATTATTCCTCATGAGGGCTTCATACTCACATTTCATTGCCTCAAGCCACTTGGGTTGTGACAGGGCCTATTTGACACTAGCAGGTGCAACATTGGCAACAAACAACCTTGGTTTGACGCTTGTCGTTTTGGATCTTGTTGTCATGGGATTAGTGTTTAGGGTAGAGGAAGGTAAGGCAGATGTGGTAGATGGGTTGTCATGTGTGGAGGATTCTGGTATAGTAGTGCAGATGTGAGTATCAGTTTCTGGTATAGCAGTTGCTGTCTTTGTGGTTAGTATATCTGGTGCAGCAGTAGCTTTATTAGTGGTGTGTGTATCTGGTGCAGCAGTAGCTGTATCTGGTAAAGCAGTGGTGGTTTGTGGATCAGCAGGAGAGGATAAGTGAGTTGCTGGGAGGTGGTGGCTAACTGTGTCAAGTGCTGAGGTGAGGGTGGGAAGTTGCAGGGTGGTTTCTGTTGGTATATTGCAGTGACAGTGGCAGATTTAGTAGCTGGAAACAGAGTGGGAAAGGGAAAAGAATTTTCATGAAATGTAACATCCATAGAGATATAGACACGACCATTGGGACTTAGACACTTGAAACCCTTGTGACGAGGGGAGGGACCAAGATTCGCACACTCTTGACAATGGAATTGTAGTTTGTGTTTGTTGTAAGGAGTAAGTAAAGGGAAACATGTGCACCCAAAGGACCTAAGGGAGGAGTAACCAGGCACTGTGTTATATAGAGCTTGGTAGGGAGAAATGTAGGAGGGAAGGGCTGAGGTTGACAATCTATTTATGAGGTGAACATCATTGGTAAAGCTGTGATCCCAATAAGTAATTGGCATGGAGGCATGTGTGAGAAGGGTGAGGCCCATTTCAGCTATTTGTCTATGTTTTCTTTCAACAGTGCCGTTTTGGTGAGATGTATAGGGGCAGGTGAATCTGTGAGTAATGCCTAGCTTGGTAAGGACAGGTGTAAAAGGTTTGAACTCTCCCCCTGAGTCTGATTGTAGGGACTTAATGGTAGTGGAAAATTGGGTTTGGATTAACTGATGAAAGTGATGAAAATCATGAATAACATCAGATTTTCTTTTAAGAAGATAAAACCATGTAAATTTAGTGCAAGCATCAACAAATGCAATATAATATGAATAACCACAGCTAGATGATGAGGGTGATGGTCCCCATAAATCTGTGTGCACAAGTTCAAAAGGTGTGTGATATTGTGTTGTGGAAGGTGGTGAATGAATGCGATGAGACTTACCAATGGAACATGATTTACACAATTCAAAAGAATGATTAATTTTGGACACAACTATTACAAAGACTCAATATAGTATTGATAGCACGACTATTAGCATGCCCTAACCTATGATGCCCTACATGATAGTTACTAATATTACTATGAGTGGTAGTAGTAGATGATACTTTATTTGAAGTAATGGA
The DNA here is from genome assembly GCA_039519185.1 of Astragalus membranaceus. Classification (NCBI taxonomy): domain Eukaryota; kingdom Viridiplantae; phylum Streptophyta; class Magnoliopsida; order Fabales; family Fabaceae; genus Astragalus; species Astragalus membranaceus. The sequence goes on along the minus strand of CM076854.1, from coordinate 161,226,344 downwards.
GGAAGTAGCTGAAACATTAGCTGACAAAGCTGTAGGCACATTAGGTTGAGCAACAGGGACTAATGAAGGCAGAAAATACAATCCATCAGCACGTCTAATGCCTTGGAAGAGAACCTGTATAGAGACCTGACATTTAACAACACAAATAAGTGAGTGAAATTCAAAGAAAACATTATTGTCACTGGAAAATTGTCCAACAGAAATAAGGTTACGTGTTATGTGATAACTCGAATTTATATAGAGTTATTTACGCATCTAAACCTAAATAATTGCTCAGTTCTAAGTAAAATATATAGTAAATAAAGTTTTATAAATAAAATAACAACATTCAAAGTTAAAAGAGGGTTATGCATATAACTTAGCATCTTGCATATATTTTGGTATTTTTGATGTGTTTGTTCAATGCACCTACATTCGATGCACCTGCACTCAAAACAGACTACAATGCTTGAAGAAATTCTAGAACATCAAGATGCTCAAGCACTCAGCTGATGATGTCATGCTTAGTCATGAAAGCACATGCAAGCCACAAATTTCGGCGCCTACCATAAAAGATAGCTTTGAAGAGTCACTCACTTAGGGACACTTGGCCATCCATTAGAGGACCTCCCTTCTTTGTTGAGTGGAGGATTTGCATTACTTTTTGGGCTGAAGTGACTAAAGGCAACCCTAACTTTGTTATCAAGCAAACCCTCTTGTGAAGGAAAACTCCACTTGAAGCCTATATAAAGACCTCCATCTCTCACTTGAAAATCATATAGCTCATAATCTCTCTCATTCTGTACACTAATATAGATAGTTTTAGATTTAGTTTTTCATTCTCTTGTAAGAAGGCAATAAAGGAATTGACAACTCTTTCTTTACTTCCACACAAGTAAGTAGTGCTAGCTGAATGCAGTGGAGTTGATGCACATGCATTGTTTGGCAAATTCATACAAAGGGAACTCCAACCGTGTAAACTCTTATCTTATTGTCTCCCTTTTGTGATATCAAATATATGAATATGATTTATTCTGTTTATATATGCATTGTAATGTCTAGCATGAACTAAACTCTTTTAGTTGGGATGTTCTAACCTTATAATGATCTTTTAAATAAGTTATTGTGATCATATGTGATGTGTGCATTTTGGTTCTTGTTTTATACTTCTTTCAACACTTATTTTGAGATTGATCACTTAGAACAAGTGGAGTTATAAATACAGACATGGTTTATAACTAGAACTCAAGAACTATTTCAACACTTATTTTGAGATTGATCACTTAGAACAAGTAGAGTTATAAATACAGACATGGTTTATAACTAGAACTCAAGAACTAATATGGGTAAGTGTTTTAATTAAGAAAACTTTAATAAAACCATGCTAAAACCTAGACATAGGATAGCATAGTCCATTGGGTGATACTGTGGATACTTAAAATACAGGAGTGAGCTTATTTAGAAACTTAGACATAAGAGCTTGTAATGAAACTCTGAAGACAGTGACTGAAAAGCACAATTCTAATGCAATAGCATATCTAGTGCACCTGCATCACATATAAACACAGAACTATTGAAAATGATTTATTTGGCAAAAGAACATCTCAACTATCTTTCTCACTTAACTACAAACTCATTTTATTTAGTTGTTTACTTTCTGTCTCCACACCATCAATATTGTTTGTTACTTGGTTACTTAATACTAATTTCTCTATCTATTTAAACCTTAAGAATTAATCCAATTCCTGTGGGAACGATACTCTACTTTCACTTTATTACTTATTGTCGACTGTGTATACTTGCACATTATCTATTTCGCACACCAAGTTTTTGGCGCCGTTGCTGGGGATTGCCATTAATTTTTGTTGTTTAGATATATAGTAAATTAGTGTTTATTACTTTGGTATTTTTTTCTGAATGCAGAAACACATGATGCTCTAGCATATGCACAGGACCAAATCACCAGAATTCAGATTAGATCCTGAAATAGAAAGAAGATTTAGTTAGTTGCTTAGACTCTAGAAACAAAGACTCCAAAGCTGCAGAATTACAATGTCTCAACAAGGAGAAGGAGAAAGATCTAGATTAGGCTCAAATAGACGATCAGGTAGAGGTGGTCCTAGCTCACATCATGAACCTGAGGATGATCACAGAAATCAATTCATCAACATGGGTCCCATAGGTATGATTAATGATAGAGATAGACCAATGAGAGACTATGCTATGTTTGATCATCAAAATATGCAAACTAGCATAGCCAGACCTCATATAGATGCTGTGCACTTTGAATTTAAACTCATGATGTTCCAAATGCTTCAAACAATATGTCAATTAGGTGGATCTCCTCATGAGGATCCCCACTTGCATTTAAAACAATTTTTAGAAGTATGTAGTAACTTTGTCATTCATGGTGTTAGTGAAGATGCTTTTAGATTGAAGCTATTTCCTTATTCCTTGAAGGATAAAGCTAAGGCTTGGTTAAACTCTTTAGAGCCTAACTCTATCCATTCTTGGAATGAATTGGCTGAAAAAAATTTGGCAAAATACTTTCCACCCATTAAAAATGCCAGAATGAGAAATGATATTACACCTTTTAGACAAAAGGAATTTGAATCATTGTTTGAAACATGAGAAAGATGGAAAGAACTTTTAAGAAAATGTCCCCATCATGGATTACCTGTCATTATTTAAATGGAAACTTTTTACAATGGTTTTGAACCTCAAACCAGAATAATGCTTGATGCATCATCTGGAGGAGTGTTACTAAACCTATCTTACAATGAGGCTTGTGAATTGATTGAAAGAATTGCAATCAATGCCTCTAGTTGGCAGGTCTGAGTAATCTATCCGATTATTATTTACATAATTGTTTACAATCGGTTATATCTCTATTAGAATTTACCAAAATGATATAATAGGATAGATTAGGATGCACCACACTCTTTCCTCTGCTAGCTGTTTTATTGTTACAAGTTTCCTGCAGCATGAAACCACAAATTAAACCTGATCAGAGATCATTAAGACCATATTCCTAGCATGCACAAGTTGCTGTGTGTAACGAATCGCCGCCCACCTTATTTATCAGTCAAAATCAAAATAAAATGGATAAAAACTGTCCCACCACTTGCTACGATAACTTCAGGCCATTCAGGGATTTCCATAAGTATAACTGAATAAGTATATTGCTTTAAGTGCACAAATAAAAAAGATAATGCGTAGAGGGGGTCATTATCAAATTTTAATAACTTGTTGTGCTTATATTCATTCCACTTTTCAACTTTTCATTTTTTTAATTGCTTTATTCCTCTAAGCTTGTATATATTATTTAGGCTAAATAGCACTTTTGGTCCTTTATGTTTGCTCTAGGTTTCACTTTGGTCATTTATCTTTTTTTTGGTCCGTTTTTTGGTCCCTCGTGTTTCATTTTGGTCCCTGCCGTCAGTTTTGTCTAACGGACGCCACGCTGGCAGTTAACTGCTGACGTGGCGTCCATCTTCATTAAATGACGTGGCAAAATTAATATTCTTTAATTCCAATTGAAATTACACATAAGCAATTTAGTTTTTTAAATTTTAAAAAAACAAAACATAAAACAAATTAAAACTCACTCACGTTCTTCCTGCACACACAGAGCTGATTCATGTTCCAGATCTGAAATAAATTAAAACAAATTAAAACTCACTTCCAGATCTGAAACAAAACATAAATTAGTTCATTTTCTTCTTTTGATTTGTGCTTTTAGTTCATCTTCTTCTTTTAATTAAATTAGTTCATTTTGAAAGCACAAATCTGAAAGCACCCAGATCTGAAAAACGATTTGGGTTTGAATTTGTTCATTTCGCTGTTTTCATGGAAGGAAGAAATTGATACTCAATAGGAAAACAAAAGGAAAATAAAAAACGAAGGTCAAGCAGAAAACGAAATTGATTTTGGCAAAGGTGCAAACCGATTTGTTCATGAACAGCGAAAATAGCAATTTCACACCCAGATCTATTCTTCCTAATTTCAGATCTGTATTCCCATTTTCTTCTTCACAACTAATCCTAATTTCAGATCTGTATTTTCGTCTCCTCCGTCTCCTCGCTAAAGAAATGAAACGTCGACGTTTCCACCGTTCTCTTCCGGATCTTCATTGTTTCCAGATTTGTGGGTTTTAATTTTTGTTGTAGAAAAAAACGAAGATATGAAAAAATGGTTTTAATTTATGGGTTTAACTCCTGGAAAAAATGGTTTAATTTTTGTTGTTGAGAAAAATGAAGATCCGGAAAAAAAACGAAGAGGATGAGATGATACGAAGATGATGAACTATGCGTACAGTTTTAATTTTGTTTGATTTTTGTATTTTGTTTTGTTTTTAATTTAATAAACTTAAGACGCCACGTCAGCAGTTTAACTGCCAGCGTGGCGTCCGTTAGCCAAAACTGACGGCAGAGACCAAAATGAAACAAAAATGAAACATGAGGGACCAAAACGGACCAAAAAAAAGATAAGGGAACCAAAGTAAAACCTAGAGCAAACATAAAAGGACCAAAGATGCTATTTAGCCTATTATTTACTACCAATGACAAAAATTGCAATGATGTTAAACTTCACTTTAAGTCTTATTGGAAATTCAGAATTACTGATGCACACACGTTTCAGCCTTATCCTTTTTTCCTCTTTGTCTCATTTCTTTTTATAACACACTAGTTTTTGTTGGTTTTTAAAGCATTATTTGTAGTTAATAGATTCTCTAATTTATGTTTTTTTAATGATGAGGCTCATTTTCATTTCATGCGTACATGAACCATGGTTGCTAACTAAGCATTTAAATTATTCTTGGATCGTGCAACTAAATTTTTTTGCACTTAATAATCAACATGAACTCCTCATGTCAGAATGAACTAATTTTCAAAAATAAAAAAGAGAATGAACTTGAAAGTCTGCTTATAAAGGAGCTGATTCAAGAACATGTGTGGCTACTAGAAGTTGTGACCGTAATACCATTTTTCTTTCCCATCAAGAAATATATATTTCGCTCTTTTTCAAATGGTTGGTCTAATATTCTTTAAATGTCCATTCAAGTGGCTGACTTATGCATGCTTCGTCATTTTTCCATTAGTCTAATCAACTTATATTATTAATATGGATTGAAAAGCTGTCCTCTGTATGCATTGCCAAGGGAGGGAATCAACTTTGGTATACATGTGTAGGTTTTGAAAATCTTTCAAAAAAATGCTTTATAGTATTTTTAATTTTTATTTTAAAGTAAATAGTAAAATTATTTTATTATTTTTTGTTTAAAATTATTTGAATATCATATTTTAGATTAAATTTTAAGAATAAATAAATTATATATCACGTAAGCCAATCTTGATTCCCTATTTTTTTATTGTTCCCAAGAGATGGTCAAGAGATATAGCTTGAGCATCCGGTGTCAGGAGCGCATATGTCAGAATCAATTTTCATTTTTGGTGTTGTCAAGGAAGGTCTTCTATTGGCATGTACATGTCATGGTGAAACTCGAATTTTAGTGTAGGGTGTCAAATAGTTCTCACAATGTATGGTGTGATTATTTGTGCTTCATTAGAGGATGTCAAGGTTCTTTAAAACAATTTCTTTTCGCGTACGTTAATCCTAGAATGTTGTCCGTTCTGTTGGAGAAAAAACGTGAAAGGGACAAGAGAAAGGAAGTGGCGGCGCTAAGGACAAGAGAAATAAGTAGGGCAATATAATATTAGGTAAAAGCTGCACTGAATTTCATAAAAGTAGGTCAAAATTACATGCTACTGACATCAGTATATATATACAATGAAACAGGCCCAGGCCCATAATTTCGACTGGCCCATTTCGACTAGGTTTCTAACTACACCTACTATAATTACAAGCAATAGAATTACTAGGCATATCTCAATATTCCCTCCTAATTCACATTGCTGAGCGATATCATTCCAAGCATTGTTCTCAGTTCTTCGAATCTTCCCTTTTGCAATGGCTTGGTCATTGCATCAGCTACTTGAAGTTCCGAACAGCAATATTCCAGATTCAGCTTCTCATTGTTTACTTGATCACGCAGGAAGTGATATCTGGTCTCTATATGCTTCGACCTTCCATGTGCGACAGGGTTCCTTGCAAAATCTATTGCAGACTTGTTGTCGATCAACAATTTCATTGCTTCGACCCTGTGCACTCCAATTTCGACCAGTAGCATGCTCATCCATGATGCTTGACATGCTGCAAAGGAAGCAGCTACATACTCTGCTTCACAGGAGGACAACGCAACAATACTTTGCTTCTTCGAGCACCAGGAGATGGGTGTCGAACCATACATAAAGACATACCCACTTGTGCTTTTTCGATCACTCCTGTCTCCACTCCAGTCGGAGTCAGTGTAGCCAAACACTTCATTACCATTCTTCGACACACTCTTGCTAGGGAACAGAATACCATAACTTTGTGTTCCCTTTACATACCTGAGTACTCTTTTTGCTGCTACCATATGAGAGCTTTTCGGCTTCTCCATGAATCTGCTGATCATTCCGACACTAAACATAATGTCAGGTCGAGTGTTGCACAAGTACCTCAGGGAGCCCACAATCTGTTTGAACAAGGTGGCATCTACTTCAATCCCTTCGTCGTCTTTCGACAGCTTGCTGCTAGTGTCTGATGGTGTCGAAACTTCCTTGCAGTTGCTCATGTCGAATCTTTTCAGGATATCAGCTGCATACTTCGACTGGTGCAGGAGTATACCCTTACTTGTTTTGGTAAACTCCATCCCCAAGAAATATGATAGATGTCCCAAATCACTCATTTCAAATTCTGACATCATCACTTTCTTGAAGGCTTCGACTTCGACTTCATTGCTGCCAGTTACAAGTAGATCATCTACGTACAGGCACAACAACAACTGAGTCGAAGTTCCATTCTTCTTCACATATACTCCATGTTCATTAGTGCATCTAGTGAACTTCTGAGCCAAGAGAAATCCATCAATTCTCTTGTTCCACGCTCTTGGAGCTTGCTTGACCCCATACAGGGCCTTCTCCAGCTTATAAACCTTGTCTTCTTTACCCTTCGACTCAAAACCAGGTGGTTGACAAACATAGACTTCCTCCTCCAGAGGTCCATTCAGAAATGCTGACTTTACATCCAGTTGATGCAGTGGCCAGCCTCTATGACTTGCAAATGCTACTACCAATCTTATGGTTTCGATCCTGGCTACTGGGGCAAAGACCTCATTGAAATCCAAACCAGGTTTCTGCAGGAACCCTTTGGCTACTAGCCTGGCCTTGTACTTGGCCACTTCTCCATTTGGCTTGACCTTGGTCTTGAAGACCCACTTCACCCCTATGGCATTCTTTTCTTTTGGAAGTTCGACTAGCTTCCAAGTATCATTCTTCTCGATTGACTTCAACTCGTCAACCATTGCTTCCTTCCACTGCTTGTGACTAAGGGCTTGCTCCAGGCTCACTGGTTCTGCTTCTGCCATTAGTGCAAAGTGTGTCAGGTCTCCCTCTGCTGTAATAGCAGAATCTGGGTAAGTGTCGAATCCTTCTAGTCTTACTGATCTCTGCCTTTCCCTTTGCGACCTTCTTAAAGGTTCGACAGCAATGGGTTCTTCTGGCTCTTCAGTTTCGACCTCTTCATTCTGATTATCTCGATCAGAGACTTCGTCGAAGTCCATCATTGTAGGTTTCTCACAGCCTTCTTCCCAGTTCCAATGTTTCGACTCATCTACTACGACATCTCTGCTTTTCACTATTTTCTTCTGCACCGGATCATACAGTTTGTATGCTCCTGTCGAATGATAGCCAACAAGGATCATCTGTTGTGCTCTATCATCCAGCTTGCTTCTTAGTTGCTCAGGGACATGTCTATAGCATACTGAGCCAATTATTCTGAGATGTTTGACACTTGGCTTTCTTCCTAGCCAAGCTTCTTCAGGTGTCTTCCCAGTCAATCTCTTTGTGGGACATTTGTTCAGAATGTACACTGCTGTGGCTACAAGTTCTCCCCATAAACTATGAGGTAGCTTCTTCTCCTTCAACATACTTCTTACCATGTTGAGGATGGTCCTGTTTTTCCTCTCAGCAGTACCATTATGCTGAGGCGTGTAAGGTGCAGTGACTTCATGCACAATTCCTTCTTTCTCACAGAATTCGACAAATCCATGAGAATTGTACTCACCACCTCCATCGCTTCTAAGGGTTTTGATTTCACATTCACTCTGCTTTTCAATCATTACCTTAAACTTCTTGAATATTTCTAGTACTCCACTCTTCCTTTTGATCAAATACACCCAGGACATTCTAGTGTATTCGTCAGTGAAGGTGACAAAGTACTTATTCCCTCCTAAGGAACATACTTCGAAAGGACCACAGACATCAGAAAATATCACCTCTAGCTTCTTCTCTGCTCTGCTAGGTACTTCTGATTTAAACGAGTTTCTTGGTTGCTTCGACTTGCAACAACTCCCGCAAACTTCGACAGGTACTTTTACTGCAGGCAACCCATGAACCATCTTCTTTTCATGTAGTTGACTCAAGCTCTTGAAGTTGAGGTGGCCAAATATTCTGTGCCACTTCCAGTGTTCCTCTTCGACAGTACTCTTGAGGCAATGTTCTTCGACTACTTGCAATTTGATCTTGAAGGTTCTATTACTCTGCATTGATACCTTCAGGATCAACTTCTTGGTCGAATCAAACAAGCTGAGACTGTTATCACCCATTTCGACGGTGAAGTTTTTCTCAATCATCTCATCTGCCCAATACTTAGCAGATTGCTCCTCATATCTGGTACATAAAATACCCATTGGATGTAGCACCACTTACCATCTTTCGACAGGAACTTTATGGTACCTACTCCTTCAGCAGTAACTTTACTGTTATCTGCAAACCTTATCTTCTTACTTATCTGCTCCAGTTCGACAAACCACTCCTTGTGGCAACATATGTGATTTGAACATCCTGTGTCGAGATACCATTCGACAGACTTCTCTTCAGTCGAATTTGTATCAGCCTTCAACAACAGTAATTCTGGGTCAGTAGCTGTCATGAATGACAATTCGTCATCATCATTGCTGGCAATGTTGGAGGTTTCACCAGTGTTTCCACTGCCCTGCCACACACACATTGCACAAGTATTTTGAGCATCACAAGTGAATCCACTTATACAAGTGTTCCCACTGTTTTGCTCGCTACTTTCAGCAAGTCCTTCATCGAGTCGAATCTCATCTTCGACAGCCATCAACATTAACTCCTCTGAGTCAGAGTCTGAGTCACCATCATTAGCAAACTTGGCTTCTGCATCTTTATCCCTAGGAACTTTCTTGTTTTTACACTTATTCCTATAATGCCCAAATTGCTGACAGTTATAACACTGAATTTTCGACAGGTCTCCCTTCTTCTTGTCGAAAGATCTTTGTTCTTTCTTCTTACTGCTTGATCCCTTTTCTCTACCCTTCTCCTTGTTGCCTGCCTTCCAATTTCTCTTAGAGGAGTATGAAAGCAAGGCTTGTTCAGTTTCTTTCTCTGAACTTCTCTGCCTTATTCTCAATTCATGCGCCTCTAAGGAACCCTGAAGTTCATCTAACTTCAATGTATCTAGGTCCTTGGATTCTTCGATAGCAGTAACAACGTAGTCGAATTCCAGGGTTAAGGATCTGAGCACCTTTTCGACTTTCTTTACTTCAGTCACAGTTTCACCATTACCTTTCATTTGATTAGTTAATGCTACTAACCTCGTAATGAAATCTCCAATCGATTCTCCATCTGTCATCTTCAAGCCCTCGTACTGCTTCCTGAGCGACTGTAGACGTATCTTCTTCAGCCTATCTGCTCCTCCATACGAGTTCTTTAGGATGTCCCAAGCTGCCTTTGCTGAATCACAGTCGATGATCAGGTTCAGGATGTTGGAATCAACGCATTGGTGAATCAAAAACAGCCCTTTTCCATCTTTCTTCCTCAGCGAATGGTGGTTGTTCCTCACCGCTTCAGTGGCGTTTGCTGCCAAGGGTGGAACACCATCATTCACGACATCAAGAACATCTTGATATCGAAACAGCACCTTCATCTGCGCACACCAACGTTCATAATCCTTTCCGTCGAAGATTGGGAGGTTCCCCGGAATACCTCCACCAGAGTTGTCTCGCGCTGCCATGAATCTTGATAGATTTTGTAAGGATCTAACAAGCTTTGATACCAGTTTGTTGGAGAAAAAACGTGAAAGGGACAAGAGAAAGGAAGTGGCGGCGCTAAGGACAAGAGAAATAAGTAGGGCAATATAATATTAGGTAAAAGCTGCACTGAATTTCATAAAAGTAGGTCAAAATTACATGCTACTGACATCAGTATATATATACAATGAAACAGGCCCAGGCCCATAATTTCGACTGGCCCATTTCGACTAGGTTTCTAACTACACCTACTATAATTACAAGCAATAGAATTACTAGGCATGTCTCAATACGTTCAACTTCTACGAGGACCAACAACCCTCCACAACATCCCTAATAAAGTCTATGTGCTGAATCGAATGTTTTTTTTTAAAGACAAACATAATGAGATATATAAATAGCCGAGCACAAGGGGTACTCACCCATATATGTATGGGAAAAGATTTAGGGTCTCAATCGAAAGAACTATACTTAAGTATAAGGGGAGATCTAGAGTGATCCGAGACATCTTGGTCCAGCGCTCACTAACACGAGTCGCTCATATGGTAAGTTGGGAGCTAGGAATTAATGAGTTTATTTTCTCCCACATAGGGGTTAATTCAATGGATTCATGGTTGAATACAGAGATAAAAAGTCTCACTCTCTTCTCTGTGGGTGGACGGCGAACCCTTTGGAGTGTTCATCTCGGGGTTAGTTGTCTTCGTATTGGTGACTTAGTATGTACGTAATTCCCTTCTTGTATATTGCCCATGTGTTGATCGAGTGAACCAATACTCTTAATGTCATGTCTAGTAAGGGTTAGAATACCTCTAATACCACATCACATGTAATGTATATAAAAAAAAGTTTGTATTCATTATTACTCAACCCAATATACAAAACATAAGAGATGATTCTTCGAATTCCCTATGCATTCTCACATTCTCTACCAATACGGCTTTTGAAAACTGCAAGACATTCCACCCGTTAAAAAACAATGAAATTCAATATAACAAAATAAAACTATAATACAATTAAACAAACACAGCCATTGGATGATAAGTGCAGGTTGGTGCAGTAATTTTCAATGCTCTTAAGGTCTTGCTGGATGCCACACAACATTCTATCTAACAAAAATAAAGCAAAAGGAAATAGAACCTGAAATACACATATTCGTAAAACATGAAAGGTCAAAAAATGAGAAACTTTTAAACTAAAACTGAAATTTATCAAGATAAACATTTAAAAGTGGTAATATATAGTTTACCAAAGTATTAACCAAAATATAAAAGAAGGTGGGATACAGAGATTGAGAGCTGATAGCGACAAAAGTATGTAAGTGCCACTTACTTGTTCTAATAAATTACTACCATATATTTAATCTTTCTTATGCAGGAACTCTAGTGAGTTAACTTTGTTTAATCTGTTTTCAGAACTTAACCATTACTACCTCAAAGTATATGTCCTAACATTCCCTGTCTTTACATATTTTGGTACAGATTAACTAAAAGTATAAATTTTCAGTTATGGGCATGTTGTATTTAATTATAATATATTTCTGTGACAAAGTACTTTCTTTTCAAAAAAAGACAGCGACTCTTCACTCTTGTTATATGCTTTTGTTCCTATAAATACCATTCACCAAAAGACACTTCTACCTCAAGTAACTAGATAGCTTTTCAACCTTATACCACTTAATATTTTGTTATCTTGTTCCTTTGGAAACATATATAGCTAGCTACCCTCTTTAGTGAAGTTGTTATTTGCTTTATATCTAGTCATGGATATTGAGTCAACAATGCAATTAAGCAATGCTGGAATTTTAGCCCGTTGGTGCAACTTCTGTAAGTCTTTGCCTAGGAAATTCAAGTCCAATATTATCAACATTGCAAATAATGTAAAGAAGATTGGAGAAGATGATCCTAGAAGAGTAATTCACTCTTTAAAAGTTGGAATTGCTCTTACTGTGGTGTCCTTGTTTTACTACTCTAGACCTCTTTATGATGGTTTTGGAGTTGCAGGAATGTGGGCTGTTCTTACTGTTGTTGTCGTATTTGAGTTCTCAGTAGGTAAGTTCACACATTCCTTAATAATCACTCCGTCTGTCCCATCCCATCCATAAGAGAAAAATATAGTTTAAAGTTCATCGAATAACTGATGCATTAATTTAGTCTATAATATAGATCAGATACATAAACTATTCAATGAACCTAAAACTGAATTTTTTTCTTATATATAGAACCTAAAGGAGTATACCATAAAAATTATTTAGAATAATGCAAATATATATGAATATGAACATATATTGTTTGTTGCTAATTATTACCAGGTGCAACACTGAGCAAAAGTATAAATAGAGGATGTGCTACACTCTTAGCTGGTGCTTTAGGGGTTGGAGGTCATCACTTAGCAACTGCTGTTGGAGAAAGAGGAGAAGCCATTGTCCTTGGAACCCTTGTCTTCATTCTAGGTACTATACAATTTTAACAAATTAAGAAAAAAAAATTAAATATTTCAAATTTAAGGACTATGTACACTTTACACAGTCATTTAATCAGATTTCACCACGTAGATATATTTCAATAAATAGCGTAATAAATTCACACGGTGAAATCTGATTAGATTACTGTGTAAAGAAAATCATATCATCAAAATATAGTACTTCAAGTGCTCACAAATATTTCTATAAAATTGCTTCACAAACAATGTGTGTATTTATTTTTTATCTATTTTTTATATTTACAACTAATAAATATATATTTTGTAATGCAGCTGCAGGGTCAACATTTTTGAGATTTTTTCCAAAGATAAAAGCAAGATATGATTATGGAGTGGTGATATTTATATTAACATTCTGTTTGGTTACTGTCTCGGGGTATAGGATGGAGGAAATCCTTGAACTTGCACATCAGAGACTTTCAACAATTATCATAGGAGGAGCAACTTGCATGGTCATTTCCATATTTGTTTGTCCAGTTTGGGCAGGTGAAGATCTTCACAAGTTGGTAGCTTCTAATATAGAAAAGCTAGCTAATTACTTACAAGGTATATTTACTTTGAATTTGATCCATTAATGTTAATATCTAAAACTCTTTTTGTATTTTATTATTATATGATCTAAATCTCTTGACTTGTTAATTCTCAGGATTTGAAGGTGAATATTTTCACTGTTCAGAGGATAAAGAAAAATCCAAGTCACTTCTCCAAGGATATAAAACTGTCCTCAATTCCAAAGCAACTGAAGAAACATTGGTGAGTGTATTTTTCTTTCTTTTGAAATATCTCATTTTAACATTTTCATTTTTTTCTTTCTATGATCATATATTAATCGACCCACAACGCTCCACTTTCTCCCCTCCAGGCAAATTTGGCACGGTGGGAACCTGGGCATGGTGGCTTTAGACTTCGTCATCCTTGGAAGCAATACTTGAAGATCGGAGCACTTGCTCGTGAATGTGCTTACAAGATTGAAACTCTCAACATTTACCTTAATCCCGAAATCCAAGTAATTAATTTTCTACCTCAAAAACATCAAATACATTGTACCACCTTCTGTACCAAAATATAGGCACCAAAAGTAAATGTATCTTGACTAAAATTAGTCCAGATGCATGTACTTTTGGTGCTTATTTTTGGAGCCCGAGGGAATAACTTACTGTGATCAAAGTTTTTGTTTGATTAATTGACAAAAGCTGATATATATATATATATATATATATATATATATATATATATACATTTTGGTTAATACAGGCTTCTTTAGAATTCAAGTGTAAAGTTCAAGAACCATGCACAAAGATGAGTTCAGAGTCAAACAAAGCACTAAAGGCAATATCATCATCAATAAAAACAATGACACACCCAACAGCAGCAAAAAGCCACATAGAAAATTCAAAAACTGCAATTGAAGATCTCAAAGTTGCATTAGAAGTTGTTTCATTAGAAGATATGGAACTCTTAGCTATGATCCCAGTTGCTACAGTAGCTGCAATACTTGAAGAAGTCACTATTTCTGTTGAGAAAATCTATGAAGCTGTTTCTGAGCTTTCTGCTTTAGCTCATTTCAAGAATATTGTAGAACCAAATGTCTCACCAGAGAATAAGGCACAACTACTTCATAGAGGAATTGTGAAACCTGTTGTGGACATTGATAATACTGACCTTGACCTTGTTGAAATTACTATAGAAGAAATAGGTAAAGAGTCAACAGAAAAAGGAAATGTGATGTGTAAATAGGTGTCACTAATATGAGAGTAGCTCAAGCTAGTATAAGTTTTCACTCAACTTTCTTTATTTCTAGTTAAGTACAATATTTTACCCTTTGTAAAATTAATTAAGGTGAGAAGCATTTTCATATTCTTACCTTAATTTAATTTCTTCTTTTCTTTTTGTTGGGTTTTAGCTAGTGTAACAGAAGTTATATATGCTACTTGACATTTCATATGAGTTTTTTTTTTGCTTAAATATGTTTTTAGCCCCTGCAAATAGGGGGTGTTTTGCTTTGACTCCCTGCAAATATTTTTTTTTTAAAAACTCCTTGCAAAATTCACTTTTTTGACGTTAGTCCTTCTGTTAAATGGACATTACAAAAAACGTCTACGTGGCATTTTTTTTTATTATTTTCTATTTTTTTAATATTGATTGGGCTGCCATGCCATTATTTTGTATTTTAATTAATTTAAATTATTCCCTCATCCAGACATCCACTCTGTCTCCACTTGTTTTGAGGCTAAAAACTCATGCGCATCTCTCATCCTCTTCAATGTTTTATTCCTTCATTCCACCCTCAGATCTGAAGCAACACTGTTGGCATGGTTCTCAAAAATCCCCAAATTTCATTCCTTCATTCCACCCTCAGATTAGAGTAGATGTACTAGAGTGCTGCGTAAAACAGTTTTGTTCCTTCATTCCACTCAATTGACATTTTTATTTTCAAACCACAAATCCCAAATTCCAAATTAAACCCAACAAACCCAAAATCTTCAAACCCAAACCACAAAATCAAACCCAACAAACCAAAAAAATCCCAAATCTCAAATCAAACCATGACTCTTCTCTTTCACCTTCATCTACTCTCACAATGACTCTTCTAAACCCTAAAATCCCAAATCTCCATCTTCTTCTTCAACCCACAGAACAACACCATCACTATTACCCTAAAATCCCAAATCACTCACCGAACACCATCATTGGCGAGAGAGAGAGAGAGAGAGAGAGAGAGAGAGAGGGAGGGAAACACTAGTGCAAAAAAGGGATTTAAAGTCAGGCGAAAAGGGGATTTAAAGTCAGGCGCCCGCTTGACTTTTATTAAGTCGACTTTGTATGTAATGAGTTTTAAAGTCAAGCGATAGCCTGACTTCGTAAGTCTGATTTAAAGTCAAGCATTTATTTCGCCTGACTTCGTAAGTCAGTTTTAAAGTCAAGCATTTATTTCGCTTGACTTCGTAAGTCAGTTTTAAAGTCAAGCATTTATTTCACCTGACTTCGTAAGTATGATTTAAAGTCAGGCATTTATTTCGCCTGACTTCGTAAGTGATTTAAAGTCAAGCATTTATTATTGTCTGACTTCGTAAGTATGATTTAAAGTCAAACATTTATTATTGCCTGACTTCGTAAGTATGTTTTGAAGTCAGACTTTAGTTCCGCCTGACTTTAAAAGTCCATTTTTAAAAAAAAAAAAAATTATTTGGTAGCCTTAATGTATACCCATGCTGCACCTGAATCTATTTCTTCCATTTAAAAGGTTGTGCATTACATTCCCGTGGCTACGCATCCAGTAAAAACAACATAAAGAAATCTGAAATTCTTGAAAACAATTACACCCCAATATCTAAAAATTAACATAGTAGCATATCCCTATCATCCTAATCAGACTAGCAGTAAACACCTATTCCCTAACAACTGATCATTTTAATCACAAAATACTATCCGCAGCCACATAAAAGCACCAAGCCCACCATTCTTAAGCACGTTCGCCGCGAATCCTCCTTGCCAACTGAATATTCTTTGGCATAATGGTGACACGCTTAGCATGGATGGCACACAAGTTGGTATCCTCAAAGAGTCCTGTTGCATTCTTAATGAATCTGTAGTCATAACAAAAAAACCAAATAATTGGTCATTTACCAAATAAGTTAAATTATGCAGCATCAATATATGCACAAGCAGTGGAAAAAAAACGGAATCAAACACTTTCCAAAATTTGAGCTCATCAATATATGCACAAAACAGAAGAAACCCAAGAAAAAGAAGCAGATTTTGTAAATAACTAGTACTAGCTACTCCTAAGATTACTTTGATTATCTTTCCTAAAAAAAAGATTACTTGATTATAAATAAGACTACAAAGCTTTAATGAGAAGGAAACCAACAAGGATGACACCCAAATACAAGGGATTTCTGCAAGAGAATACAAAACATGGGTGAGACCAATTGAATAACACAACAAAAAGTGTTGAGATCAGGTTTCTGCTCAATGTAACATTCTTATGTTACTAGAGTGCCTACATATATATAGTTTATGTCCAGCACATAAAATATATTTTTATGTCAAATTTATACTTCTATATTGTGCAGCTGCTAGAGGAGAGAGATGCAGAGCCAAGAACACGTTAAATATTTAATAAATAAAAGCAAGAATATAAACATCATATGAGTAAAGTTGACATGCACCTTAGAAGTGACATAAATTCATTAAATTCCAGAATAAGCATAGCAACTATCGCCCATGGGGGAGGTAAGAAGTTGTTATTACGCTTGTTGGCCTCCTGAAAATAAAAATAAAAAAGTATTGCATCAATAAGTAAAAATTGTAAAACATTTTTCAAAGATTACAAAATTTGAATGCTTTGATCTCATATGCATCCATGATGTTTATCAAACTATTTATATTAGCTAGTTGGCAAATCATTTATGTTTTGAAGTTACATGGAACCTACCAATAAAACAAAGAGCAGAATCCTTGGGACCATACCAACAACTTTACATATGAATGAAACAGAGTGTCATTTATTTGATAAATTAGACTAAATGGCTTGAGCTACAAGTTTTAAATAGATAATATCCACAAAAAATGTCATAGGATTTAAATTATTATAACTTTTTTCATCTTGTTTCTCTTATACATAAAGGAACCTTCAAAATTTTAAGAAGTGGCAAAACAACGTGCCTGTGCAGAAATGGCTTGAGAAACACTGTACTCTGTCTCTGTCTTGAATTGCCTCCACAAAGATTTGCATTGGACTGGTGTAATCAATGTCTTAGAGGATGGAACCTGCATTGATATTTCAATCACAACAACCAATCAGTGCCGAAGATGAAAAATGTTCTCAGACGTCACTCAAGGAACCAAATAGTAGCACTTTTGTGGCCCAAAATATACTCATGTCATGTTAACCCGGCTAGATATTTACTCATACTTGAGCAATGAGGCCATAAATTGATGCCAATCAGACTATTCATATACCCAAAAAAAGTACATAATTAACCAATTCATCAGATAGAACTAGTAAATAGCAACAATAAAAATGCACCTGTTCCCAAGTGCTAGAAGCTAGCGGATCAACCACTGTGATGCTCCTATCTCTATTAGCACCGCTTGATGAATCCAGCAATGCAACGGCTAAAGTTTTCTCAATATCATCAGTATCACCATCATCCAAACGAAGTGCAGACATAACAGACAGCAACTTCAAAGACTGCATAGGGTTAAATTTGGTCAAAAAGGTTACTTGATTATCTTTCCTCAAAACTATCATTTCTTCTACAAAACTACAAATTCAGTTATCATATACATAGCAGAATTATATTTCCCAATCGTAATCTTTGCATAAAATAAATTGATGGAAAAAGAAACAAAAGTGGCAAATGCTCAAACACACACAGTGCCCTCAATCAAACTTTCAACCATCCTAAACTTTGTTAGCCAAATAAGTATGAAGAAACCTTAGCTTCAATATTTTTACAGTCAAACAAGCACAGCCTACATAACCTAAATGGACCAATTAATACAGTAGCAGCTAAATAAAAGGATGGAAGAACTTTTGATGATAATATTTACCATTTAAAGAGATTCACAACCAACTAAACTAGAACAGCTTAATCCCAGACCCAATTCCCCTGCAAAAACAAAAGTATCAGTGACCAATTACTTGATTACAAATGCTCACTCACATATCATCAAAGATTCAAAAAAATTCAAAATGAAATGAAACATACAAGAACAGTAGAATATACCTTCATTGGAAACATCGAACCATTGAGATCATAACCAGATGATCCTATTGCAGCTCCTGGCTCAAAAAGCTCCTTAAGAACCAGAGATGATGGCAATATGGTCATTTCAATTTCCTTGTCAGAATGGGAAGTTGATGACTACCCATTGACAACGTGACAATGACTGCAAGTCGAATTGTCACTACTTTCTAAGCAGCGGTAGTCTCCACTATCGTCAGATGAAAAGCC
Source organism: Astragalus membranaceus (assembly GCA_039519185.1). Lineage (NCBI taxonomy): Eukaryota > Viridiplantae > Streptophyta > Magnoliopsida > Fabales > Fabaceae > Astragalus > Astragalus membranaceus. The sequence goes on along the minus strand of CM076854.1, from coordinate 161,207,771 downwards.
TTCATGTGAACCATTGTTTTCCACCAGTTCAAAGATTAACCTCTGGATTAGTGCTCGCTTGAGATAAGCCTCCGCAGGTTGAAACCGGTCCAAATTTAGCTAGAAAAATTCCATCATTTTAATGTTAAGGTTAAATCCAAATAAAACCATGTGAATCATTATAGATTACTACTGATTGAAATATTGACTAGGTGAGGAGCTAAAAAGTTGGGATAGATATGTAACAATATATAAAACAGCAATATCAAAAGCTTCAGATGCAAGTTTAAAAATCTAAAACAAATCAAAAATAAGAAAACCACTTACAAAATTCGAGAACTTGGTTAATTTCAACGGATTGAAATTCAATGGAGCTTCCGCCAGAAAGAGCTCTAGATAGTGTAGCAAGAAGAGGCCACAATCATAATTTTTCCGTTGCTGTGGTACCTGTCAAGCACATTCAGTTGAAAAACAATACCTGTGTGTGTTCTTCGTTTGTGTTTCGTTTTCAACACATCCAGCAACATTTCGTTCATGTAACAACAGAAACCAAAGAAATCAGATTTGCAGTTTCCCAAACAGAGAAATTAACGAAGCAATTAAAGGGCTTTTGTTTAATACCTTCTTAAAATCGTTTGTATAACTGTGTCGGTATGAATCCAGCCTTCAATCCGTACAAATTATCAATAAACTGTCAAAATCTAGCAGAGAAGATAAGGGAAAACGAAGAAAACAAAGTAAAGAGAGACGGAACGGGCCTGAGTGAGAAACAACGCTGATTTAGGGTTAGTTTTGTCACGCGTCTGAGACCCTGAGCGAAGGAGCGAAGGAGGGATGGATTCCATAAGAGAAACGCGGGGAGAAGATCGAGGGAGACAGAGTTTTGAGAGTGACTGAGTGAGAGTAGGGTTCGATTCCATGAGCGAAGGAGCGAAGGAGACCATGAGCGAGGGAGACCCTGAGAGAAACGCGAGGAGAAGATCGAGGGAGACAGAGTTTTGAGAGCGAGACTAAGTGAGAGTAGGGTTCGAGAGAAATGAGACTTAATTTTTATTTTTATTCTGAAATACTTTAGAAGTCAGGCCATATAGGAGTTTGTCTTTAAATTTTAAAACTTTTCACTTTTAAAGTCAAGCATAACTACGCACGACTTCAAAACATGCGCGTCAAATAAAGATTTTCATCTTAATTACAAGTTTGCCACCGCGTCAACCTATAAAGTCAGGCATCTGAGCGCCTGACTTTAAATGTCTAATTCTTTTCCTGATTTTGCACTAGTGAAAGATGAGGGGGAAACCAGAAGCAGATGCAGAGAGGAAAGAAATCAGTACTGCTTGCGATTTATTGTGCGTTCTTGCTAGTTATGGTGTTCGTTCCATTGTCACTGGTTTCTCCTTCTGATTTCAATTCGCCCCCTTCTGGGTTTTTTTTCCCTGTTATGGTGTTATGGTGTTGCCGATTTGTTTTTTTTTCCTGTTATGGTGCTATGGTGTTGGCGATTTGGGTTTTTTTTTTCTGAAGACGGCAGTGTTGTTGGTGTTGTTATTGAGAGCGCAGAGGGGAGATGAAGTTGAGAGAGAGAGAGAGAGAGAGAGAGAGAGAGAGAGAGAGAGAGAGAGAGAGAGAGAGAGAGAGAGAGAGAGAGAGAGAGAGAGAGAGAGAGAGAGAGAGAGAGAGAGAGAGATGAAACGCAAGCCAAATCCAGAAAGGGAAGAACATAAACGGAGGAGGAAGAAAAGGGATTTAGGGTTTTCTAATTAAATGTGATTCATTAATGACGTGGCATATACAATCGGCATTTAAAATAAAAATAAACGAAATAAAAATGTCAAATCAGCAATTTGTTAGACATGTATGCTTTTTTGTAATTTTTATTTAATAGAAGGACTAATATAAAAAAAGTGAATTTTGCAAAGAGCTTTTTAAAAAAAAAATGTAGGAGGTAAAAGCAAAACACTCCATATTTGCAGGGGGTAAAAACATATTTTAGATAAGCAAAAGTTGTATTGAAAAGAGTACAAGGGGTAGACATTTTATATAATTAGATATTGGCTGCAGAAATTTTTTGGTAAACTAGCTGTTCTCTAAATTTGTGCTCTAAAACTATAAACCCTAAACTAAAAGTACCAAAGATTAGGAACACAAGTAGTATAATATTTTGTTGTATATATGTAAGTAATCTATCATTAAATCATACTATGTTTGTATAACACATAATCCCAGAAATTAATTAAAGTAAAGATCAATTGTGATTATACAAATGTCAGGATACATTATGAGAGTATGAGAGTATCATTGGTATATACCTCTTGGAAGCTAATGGATCTCAAGTAGGTAGTCCAGTTGGCGAGCTAAGGGATACCGAAGGAGTGCACCAAATAAGTGCAAGAAGGAGGTCCCGGGTTCAAACCCCGAAAACTAACATTTCCCCACCCCCACTAACCTTGCTTATATAAAAAAAAACCTCTTGGGAAACACAAAAAGAAATTAGAAAGAGAGAATGATAGGGAAAAAAGTCATTGTAGAACATCAGTAAGTGACATGGAACATAAGAGTCCACACAACAGACTGTATAGATTAATGGCATGCGAGTTGGTTTTATATTTTTCTATTCAAGTTTTTCATCACGAGATATAGATAGTTCAGAATGGAAATGTTCCCCATCTAGTAATTATTTTTATATATTATTATTGTTATATATCAAACAACCACTAAACTTTGCCGCTTTATATCTAAATAAAACTAGTAATATATTTCCCCTTAATTTGAAAGTGACTTTTTTTTGCCAAGGTAACTTTATGAAATGAAATACAGGCAGATCTAAATTCACTTTATATTTATGTTTAAGGTAACAGTAAGAATTCCATTTAATATCAATCCCTAGGTAAATAGGGTTTTGAAACATGCATGCATGGTAAAAACAATTGTGATTTATCAATCCCAATGAAGACAATTAGTAAATCAACTTCTTTACCAAAAGAACAAGAGAATTACTAGAGCTGACAAATGGATCTTAGTATATTTTACTACTAGTTAGAAAATGCATAGTAAGACAAAGTTAAACCAAAAGGAATAGGGGGGAAAAGATTGTGCTAGTTATCAGTGTTGTATTCTGTCTTCCAATAACATCAGAGAAGTAGTGTGTCGGTATTGAGTAATCCAAGGGCTTTTCCCCATTAAAAAACTGCGTGTTACTGCTCTACTAAATCACTTGGATCTTAAAAAATGACATGAACAAATATAATGACAAGAAAAAGGTATTTAGAAGCATGAATTTACCGGAAGAATCTTTAAAAGATGCTTGACGCAGTTTTATCATAGTAAAAAATAGGACTCAGTCAAGTCCTAGCTTTAGGTTTATTAACAAAAAAGCATTTGACATTAGTTTTTATAAAGTAATAAAAATCAAATTTAAAGTTTATCTTGTGCAGTGATAAAAATCAAATTTAAAGTTTTTCACTTTCAAGAAAAAAAGCCTCAACTAAAAAATTGCTTTAAATCTTAATCACTAAAAAAGATTTTTTGACCGGCTGTGATAAGAAATATACAAAGAAGACCATAAAAAACATTAGGGTACAAGTTAGAAATTCACCTTCAAAAGTGTAGAAAATTATACTTAATCCAAATTTAATTACTAAAAATGAAAATTTCACTTTAATTTAAATTGTGATATACATAAAATTTAAGTGTGGACCACCTACGTGATTCACGTGGATTGATATTTAAATATATCGTCTACAATTTAAACAAAAACTAACTAGACCGCCCACTAAAACTAGAAGTTCACAATTCTACGTGTCCTCATGTCTTAAATAGCTACTCGCTCGGTCTTATGTAGACAAAAACAAGAAAAAAATGCATGCAAGTCCCTCAAAACTCAACTCTGCTTAAACCTTCTTCTCCCTCTCAGCCCCTCTCACGCTCCCCGTTCCTCATCGTCGTTGGTATCTACCTCGTCATTCCTCCATGTCTCTTTCATTGACGGCCCACTCGAGCTTTTTGCTCAAGCCCCACCACTGGGTGCAAGAAGTACGCACTCCTACGTATTAATTACATCCAAATCAGCTTAAATAGCTGCAAAGCGTTCCAACGGGCAAGCACACCAATCCAAAGATTGAACTCTGCTTTTTAACTGTCCCTACCTATAAACCAACTCACATTTTAGGCAGCTCTGTTTGGTAAAAAAAGAGCGGATAGTGGATAAGCTAGTTTATAGCGGTTGAGCTGATAGCGGAAAAACTAGTAGATTGAATTTAAAGTGTTTGGTAAAACTAGCGGTTGATTAAGCTTATAAATATAAAATAACATAAATGAACATTTGTAATTAATGCTTAAAAATGAAAGAAAAAATGAAAGCTATAAATTAGTCATATCAAACACTTACAATGAGCTTATCCACTATAATTAAGCAATTCACCATAAGCTAGCAAATTTGGTTTACCAAATAGAGCCTTAATCTGAACAATAACATCACTACAATCAGCTATACTATCCCTTCGAAGAGTTCTTACACGACTTTCTCTTTTTAACTTCAATTGGACTGATCAACTGAACATATAATGCACAACTTCTGCAATAAGCAACAGTTTAAAGTGGACCAGTCGTGTATATACACTATAGTTAGCTCGTATCATCATTAACAATAGAAGTAGTACATGCATTTGGGCACAAGATCGTACTTGTAATGTACAGAATAACAGAGTTAAGTATGGGCCAAATCAGATTAATCCCAATCAGAAACTGAAAGATTCTAGTAGTACCTTACCACAGGGTGAGAAAATTATCTTAAATTAACCTAATTCTTCACCAGACTTGTCAATGGGAATCACATGCCAATGACAACTTGCTAATTAATCGGTTGTTAATTAGCTAATTGACTGCACGTGCACTGCACACTACATAAAGGGGGCGTGAAAGTAGTAATATGACAACATTGGCATTTAACTTCTACTACTGCATTCTTTTTTTTTTTTTTGTGTGGCGCGTACATTGTTTGCTCAGAAGATTTAGAATAAGAGAATGTCAACTTGACATTGACACAGAATATAATATATTGGTGGTCAAAAGTTGATGAGCTAAAATTGAAGGAAAAGATTGGTGCTCAAATAAAGGTGTAATATTGAGCAAATCAGTGGGCACGTTAATCTGGGTTAAAGATCCTAGACTCTTACGGTATCCAATCAACGTGCCCACTTACGTTAATCTGAGCTAAGTGGGCACGTTGATGGTGTAAAAAATTTTACAACGACAGTATCCAATTAATCTTATATTATTTTATCCTCTATCTCTCCACTTAGATAAACTTTTGATCATTTATTCGATATATTAAAGAATGACATAAGTGGAAAGAAAATTTAATGATTCATTGAAATACAAAACAATAATTAAAGTGGGACAAATTGATTTTACTAATGTGACAAACAATATGGAGGGGAGGGAATACCTACCAACAACTACCAGTTTATTTTAAAATCCTCGAAGTGAAAAGACTGTGTATAAGGTTACTGAATTGTGATAATAAGTGACAACAGACATTGAGAATAGTGGTTGTTTGTTTGTGGTTGTGATTTTGACAATGCTGATGACGATCGAGACAACAATATGTCAAGTTTCTAATTCTAGCTATGTGTAGCCACCACGAAACTTGAGTAGTCAATTGCGCAATGTTCGTAGCCATATGTGGCCACAACTAACATTCTTGACCAGTGAACTTAAGGAGTTTCAGGGGAAACCCAACTTTAATTGTTGTGTTCATGCATTATTTGACCTCGATAAGTTTATGGGAGAAGTACCATTAATGAAACGAAAGATAGATGCTAACAATGGGTGAGCTTGTTTGGCAATATTTGGCCATGAGGGTGAGAAGTTCAAGTCCGTAGTCCTTAATAGTTCATCCTTAATAGATAGTTATCAAACCCAGACCGGTCTGACCGTGACCTGGGCACGTAGCCGGACCGAGTCACCTAGCCGACCGGCCGTGCAGTTGACTCTGATCAACCTTACCGGGTTAGCATCAACCCAGTGACTCGTGACCCGTGCCAGGTCTTGCGCATTTTTAAAAAATCTAAAAAAAGGTCAAAGTTACATTGTTATGGACCTTATGATTATGGATTTGATAATTTGAACTCTTAAATTTGAAGAATGAGTTGGCGAATTATGTTAGTATTGTGTTGTCATTTTTTTTAGATTTTTAAGGTATGGTAAAAAATATTATGGTTTGTGATGTATGAACATATTATGTCTATTTGTATTATTTTTTAGTAGTGTCCAGACCACCGACCTAGTGCCCTGACCGAGTAGATGACCGAAGGTCGGGTTTAATAACTATTGTTGTTTTTTAGTAGTGTCCAGACCACTGACCCAGTGCCCTAACCGAGTAGATGACCAAAGGTCAGGTTTAATAACTATTGTTTAACCTGATCCTTTAAGTCGTGGGTTACTTATAAGTTATAAGACTTGCTAGTCTGATATTCACTAGGCATTTTCACGATTAGTCGAGAATTTGAAGGAAGAACCACCATTAAGGTGCTCTTCTTTAAGAAACTGAGTATGTCTTCCTACTCAAACTTGGGTAGTGGGACGTATAGACTGTGAGGACGCATTTGCATTCTCACGTTGCTGGGAGCATGCGACAATTGTACTGTATGTATGTTTATGGACAACATTCTCTCAAGCTCGTGAGTCGTGACTAGGAGACGCTCTGCTCTGGCTTGAGTTTAAACTACCATTCCGGCACATTTATGCTTCTGTTCTTGGGTTATCATAACTGAACAGTTATTCCATGTTAAACTACTGATCCATATCCATTACAGTTTACTCCCACGAGTTATGCTGAAGAACAACCATTTTTTGACATTTTACATGGTAAAACTCAATATCTGTGTTCTACATGTGTTTTGATAATTATAAACTACATCACTTACAAGATACAAAATAGCTACAAAAATTAAGGAGTGAAACTTAACAGGCACCTAATTTACAAACACTATAAACAAGCAGAAATAAAGGTTTAAAGCACTAATCAGCTATTTATAAAAATTTTACACGACTGCGTGTCATAATCTGGCGTCACAATTATTCCTCCACCACATTCAAACTACTAAATCTACTCACCAGCCATAGATAGGATTTTCCACCTGTGGGGGCAAGAGATGAAGGTCTTTACAGTGCTGCTTGTCATAATCACGCGTCCCAGGTGTTGCTCCAGTACATAATCTCAGGAGTTCGTTCCCAGTGAGACAGTAGTGAGCAAATGCTAAGCCTCCATCGACTACTTGGGTCAGATTAGGCATTGATGCTGATTTTCCGATGAGCTTTCGACTATTTGTACTTGATTTTGCACCATCCTTTTCTTTGCTCAGGATTTTATCCAGCTCGGAATATTCCATAAATCGCTCAGTAGCAGCTTCCCAAGAAAGTTGGTATCTTTGTTCGGGTGTGAGAGGATAAGGCTCATTTGCTAATGCTTCTTTTACTTTTGCAACGAAGTCTTCAGGTGTCTTGTAAGTCAAACAATTGGGAAATGACGTGAAGAACTCATTTGATGGATGATCAGCACAAACTACAAATTTCCCCATTGCAAGTGCCTCGGCTGTTGCTGTGCACAGCACATCGCTGATGCTAGGATTTATGAAAATTTTGTACCTTTAATGAAGTATATAAACAGTGTCAAAAAAAAGGACCAAATTTTATAAAAACAATTTTTGTCTTGGTGTCTGGCTACATAAAGCATGAGCAGTTATCATGGGTGAATGAAGGTGCATTTATGCATGCAATAAAATAACATTTTTGGAAGTTTCACTTTTCTTAACCTACTAACAATTCACTCTATGAAGATAGGGGCGGATGAAAGTTAACTCAGTTCCATGTTGCAATAGATGCAACTTATAAGTTACTTTCCCTATTTTATGTAGGTTATGTTTCAGAACAAAGTGGGGAACCTTCCTGTGAACATATCGTAATTTAAAGTTTGAAGCTTAGTTTTCAAATCGCTCTTACCTGTGGAGAGAATCATCTGTGTGATCTCTTCCTTTGTGAAAGTTTAGATTTAAATCCAACCTTCTCGCTGCACTCTGAACTTCATTAGCATCCTCTCCATTTCCAAATACATCCATCTTGAAGCCATCAAGGTCAGCCTTATGCTTTGCTAATAAATCTATCAACTCCTTATATCCCTTTGCCCATACCATCTTTCCCAAGAAATATGCCCCTTGGGTGAAGGCTTGCTGCCCTAGCTCCCTCTCTGCAGCAATCTTTTCTCCAATTTTTAAGAACTTCGGATTCACACCATGAACATTGCAAATTACAGACTTCGGTAAATCCTGAGTAGAAGCTGAGAGACGAAGAACCTGAATATAAATTTTATATAAATAAGCCCCTTTTGTCTTGTTGAATAATAAAACTCCATGACAAATTTATCACCAAAAACACCATTATCATTTCTAATTATCTCCCAAGTTAATTCAAGCTTACGTACTATGATGATAAATTCTCATACCTTGTCGCAGTATGCTCTTGTAACCCAGTTGTTGATGTGTTTCACAAGAAATGCCTGGAGTGCCCCATTTTTCTCCCTCTTGATGTATTCCAAGTAATTTGTGTGAACAATACCAACAACATGGTTGAATTTATCTGTCCAACGCTTCCCATGATGATACCAATTCAAGTGTTCTGGTTCTTCCAGGATAGCAATGTCAGCATCCCTCGATGGTATAAATTGAGAAGTATCTCCAGCGGGTATTATGCTCCGTCTTTCCTTTGAAAACTACACATGAGAAGGGGAAAGTGTTAGAACTGAAAGTAATGATGTGAAACATTATAGAATATAGCAACCAAGCAATTCTTACGTGAGAATAATGCCTCCTATAGACATGACCAATCAAAAGATTAAGATAATAGAAAAATAAATAGAAAAATAAATTCAGCACAGACTTGTCTTGTTATTATTTGAAAATATTTTGAGCTTTTAATTGGCTGGGCTTATAGGCAGTGTTCTCATGCAAGAATTACTCTGCAGCTAACAAAATCAGAAGGTTACCTTCCCAGGATAAAAAGATATGTTGAAGTCTGCCTTAAAACCAATCCTTTCCTCAAGCCACTTACGTATATAACCTTCCTGCTCTTCTGGTGAAGTAAAAGTGAGATTGCTGGGATAAACTAGTTCCTGATCCGATATACAAAGCCATGGTACCAGTAGTGTGACCTTCTGCTTTTTAGATTGTGATAAATATGCAGCTCGAAATAGGGGGTTTACAGCTGTTCCCGTCATCCAGGGAAGACTGGCGGTTGTGACTATTGCAACATGTCTTTCATTGTTAGGCAAATCACGCTTTGCATGGTCGGCCCAAAGTCCACCTTCATAGTGGTGCCCTGTGCTCTGAAGGACACTAGCTATTCGCAAATCTAATTCATCATTTATGTTACCATTCCCAATAACAGAAGATTCTTCCCCAGATTGGGAGTGCTGCAGAAAATGGTTCTTGCGTTTGCTATACAAGCTTTTAACTATCTTGTCACATATATCTGCAACATAATCACATTTGGAGAAATCAAAAAAATTGATGGTCAGATAAAGTAAAATATACACTTGTAGACTAACTAGAAAGCTTATAGCAAAGAATGGAAAGATATAATTCTGCACTCTCAGAACACATTTAGTTTTAATATAAGTTGATTGACTACAAAACAATATTGAAATAATGGGAAAATTTATTGGGGAAAAAAAAGTAACCACATTTCCAAACAAAATGGTAGATTTTTAAACTAGTCATCCTCTTAACGATCCAACAGTTGAAATATAACTAACTAACTAACTCATTATGCAGATCTTAGATGACAAATTTAGGAGAATTTTAACAATATTAAGTTTAAGACCAGATGGTTAATATTTCATTTGAAAAGTCATGTTCTCTACATTAATGTTGAGGTATTTTGATGGAGTACAAAATGATCTTGGATTGATGTTACATTTTATAGGCATGATATACACAACAGATACCTTCTTCAACCCAACAACATATTTTTACGTCAAAAATGTTGGACCAGAAAAACAGTTTCCATTGTAACTTTATAAGAGATGTTGCTAACAAAATACACATAAACTTCTAGATACGTTATATAAAGCAGGAAAGCATGGGCTGCATTGGCAATGGAATCCCAAACATGTTATGCAAAACTAAGTACCTCTTCTGACTCCAAGTTGATCCAAAAATGGTCCAGACTGTTTAACAAAGTAGGCCAGAAGTTCTGGTACTTCCAACGGAGGCACTTCCTGTAAAAGATGTATCAAACTGTTAGCCAAAGCTCATGATTCAAATCAAGTCCCCACATACAGAACATACAACAAGAAGTGCACAGGGAAGTTGTTGACATGTACAGAACGATAACATCCCTATCATGAAACCAACTATTTAAATATAGCATTCTTATCATGCTTGAGTTGCTTAGCATCTATTTCTTTAGCAAACGTGTATCCAGTTTTTCTCGTAAGTCCGAACCGAACTAATCATTTTGATGTCAAAATTAAAACTCCAGGTTACATGAAAATGAAATGGTGCACCAACCAAAACAAAATCTAGGCCCCAAACTGAAGGACGTAATTTTCGAAATCCAGCTAAGCAAAATATTAAGACTAGAATGATTTTTGTGTCAGAGGGGCCTAAGGATGCATGGACTGGTGTATTCACCGTATTTTATAGGGTAGTATCATATGTATGCATTGTGGCCCTTGGGAAGTTAGAGCCTTCCAGTTTATGACAAGTTCTGCTAGTTTTTTTACTCAAGCCCCAATATTCAACCAGGCATATTCATATGAACAAATGAAACTATACAAATTACATACAAACCTTTGAATCTTGAGGTTCAATGCACATTGATTTCTGCAAAAATGACAAGAAAATAACATGTAAGTTCTAAGAAAAAACACTTGACAAATATATGCTCAATGCACAAAAGCACATATCATGGTCCATGGACTTCAACTGAACAGTATAACCCCATAATTTTAAACAAGTTACTAAAGGAAAGGAGAAGTACATACCAAGCTTGACTTAACTTTCTCAAGAAATTCACTGTTCTTGAAACCATCAAAAATTTCCACAGAAGAACTACGTTTTTCAAAGTCTTTAATTTTTGTTTTCAATGCTCGAATTGGCTCCCAATCCCTAGCTTCACCTTCTCCTTTCCACTCTTCCCAGAAACTTGACCTCCTTCCCCTATTTTCCCTCTCAAAATCCACAATCCCATCCTCCACCACTTCCTCCGACACCGACACAATCGCGTTCTTAATAGCAGACAAATCAATTCGAATCTTCGCCCTAGGCTTCCACTTTTCCAGAACCTTCTTACTAAAATCCGGTGAAGAATACGCACGTCGAAATTCCGTCAACTTCGGCTGCAATTTCTTCACGAATTCAATCTCCGCCGGTGGCGAAGACCGCATAGCCGGAACGGAGAACGCCGGAGCCGCTGAATTGAAGAAATTCTCGAGTTCTCTATCAAATGACGTCGCTAGGTTTTTGAACGAGTTGGCTCGGTCTTTCATTAACCGTAGATCCGCGTCTGCTGAGTCACGAACTTCTCGCCATCCTTTGGAAAGAAAGGAAAACGCGTTTGAAGGTTGATGTTGGGTGGCCATAGCCACAAACCTCAACGGCACACCACACCACAAGAGGTTTCTACTTTCTTCTAATCCCAAAATCAAAATGCGCTTCGTTTCATAGATTTTTAACGGTTGGGATTTTCCTTTTTGGAATCTATCTCGAAGCTTGCTTGCTTGGGAGTACCTGTCTTCTTTCCACGTAGGATATCGTGCTTGTTGACGAGATTTCTTTGGGTGATGACGTGGAGATGTCACGTGGGGTTATTATATGGTGAAATGTTATTGGACCACGTGTTATAACGGATTAGCAGGAATTCTGGAAAGATTGGAGGAATATTCTAGTGGCTTGAGAGATACGCCTACAAGTTACTACAAGGAAGGCGCGTTTCTTTTGGAGGGTTGCAATGTTTGGCAGTGAAAGTGACCACCACATAGTTATCAGAACCGGACCGACCGGCCGGTCGGATCGGTCCGACCGGGACCCGGTGCCCTTCTCGGGCCGGACAGTGTGCAAAACGGGATATGCAGTTGGACCGGATGACCCGGTCGGGTCGATGATAAACCCGGCGGTCCGATCGGTCACATGACCCGGACTGGGTTGCATGTTCGCTGATTTTAGTTTTTTTTTTTGGTTGGAACCTCCCATTTTCGCAGAATTTAGTTTTTTTTTTTAAGCTTCTAGTTTAGAAATGAAATAAAACATTTTTTATTACTTAAAAATCTCCAAAGTGGGAATCGAACTTGAGACCTGTAGGTGAGTAATAGCAAGCATTACCACTACACTACAAACATTTTGTTGATAAAGATTTGCTTTTATATTATATATACAATGCGCTAAAAATATCTGCACTTAATATTTGTTTGCTTATATTTTTTTATTGCTTCATCGTCTTTGGCTTGCTTATATATTAATATTATGCATTACCAACGCTTCTTTATTTTTAATACAATAGCCGGTTTAAATAACAATAATAATTATGTTTAATATTTAACTACTATTAGTCCAATAGTTGTTTTTTACAATAGTCCAATAGTTGTTGGTCGTCGGAAATAAAATATCTATATTTATAATTATAATTATAAATACAAATTATAATAAAATTTCTATATTAATAAATGTATACAAGACAATATATTTATAATTATAAATACAAATACTTTCTTAGTATATATTATAATTTTTTAAATTTATTTAATATAGACCGGGTCATGCGGTCCGACTAGAGACCTGCCGGTCCGACCCCGGGCCCAGTGACCCAGTGCCTTGAACGGGTCGATGGCCGGTCCGGGTCTGATAACACTGCCACCACCAGTGACAATGTGGAATTCCAAATTTTGGGCTTTTGTCTTGTACTCTTGTCGACGGCAATGAGAGGAAAAAAACCACCTTAGTAATTAGACAACATCAAGATCATTGAAAAAAACACAAAAAAAATCGTAATTAGACACAAACATAACACTGTGCACTATGCACTATGCACAGTGTTTTTATATATCTAATTTTTTATTTAAAAAAAAATATCTAGACGGTATAAAACTACCGTGTTGAGTTTTAAAAAGATCTTGACCGTTTATTAGTGTCGGCAGTTCCACATGGTGGTGGCCAGTTCTACATGGTAGCACCAGCCTGCTCTTGAAGCCTTTGAAGATATGCAACTGATTCGAGCGTACCAGAGTGGACACCAAACAGATTATAGAACATATTGTCGTCGCCGCTAGCCGTATAATCCAAAAATTACGACAGAAAATAAAAAACAAATCAAACGTCATCAAAAAATTATAACAACACCACTAAAAATCTAATAAAATTGAAAGAAGACTATACAATTTTTTTAGATTTTTGGGAGATTATGAAATATTCAAAAAATTCATAAAAAATAGTAAACGATGAAATTTGAGATTTTGGGTCCCTGCAATCCTGAAAGAAATCCTTTCTTCATGAGTAATGATCCTTGATTTTTTTTGGATTTAATAGCTGTGGTTTCAAGACAATCGGAGAAAATTTTTTGAAAACCGATTTTTAGTCTAGAACCCTAAAACTGGGTAGCGGTCTAGAATCCTAAAACTGAGTAGTCCCCCTGTGCCGACACTTTTCATCAACGGTGGCAAGATCTTGACCGTTTATTAGTGTCGGCAAGATCTTGACAATTGATTAGTGTCGGAAGTATGTTCTATAATCTGTTTGGTGTATTATACACCTGCATCTACCCCGACTGATAAAGAAATACCAGCAGTACAACAGCGTTCAAGACGAAATCGCCGGCAACCACCAACACAGTAGTTTTATATCTCTTCTACACGGTAGATATTTTTTTTAAATAAAAAATTAGATATATAAAAACACTGTGCATAGTGCACAGTGTTTTGTTTGTCTAATTACGGTTTTTTTGTGTTTTTTTCAATGGTCTTGATGTTGCCGATACTTTTTTTATCACCATAATATTTATAATTAATTTAGAATTATAAATATTAATTTTCTAAATTAATTAAATTAATTAATATAACTTAATTTAAATTAATATAAAGTAAAAAAAATTAAAAAACACAGTTCAAAAGTCTCTCCCACAGGGGGCGACTTCTGCACTGTAAAACTAAAAAAATTTGCAAAAATGCAGTCTAGAAGTCGTTTCCCTTGGGTGCGACTTCTGGCCTAATTTTTGGATGTGTGCTAGCTTGGTAAATAATTTAAAAATAGTGTTATTTTGGCACATAAATTTTTTATTTGGACTACGGTGGTTTTTTTTGCCGGAATAAGAAACTAAAGACGGCAACTATTTAACTCCTCTATGTTCATGTCACACCTTTTTTATGGGTTGATTGAAACTTGAAATCAAATCAAATCAAATCATCATATAATTTGGTAGAACTACTCTCCAAAATAGTAGAATTCACTTGGAATTTTAAAAAATTAATTAAAGAACATGTACCTAAACGAAAGTTTTCTATAGTTAGGCTTGACCTTATCGTGGTTATTCAGATTTGAACTCGAGACCTCCACATGTGAGTTTACGGATAGTGTTTTTCACTCTATCTACATATAAAAAACGACAGTTTTAGAGGGTATAAGAAAAGAGAAATAGGTGGAAAATATGGTAAATTTTGGATAATATTTGGAATAAGAGAAAGAGAAGGGAAAAAGATAAGAAAGAAATGTTGATTATTTCTTAAAAGACAAAAATACCACTAACTAGAAAACCAATTCACAATTCTTTTTAATTAATTAACGGAATTAATTTTAATATCAAAGGGCATTTGTCAACCAAAAAAAATCAAAGGGTATAAAAGGAACAACCAAAAGAACATCCTTTTTCTCCTTCCATTTTTAGTTAATTTTGTAACACCCCAAAGTGATTAATTTAAATTAATTTAAATGACCAAGTTTTTTATGGTAACTATATTATTTTCGGTCTTTCCATAGGTAAATGTGCTGTTATAAATGGAAAGATAATTTTATGGTCATTTGAGTAGGATTAATTTCTTAAGTTTTAGAGATCATGGATTTAAAATTTTATTAGAAATTAGTGCAAATGTTATGGAATTAGGTGATTGCTTACATGTTTCTTTGAAATATGTGTTGTTTGTGATTGTTATGAAAATAGAACATTGGGTTGATGCTCATATAATGTTGGCTTAATTGCAGTTTTGGTCCCCTTATTATGACCAATCCACGATTTTGGTCCCTAAACTTTTAATTTGGCGATTTTGGTCCCCCTATTTTCCCAATTTGAAAAATCAAGGTCCCCCACCCCAATTTTGACTCAGTTGACTGACTTATCCTACGTGGCAGCCCACGTGGACTGCCACGTAGGCACACCCCCCCCACCCCACCCCACCCCCCACCCCACCCCCCCACCCCCACCCCCCACCCCCACCCTTCTTCTTCCTCGCTCCCCTCCCCGTCGCTCTCGCTCCCCCTCCCCCCACCCCACCGTGACCCCTCCCCCTCCCCCCACCCCACCGTGACCCCTCCCCCACCCCCACTGTTCCTCTCCACCTCCCCCCATCGCATCTCCCCACCCCTCATCGATCCCCACCTCCCTCTCTCTCTCGCTCACCGTGACCCCTCCCCCACCCCCCATCGATTTCCCTCTCTCTCTCGCTCACCGTCGCTCTCTCTGCTCACCGTCGCTCCCTCTCTCGCTCGCTCACCGTCGCTCTCTCTCGCTCGCTCTGCGTCTCTCTCTCTCAATCTCTGGATCGGTGGTGGGGGGGTTGGGGTGGGGTGGGTGGGTCGGTGGTGGGGGGGTGGGGTGGGGATCGGTGGTGGGGGGGTTGGGGTGGGGTGGGTGGATCGGTGGTGGGGGGGTTGGGGTGGGGTTGGTGGGTCGGTGGTGGGGGGGGTTGGGGTGGGGAAGACAAACAGTGGAGGGGTGGGTGGGGTGGGGGGGGTGGGTGGGGGGGGGTGGGGTGGGGGGGGTGTGCCTACGTGGCAGTCCACGTGGGCTGCCACGTAGGATAAGTCAGTCAACTGAGTCAAAATTGGGGTGGGGGACCTTGATTTTTCAAATTGGGAAAATAGGGGGACCAAAATCGCCAAATTAAAAGTTTAGGGACCAAAATCGTGGATTGGTCATAATAGGGGGAGCAAAACTGCAATTAAGCCTATAATGTTTGGGTAGAAATAAGAAATAGAATGAGGATGAGGGTAGAAATGAAATTGTGCAAAAAGAAATAATCTAGAGAACATACCCCACCATACACCTTACTCATCATATCACTCCCTTAAGCTATCTCAGATGACTATCCGAACCTTCATTTATACTCCCATTTATAAGTCACACAATCAGCTGAACACACACACACACATTTCACTTGCCTTCATTTTGAAAAAGAGAAAGAAAAGATCAATAGAGAAGGGAAAGGAGAGGGAGAGTTGCGAAAGAGAGAGGTAGAAGAGCAAAGCTTGAAGAAAACAATGGAGCCTTTTCTCCCATTCCTTCTCCACACTAAATAATTTCTTCAAAACCTCTTTCCATTTCAACTCTTAGTTTCGAAAATCACCCCCTCATAAGCTACAAAAACAGAGCTTGAAATCCTTTCCTTCTCATTCCTCATATTCGAGTTGCATGTGTTTGGAAAGGCTTGACTTGGAGGTTTCACTTGATGCATGTTGAGGATGAGAGCATAGATGAGTTACTAGGAACCTACATTGTTGATTTGAGTGCTTACATTGAGTGTTTAGGACTTCACCATTCCACTTGCATTGTGATATTCATCACATTCCATGTGAGTTCCTCACTTGCTTTGTGTCATTCCGGAAATGCATGTTGATTTCCAGTATGTATTGTGATTTTGATGAACTTGCATGTGCTGGTATTATTGATTGAAATTTCGGTTGATGAATGTGTAACGGTTTTTGTAAAATTTGCATGTACTTGTTGTTTGTGAATTCAAATTGCTATCAATGATTGAAGTGTATTATGGATTTGATTGTGTTTATGATTGAAAATAATACTGTTATTATGAGGCATTGGAGTGGGTTTAGTCTTAGGAATGAACCGGAACAAAAGGGAAGAAGAAACTAGCTGAAAAACGCAAGTTTTGTGGTGCTGTAAAAATGGCACGCCGTGCGCCCCAAGTGGCACGGACCGTGCCACCTTTGTTTTCTTTCCCCCTAAAAATTTTCATTCCTCTTTTTTTTGTGCACCATGCATCTCACTTAATCCTAACCCAAATAAAGTGATAAAGGATGATTGTGACTGGATTCTAACATGTTTTAATGATCGTAAACTTTTATTAATTCGATTATTGTTGGCAACAAGTGAGAGAAATTAAGCTATTGAATTAAGTAAGATGCATAATATACTAGGGGGATGACGATCCCATGAGGTTAAAAAACATACTTGGTGGCGGGAATTCATGATCCCATTAGCCAAGGCCTAGATTACTCGGTATAGCTATTCGAGTTGGGTTCTCCGTTGAGATTAAGTAAGTCAATCTCTCGGGTTGTGCTAAGAGGTAAAGAGGAAAAAGAGGTAGAGAGGTTAAGAGGAAAGGATAAAATTAAGAAAACACCGAGAGGAAATGTGAGGGGTTGCGAAGGAACTCATTGAGATTTGTAATCTCACTGTTTTGTATGTGGTGTTTTCAGATGGACAGGGCAAAGCGAAAAAAACCGTGGAGAAGTAGCTGCGAATGTAGTTGCTTAGTTTATTGAGGGATCCTTTCGGATCGATTTTATTATGTTTTCTTAGCTTTACCGAAATGTGAACGTACTACTCTAAGATTGTAACCTTTGACTTTGTAATCATAGCTATGATGTATTATAACTTTGCTTTTGATTTTGGACATCTTTGGTATCATGACTGAAGTATCCTATTATCGGTTATGTTTATATGGTTTTGATATCGGTATCTTACCCTAAGGAACTCGAGATGATGGTTAATTTCCGTCAAGTTAAGTTGTGTCCAAATTCTCAAGTAGGTTTATAACTCTGATTTTATAAAAATGGTTAACATTCTAGACTTTACGACGTCTAAAGGTTAGAATGTTACAAATTTCTTCTCAACTTCTCTCCCACTTCACTCTCTCTTCCCTAATTCTCGTGTATCAAAGAGACCATTGATTTCCAATTGAGTTAATAGTCTATCCCGACCTTGAAATTTTAGGAAAGTTTAGCTTAATCACTGACATTTCCAATATTTCTACTTAGTTCACAAATTCACAAACGTTATTCAAGCTAGTCCCTTTACGGTCACTGTCAATTAACAGCTGTATTGATGCTGACATGTAACGTTTATTGCTTATGCGGTGTTCACGTTGACAAATGTTAGGGATCAAATTGAAAAGGGTCCATCCAAGTCACATTACCGCTTATCCCGTGAATTTTGAGGACTAAAATTGATATTGTCTACTATCTATCTGTACCATTTACCTACTACCAAAATATCAATCTTATCCTTTTTCAACTAAATAATTGGAGGATATTTAGATAATTTCACTTTTTCAAACTTTTTCACTTTTTCAAACTTTTTCACTTTTTCACTCTCGCACACACCTTTTCAAAAAAAAAAATCACTTTTTCACTCTCTCTCACACTTTTTCACTCTCTTCTCCTCTTTCTTCTTTTAATTCTCTCATTTCTCTATTTTTCATACTTTTTCAAAGCTTTTCATTTTTTCACTCTCTCTCACACTTTTTCACTCTCTTCTCCTCTTTCTTCCTCTAATTCTCTCATTTCTCTATTTTTCACAATATACCTACTTTAACTTCATCTACATATCACCTTTATTTTTCCTCTTTACTATTTTAAAAAAATTCAAATTTTGACAATATTTTAATATCTGTTTTTTCACACGGGGTAATATTTAGGCTAATTAAATTTGTCAACTTTAAAATTGTCTTAATTATCACAGGATAATGTTCGGACTAATTAAACTTTGTCTGAGTTCATACATTACCCACTACCAAAATACTAATCTTATTATTTTCCCAACTAAGCAATTGGAGTTTATTTAGGTAATTTCATTTTTTCACTTTTACAAACTTTTTCACTCTCACACTCTTTTTCAAACTTTTTCATTATCTTCTCCTCTTTCTTCCGCTAACTCTCTCATTTCTCTATTTTCACTATATATCTACTTTAATTTCATCTACATGTCTCCTTTATTTTTCCTTTTTACTATTTTAAAAATTATCGAAATTTTGATAAAATTTTAAGATTCTATTTTTTTATACGGGGTAATGTTCGAACTAATTAAGTTTATCTATTTTTAATTTGGCAAGATTTTTCCAGAGCAATGTTTGAATTGATTAAATTGTGTCCGAGTTCATACATTAAAAACAAAATGGCAGCACGTGTGCGTAGAGTATACAAGTATAGTGCTAGTATTCTTTTTCTCTTTGCGCCTAGGTGAAGAACGTAGGAGGTGATTCTTGTTTTCGCTCATCATGGGATGTGAAGAAGTTCACCTCTAAAACGTCCTCATCAAGTACTTCCATAGTAGAAAGTAGAAATTATCAAGTTTCATTTTGTATCTGTTGGGTATTTAACTACATAAAAATAGGGTAATATGATAAATTAATTAATAATGGGGAACAACCGAACAAGTGATATCTATCCAAAAAAAAACCGAACAAGTGATGGACACCAACAGCAACGGCGAGGAGCAAGACAACATCCACGATTCTCTCTCCCACATTAGCTGTTAAACAATAAACATACAACTAATCGATGGGTTTACAACTTTTCATAACCTCCAATGAAGATATATTTTGGGGGACCAATAAAGCAAAGACAACTTGATTACATATACCAATGCAAAGATCGCTAACATAAGCTTGGATGGATGTGTTTGACCTCCTGTTTCGAGGGTACTCCAAACAATGACACGAAATCACACATATGTGTGGTTTGCTGCTTTCCATCGTCAATTTGTGGGCTGCTACGAATGTGAACCCACTACCTTTAGTCCCATCCTAATAATATTTTAGTTATTTTTGCCGACTTAATGTTTCAGTTAGGCTAGCTATGATTCTCATCCAAAAACCAACGTACCTCTTCTCTCGATGACTTAATCTACCTTGAGACACGGAGTTGAATTGGTGTTTCTGAGTTTGATTTCCGTTGTGGGCCTGTGGACAAACTCGATGTTGGTTAGTGTAAAATTTGATTTGAACAGAAATTAATCTTTCGTTGAAAGCATTGGGACTTGGAAAGATTAATTTCTGTACATATCAAGATTCACTTGTCTGCCGTCAGGTGTGGTACTACCTATGGTACTACCTAGCAT
Source organism: Astragalus membranaceus (assembly GCA_039519185.1). NCBI lineage: Eukaryota > Viridiplantae > Streptophyta > Magnoliopsida > Fabales > Fabaceae > Astragalus > Astragalus membranaceus. Next base: position 161,187,461 of record CM076854.1, on the reverse strand, counting down.
TGTTGTGTGTGTGTGCGCGCGCGCTCAAGTTCTCGTTTACAATTATGCACCAATAAAGAACATTTTAATTTCTATTTGACTTGTTCTTTCTCGTATACTCTTGTATTAGAGTGTTGTGAGATGTAGTTAAATATTTTCTTTAGAGAGTATGAGTGCATTGGGGTCATTAGGTGTTTGAGAGACGTCTATGTATTGTAACAATTTTCACATTCTCTGGTTGTCATTGGACAACAAATCGTGGCTTTTATCTGATTTTGGAGTTTTTCACGTTAAATTCTTGTGTTCTGATTGTGCTTATTTTATTTCTCTATGTTGTTTTTCCCAACAACTGGTATAAGAGCTTTTGATTTGATGGAGTATTAATTTCTTAGTATGCTATATAGTTGTAGCTTTGTCTAATCTTTCACATCAGAAAAGAAGTTTGATATTGTGAAAGTGTTGTTTGTGAAGGGTTCTGGCTAGAAAAGACTTGGTATTTAAGTGTGTCCATTGTGGCCCATCTCTCTTTCTTGGGAACCTACTTGGTGCACGGTTTACAGTTTGAATACAACTGAAATGTCAAAATTTTCAAGTGATGTGAAATTTGACATTGAGAAATTTGATGGAAGAATCAATGTTGGCTTGTGGAAAATACAAGTCAAGGATATGTTGATACAATCGGTTTAAAATGAGAAGTGTATTCTCATGGCAAAGTCGCACTACCATGGAAAAGGATGTTATTGCTAGTGGGTTCAAATTAACGCATGGGCATTGGTTAGCATCGATGCAGAGTGTGTTGTGAGATTATGTTGATGGCTTTTGTCGACATGGGGAAATTCTTGAAGTGGTTTAGTTTCAAGTGAAGTGTACTCTTTATGATGGAGTATGATATTTCTTTTGAACTATGATTGTCGGTGTAGACAATGAAAGCGGAAGATGTCTCGTGTATCAGTTACAATCAAGGTGGAGATTGTTGGAGTTGATTGGAATTGAACCTCTTGAAGAAGTCTCACATTACTTAGTTTTGTGAAGGAAGAGGTAAGTCGAGATTATATATATATATATATATATATATATATATATATATATATATATATATACTAGTATGTATGACCCGTGCGCTGCACGGGTATACATTTTTTTTGAATTTTTTTTGTAATTTTAATTTTAAAATATGTTTACTTTGAGTGAAAATAACAAAATTGGTTAAATATATAATTATATCATATTAAACAGAAGTATGTATATTAAAATAATGAGTATGTTAAATAATATATAAATATATCTGTAAGGGCATTGAAATATACATCTTCTTTTTTTAATTTAATTTTAAAGTATTTTATTAATCAATTTGTATGTTTAAAGCATTGTCTGTATTTATTTGGGATGTTTATAATTATGTATTAATAATTAATATTTAAAAAATTATAGGTGTATATTTGATTATTCGAATTTAAAAAATAAATACGATATTGAGATTATGTTAAGTGGTGTTACACAAAAAAGGCTGATGTAAAAATAGACATTTTCTGTTAAGTTATTTTGTAATATAGTTTTGGTTGAACTTAAAATAGATAATTATGTGTATTATGTTAGATATAAAAAATGGGTATAACATATTTTGTGTGAACTTAATTTCGTAAAATAAATATAAAAGAATTGTCTTATTTGTTGACGAAACAATTTTGATGAAATAAATATATTTGAATTCGTTTAAAATGCATTGTGTTATTGGACACATTGTGTTATTGAACTCGTTTAAAGAATATATTTCCAAAACTAATTATATATCTTACCTTCTCTTTTTAACTCACTCTATAAAACATATCTCTATTAAAAACATATATATTTTTTTATCAAAATAGTTTATTAAACATTTACCATGAAAACAGATATTTCAATACTCAATATAATATACAACATAGTTTTCAGACCACGTGGAACAAAATATATAAGTCTATTTACGAATAGGGATATTTCTGTCTTTACAAAAAACATTAGGGTTATTTTTGGTATTTCCTTGTAAGCTCTAATGAATACCGAAACCCTATAGTTCCATTTATTCAAGAACCGATAAAGAAGAAAACAAACACAAGAAGATTATAATGTTTAGATAATGATTAAATTGTTAAAACTCTGGGCACAAATTGATAAGACTCCGCTGAGACTAATCCCACGGACAACAGTGACTAATTCCTCGCTCATTGTATGTGGCTCGAGGGGCAGGACAGTTGGCCCAGAGTTTTTATGCTGCTCCGTACCCAAGACATAATATATCAGTAGGAGAATAATAGTCATTTTGTCTTAAAAACTTAAATAGTTGACATAATATATGTTCATTTTGTCATTCTAATGAGGCATGGTGCATATGTCATTCTACCTTCATACTCGTATATAAGAAATAAAAATCAGCAAGTAGTATAAACATAAATATATTTGTTTATTGGTATTGTCATTGCTAAAATGGGGGTATTAATTAATGATTAATACTCAAATATTTATATTTTACTTGATAATCTCAAATATTAAATATTGAAAACAAAGTGCTAATATAACTAATTATGCTTATAGGGAAAAAATTGAAATACTAATTATATTTTACTTGATAGTCTCAAATATTAATTATTGAAAACAAAGTGGTAATAATTTTTTTACGTTTATACTTTATATTATTTCAGAGATTTATGCTTTTTAACTTAGAAATTCTATTAATAAGCAAATAAAAAATTAAGGGACTATTTTTTTTCTTAATAAATAATAAAATTGTTTTTTTATTTGGAAAGAGAAAGGTTTAATTAAAGACACGGAGGGTTTGAGTATTCTTTCCTTTTCGTCTCAGATTCCAGCCTCATCTCCTTCTGATAGCGATTAGCGAAACGTGGAGGCTTGTTCTTCGCATCATCGAAACGTGGAGGCTTCTCGTTTTTGTTTCAAATGTACTAACAGGGGTTTAAACCCCCAAATCGATTTCCTACTTCGTAAATACATAATCAGTTGTTTTCGTTTTTGCAGTGGCAACAGTTCAATGTTCATAGATTGCTGGGTTTGGAGAGAAAGTATTACCTTTTTTGTTCCTTTTTACTTGAAAGTTCCTCCAATTATGGCTTCTTCGCGTCATCGAAACGTTCTTCACCGATCGTGGAGGCTTCTTCTTCGCGTCATCGAAACGTTCTTCACCGAGGTTCAAGAATGAAACGGCGGCGACGGCAAACACCAAGGTATATAATGTTCCGATTTATATTTCCAGATGCAATCAAATAAGGAATCGTTTGTTCCATTTTTCAATTGTTTGATTTAAAGAGTAGTAACTTAATTTCTGGGTTGTTAACACTGTATGGTGATTCTGATTCGTTTATTATTCTTTTGGGATTCTATACACGGTAACTTCTGCTGATTCAATGAATAAATAATTAGAAACTGATAATGATTAGTGTTTATCATCCTCTGGAAGTGATTCTGTTCTGATTGTTAACAATCAGGTGATAACATGAAGACATATTTAGGGTTTTTTGGGATTATTCTATAGGAGCTGAGTTGTGTTTGGGTTTGAGCAATTGGTGGATGTTAGCAGCGCAAACCTATAGATACAGGTACATATAATCTTATTCATACGGTTTGTTGATTTATTTATTTAATCCGCCGCCAGTTGAATCACCGTGAACAGAGTATACAAATTGGTACTCAATATTACTTAAAAACTGTGGTATATGAACTTCATAAAATATCTGGTTTACCTTCAGTTGGGTTTCCATCAAGCACTTACTATCTACTATTGAACGAATCCATTCAATTTACATGTGCAAAGTCGAAATTTGTTGATCGTTTCGGTGGGTGCTGTGGCCAATGAAATGCATACACACACTTACACAATGACTGTGAATGAAAATTGATATTTACATTTTTTTCAAACTATCTGTAAGTTAGGCAATTAGGCTTCACTCTATGTTTGTGTAGTAGTTCATAATTTTGAAGTGATTCTTGCTAGGAACCGGAAGCACCATTACTGAAATGCAGATTGGTTAATTGATTCGAAAGGGTGAGTCGCCCTAAAAGGCCTGTGGATATAAAAACTAAGCTTGAGGGTAATGTGGTTGAAGCAATGCAGCGGAGGGAATATGATGGGACATCTGTAAAATCATTCAAAACTATAATCCTGAAATTCCCAAAAGTTGATGAGGGCGTAACAAAGTGGAAAGACATCTTTCAGCAGTTTGGTAGGTTTTACTTCAAATTTATGGTTTTGTTAATTTAGTATTTTGAATTTGATAGCTTCGAATAAAACCCTGTTATAAACATAATATATGAGCCTCAAAGTAAACACCACACCACAATGTTATGCCAAAGTAAGTGTTTGTCGTTGCCATCTTAGCGGCATCCTTTTTTTTATATGATCCTAGATTTCAAATAGAGGTAAATTTAGTTGCAATCATAGCTTATAACTACAATTATAATAGAAGATGGATGATAGGCACGTGATAAAATATTAAAAGGTAATTAAGAATGTCATGAGCCACAAACATAAGGACTAAGCTATTGCTTGCCAATGAGTAGGTTCGATATATAAACACATTGTTAAATCCAAATTTGACAACAATTGTATGGTAATATAAGTTTTATAGAATAATGGATCTGTCAATAAAGATTAAACATTGTCAAATACCTCACGATACACTACATTCTTAGTGGATCGGCACAAAATTTTATCCTCATCCATAATGACCAACTTTAGGCCTTTCCTTGACTTAACACGTGAGAGCGCAACATACAACTGTCCATGCGTGAAAACAGGCTTAGGGAGATATATGCCAACATGTGAGAGAGATTGGCCCTGACTTTTGTTAATGGTCATCGCAAAACAAACTGTAATTGGAAACTGCCTGCGCCGGAACTTAAATGGAAGGCCAGCGTCACTTGGAATAAGATTCATTCTAGGTATGAAAATCTTGTCCCCAATATTTTTTCCAGTTACAACTTTAGCCGTTATAATATTCTTGCCCAGATGTTCTACCATTAACCTTGTGCCATTGCATAGACCTGCCGCTTGGTCAATATTCCTCATTAGCATAATAGGTACCCCGACTTTCAGTAGTAGCTTATGATTAGGAATACCTGAGCATTTAACGTCATTGAGAAACTCTGGAGTGAACCATTCGCTTTGAACCTCACTGTCCTCATCTGATCGACACACAGTATCCGAGCTTAGGTACTCAACTTCTTCTCCGGGAATTTGCGACAAAACATAGTCATTAATGTGCTCAACAGACTCTAGAGTTGAGCCTATTAATATGTAATAAAGTATTGATGTGGTAATTATTTGAATAGTTTTGGAAGTTATTGAATTCAACCACTGCATAAATGCCTATTAATATGTAATACAGTATTGATGTGGTAATTATGTGGTCCAACGATTTTCGGATAAATGCCTTTTGCCATTGAATATGATTATTATTTGAATAGTTTTGGAAGTTATTGAATTCAATTAATCAAATAATATATTCAATTGGTTGACTGGAATTAATTTAGGAGCCGCAACTTAGGAGAATCCCAAGCGTTGATATTAGTCTCTTTCATTGGAATATTAAAAAACGGTCCAGATTGAGTTGACTGATGACATACCATATATATACTTGCGCTAAACTGTTTTTTTTTCAAATAATTATAACCCATTAATTTAGGAGCCGCAATTTAGAAGGATCTGAGGCGTTGATATTCGCCTAGTTGCTTGTAATATTGATAAACGGTCCAGATTGAGTTGACTGATGATCTGGCAACGAAAAAACAGTTTCCAGGCTGATGTGGCTTTTTTCAATGGGTGAGGTGGAATTAAAATGGATGATGTGTAAAGTCTATGTGGACACATTCTTGAATGTGTATAGTATAGATATATATATATATATATTGTTGCTGGTGTGGCACTGTCATGTGTGTGTCCTCTTCATCCATTAGTCCTACGTGGAAAAGTTCTGTCCACATCAGCAGTGGATAGCTTATTGCTGCTATCGGTTATAACAGTATATATAGCTATGAACCCACATTGTAATAACAAGAACATTGCAAGATCACTGGTGAGTGGAGTGAAACACTGAGATTCGTGGGAATTGGGAAGTGAGGGGGGTTTAAACACTTGGGGATGAACAAGTTCATTGGTCACAAAGTGTAACACTCATTTGGAATTCCATTGATCAATAATATTGGACTCAAGAAATTGCTTGGTCCCCCAGAGTAGATTTCAATCTTGAAATCGAACTGGGTAAACAAATCTCTGTGTTGTGATTTCTTGCAATTTTTCCCAATTTCTCTGTTTAGGGTTCTTAGTGCGGTTATATCAATTGTCAGATTAATTGGCCAATTGACTTTGAATTGGCGCTCGATTAAGCTTCTTTCTTTGTTGTGTGATTGATTGAAATCGGTTTCTTGCATCTGTAATTCGAATCACGTGAATTGATCATACTGTTTTTATCAGGTTACTGTTTGATTGGTCTGCTGCATAATTGCTCCTTTTGCAGCACTCTGGTCTATATTCTTAACAACTGGTATCAAGAGCTTTCTTGTTAGAAAGGTGAATCAAATGGAAATGGCAAAGTACCACATAGAGAAATTCACGGGAAAGAATGATTTTGGGTTATGGAAGATCAAGATGCATGCTTTACTTGTACAACAAGGTCTGGAAGATGCATTGATTGATGGGGGAAAGAAACTACCAGAAACATTGACTGACAAAGAGAAGAAGGATCTGATGAACAAAGCACATAGTGCTATAATCTTGAGCCTGGGTGACAAAGTCCTAAGGGAGATCTCCAAAGAGAAATCCGCTGCTGCTGTATGGACAAAGTTGGAGACCTTGTACATGACTAAGTCATTGGCTACAAGACTATATCTCAAGCAAAAGCTCTACACACTCAAGATGCAACCAGGTACGTCTATTGGTGATCACATCGATGAATTCCATAAACTAATTCTAGATTTAGAAAACATTGATGTGAAAATAGAAGATGAGGATCAAGCCTTATTACTCATTAGATCATTGAATAGCTCATATGATGCCCTAGCTGATACTTTAGTATATGGGAGGGAGTCTTTAAGTCTTGATGAAGTACAAGTTGCATTAATGTCTAAAGAATTGTCCAAGAAAAGTGAAATTAAAAGCAATGATCAGGGTGAGAGTCTTGTTGCTAGAGGTAGGAGTGAGAACAGGAATGAAAAGGGGAAAGGTAAAGGTAGATCTAAGTCCAGAAACAAGAACAATAAATGCTATATCTGTCATAAAGAGGGTCATTTTAAAAGGAACTGTCCTGAGAGAAAGAACAAGAAGGGAAATAACTCTAAGGAAGATACTGGTGATGCCTCGGTTACTTCAGATGGGTATGACAGCTGTGAGTTGTTGATTGCTGGTGATGATGAATACTGTGAATCCTCAAGCTCACATGAGGATCATGACAATGAAGCTCTAGTTGCTGTTGACAGAGAAAGAATTGAGTCAAATTCCACTGCTACAACATCTAATGATGAAGATTGGATAATGGACTCAGGATGCTCTTATCACATGTGTCCTAGAAGGGATTGGTTTGCTGAATACAAGCTCTATGATGGTGGTCAGGTCAAGATGGGGAACAACAAAGCTTGCAAAGTGGTAGGGATTGGTACTGTGAAGCTGGCATTGGCAGATGGTACAGTCAAACTATTAACTAATGTAAGGCATGCATGTCCCTGATCTCAAAAGGTCACTGATATCTCTTGGTACACTTGAGAAGGTAGGATTCAGCTTTAGAGGTGAAGATAGTACTCTTAAGGTTCTTAAGGGATCAAGAGTGGTAATGAAAGGAGTGAGGAAATCAAACTGTCTCTATGTTCTTCAAGGTAACACATTGATTAGTGAAGCATGTGTGGCTTCAAAATCAACTGATAAGACACTCATGTGGCATCAAAGACTTGGCCACATGAGTGAGAAAGGTTTGAAGGAATTAGAGAAACAAGGAGCACTGTGTGGAGACAGAATCAATAAGCTTCAATTCTGTGAACACTGTGTGTTTGGAAAACAAACCAGGGCGAAGTTTGCTACTGGTACGCATAAGACTCAAGAGAGACTTGGCTATGTACATTCTGACCTTTGGGGTCCTGCTAAGGTTCCAACTCATGGTGGTAAGAGATACTTCATCTCTTTCACTGATGATCTAAGCAGGAAAGTATGGATCTATCTACTCAAGACAAAAGATGAAGCATTCAAGACTTTTGTTGAGTGGAAGAAAAGAGTTGAGACTCAAAGTGGATTGAAAGTTAAGGCTTTGAGAACTGACAATGGATTGGAATTCTGCAATGAGGAATTCAATCAATATTGTAAGGAAGAAGGAATTTACAGAAATCTCACAGTAAGGAACACTCCACAGCAGAATGGACTTGCTGAGAGATTGAACAGGACATTGCTTGAAAAGGTAAGATGTATGCTATCATGTGCTAAATTGCCTAAGTCATTTTGGGGGGAGGCAATCACTACAGCTTGTTACTTGATAAACAGAAGTCCCTCCGCTGCTTTAGAATTCAAAACACCTCAAGAAGCTTGGACTGGAACCAAACCTGAGTATCAAAATCTCAGGATATTTGGGTGTCCAGCTTTCTTTCATGTGAATGAAGGCAAACTTGAACCTAGATCCAAGAGAGGTTTATTCATGGGATATCCTCAAGGAGTAAATGGGTATAGAATTTGGTCTGTTGATGAGAAGAAATGTATAATCAGTAGAGATGTAGTCTTCAATGAATCAAAGATGATTAATGAAACAAATGGAGATGAAACACTTGAAAAAGACACTGCTGACCAAAGTTCTGGTATTGAGGTGGAGTTTGAAGCTACTGCAGAAAGGAATCAAGGTACAAACAACAATGCTGACTTACCTGCAAATCAAATAGATGAAGCAGACTCAAGTTCAGAGAGTGAAGAGCTTGAGGAGCATGATCAGAACAGTGATCAGATGCAGGACTATTTGCTTAGCAGGGATAGAGTAAGAAGGACAATCAGACCTCCAGACAGGTTTGGTCATGAGTCTATGACTGCATATGCATTGAACACTTCCATTTGTCTTACAAATGATGAACCTAATACCTTTGAGCAAGCAATGAATGGAAAGGAAAGAAACAAGTGGTTAGAAGCTATGACAGATGAAATGAATTCCTTGAAGAAAAACCAAACTTGGATACTTGTTAAGAAGTCCACTGGTATAAAAACAGTAGGGTGTAAGTGGATATACAAGAAGAAGGAAGGAAATTCGGATAAGGATCCTCCTAGGTTCAAAGCAAGGTTGGTAGCTAAAGGGTATACTCAAAGAGAGGGGTTAGACTTCAATGAAATTTTCTCTCCGGTGGTGAAACATACTTCAATTAGAGTACTACTTGCTCTAGTTGCTGAGCATGGTTTATACCTTGAACAAATGGATGTCAAAACCGCATTTCTTCATGGTATTTTAGAGGAGAAAATCTACATGTCTCAACCAAAGGGCTTTGAGGAGAAGGGCAGGGAGAACATGGTCTGTCTTCTGCAGAAATCACTGTACGGTTTGAAACAATCACCTAGGCAATGGTACAAACGGTTTGACAGCTACATGTTGAACATTAATTACAAGAGAAGCAATCACGATAGCTGTGTATACTATAAAAGACTAGGTGATGGCAATTTCATCTATCTTCTACTCTATGTAGATGATATGCTGATAGCTAGTAAAGAAAATAGGGAAATTGACACTCTTCAAAGCTTTACTAGGTAAAGAATTTGAAATGAAAGACCTTGGTCAAGCAAGGAAGATCTTAGGCATGGAAATAATCCACAATCCTAAGGGGAATTGTCTCACCATTACTCAAGAAGGATACTCACTAAGGGTCATTCAAAGGTTCAATATGGATACTGCTAAACCAACAAATATCCCTATTGGTTCACAATTCAAACTGTCCAAGGATGACTCTCCTAGCAGTGAGTATGAACAGAAGGAAATGGAGAGAATCCCGTATGCTAGTGCAGTTGGCAGTTTGATGTATGCCATGGTTTGTACTAGGCCTGATCTTGCTTATGGTTTGAGCTTGGTTAGCAGGTATTTGGCTAACCCGGGACAACAACATTGGAATGCTGTTAAGCATATCCTAAGGTACCTCAAAGGAAGTTTGAAGCTTGGTTTGAGCTATCAAATGGAAGGTGGTAACTCTGCAGGCATAGTTGGCTATGTTGACTCAGATTTTGCGGGTGATTGTGACAAGAGAAGATCATTTACTGGATATGTGTTTACACTGTATGGTAAAACAGTGAGCTGGAAGGCATCCTTGCAACACGTGGTGGCATTATCCACCACTGAAGCCGAATACATAGGGGTTACAGAAGCTGTAAAAGAAGCTCTATGGTTGAAAGGTCTTGTGAATGAATTGGGTGTCAAACAAGATAGTGTGGATGTTCACTGTGATAATCAAAGTGCCATTCACCTATGTAAGAACCAATCATTCCATGAGAGGACAACACATATCGATACAAGGTTGCATTGGATCAAAGACATAATCTCTGAAGGCAAAGTTCAGATAAAGAAAATTCCTACAGCTCATAATCCTGCAGACTTTATTACGAAGGTTGTGCCTTTAGCTAAGTTCAAGCACTGCTTGAACTTGCTAAGTGTGTTCTAATTGAGGTGGAGTTTTGGGGTGGAGCTTTTGCTTGAAGTGGTTCTATTATTGATTGTGTTGGAAGTGCCAAGGTGGAGATTGTTGCTGGTGTGGCACTGCCATGTGTGTGTCCTCTTCATCCATTAGTCCTACGTGGAAAAGTTCTGTCCACATCAGCAGTGGATAGCTTATTACTGCTATCGGTTATAACAGTTTTCAAAGGCTGTTTTTGGCGCCAGTTTCGGTTAGTAGTATATAGCTATGAACCCACATTGTAATAACAAGAACATTGCAAGATCACTGGTGAGTGGAGTGAAACACTGGGATTCGTGGGAATTGGGAAGTGAGGGGGGTTTAAACACTTGGGGATGAACAAGTTCATTGGTCACAAAGTGTAACACTCATTTGGAATTCCATTGATCAATAATATTGGACTCAAGCAATTGCTTCGTCCCCCAGAGTAGATTTCAATCTTGAAATCGAACTGGGTAAACAAATCTCTGTGTTGTGATTTCTTGCAATTTTTCCCAATTTCTCTGTTTAGGGTTCTTAGTGCGGTTATATCAATTGTCTGATTAATTGGCCAATTGACTTTGAATTGGCGCTCGATTAAGCTTCTTTCTTTGTTGTGTGATTGATTGAAATCGGTTTCTTGCATCTGTAATTCGAATCACGTGAATTGATCATACTGTTTTTATCAGGTTACTGTTTGATTGGTCTGCTGCATAATTGGTCCTTTTGCAGCACTCTGGTCTATATTCTTAACATATATATATATATATATATATATATATATATTATATGGGCTCAAGTTCTCATTTACAAGGTACTCAGTGAAAAACACTTTAAGTTTGTATTTTTCTTGTTCTTTCTCATATATTCTTGTCTTAGAGTGTTGTGAGATGTAGTTAAGTCTTTTCTTTGGAGAGTGTGAGTGTACTGGGGTCATTGGGTGCTTGAGAGAAGTCTATGTGTTGTAACATTTTCACATAGTGTTATTCTCTGGTTGTGATTAGACAAAGGTTCGTGGTTTTTCTCCGGTTTTAGAGTTTTCCACGTTAAATTCTTGTATTCTGATTATGTTCATTTTATTTCTCTATTTTTGTTTTTCCCAACAAACCACTGGTTGTCAAACCCCATTGGACGATGTACAAGATCGCATCACCTTCTTCAACTTAATTAACGTGTTTAAACACTTTCCGAAAATTTAGTTTTCAGAATACCTTTGACTTGTTTTTTTTCTTAGTTTCAACGTCCAAATATTAAGATTCTGGGGTGTAATTCAATTACACATCCGGAAATTTTGTTTCTTTGGAATTATTTATTTAACTCCACAGTTTTTGTTTCTTAGTCATGCAAGTCTTTCATGTCCAATGTTTAATAGGCCCCGTCTCTACTCTCTAGAGAGATATGGATATCAGGGAGTTTGTTTCTGTTATTCACACTGATACAGTAAAAGACAAATCTTATTTCATTTGAAAACTTTTGTCCTCAAAAGATCAAAATATCTACTTTCTTATTTATATTGATATGTTATGCACCATCATATTACAATCTCTAAGGCTTTTTATAATGAATATCAACACACTTTACCTAGAAGGATGGAACCATTTTCTTGAAGAAATAAGTTGGTAACTATTTTCCTACTATGGTAAAAGAAAGAGATTATAATAGACCATATTTCATTATTACAATAGATTTTAACTTTGGGAAAGTGAAGCCCATCCGATGGTTTTGCTTGCTTGTGGGGAAGTGAAGCGGATTGAGTTAAGTGAGGAAGTGGTGTACTTACATACTTCTCAGTTGCACACTTCATAGATTCACTTCTCATTTTTTTTCTTCAACAGAACTCGCCTCTTCCTCTCTCTTCTTATCTGACATTTCTTTCACCCTATCCTCTTAACTTTTTCCTCTCCTATCGCCTTTTTCCTTAGTTTCCCCCTTCAAAACAGAACTTCTTCACCCTCATATAGTTCTAAATCGCATAAATCAGTAGGAAGAGATGTGAAATGAGAACTAGGATCTTCACCATAATAAGGGCGCAGTAGAGAAATGTGAAACACTGGGCGGATCTGTGTTGAAGGAGGAAGCTCAAGTGCTCCTAAGGCCACACACCCATCTACAAAGGATTTTGATGATGCCATCCAAGCCACCCACAACCAGATCGACTCGCAGTTGGGGCAGATGCAAACTCGTGTGGAAAACCAGCAACACCTTAGTGAAAGCAAGCATGCATCCATCACAACTCAACTTTCAGAGCTGATGAACCAGCTTTCTGCGATGGGATTCCAACCACACAGAACTGAAGGCTCCAATGGAGCTTCCACACTAGGTAATCCATCTTCCTCTTTAGCCCCACCTAGCGCTACTAAAGAGCCTCTATGTTTCCTTTTTAGCAGCGCTTTATAGGAAGCGCATCTAAAAGATGTATTGATTATTTACAATTATGGCGTAGTGTCTGGTTATGAGCATATTATCATTAGCACGTCTACATCTACACCTGTTAACACAACAACTACCGATATACCAACCCCTATTATTCACACCACTAGACCACAAATACACACAATTCCACAAACATACCCACCACAACCTGCCTACCCACCACCCCCATACCAGATTCCAGTTTTCCAAGATATACCAAACTACCCATTTTACCACAACTTCATGCACCAATAGGCCCCAAACCCACCAGGACCTGTTTTTCAAAACTACCCTTCAAATACCCCACACAATCAACACCTATTATTCGGCAACCCACAACCTGCCTTTAGAACCCCTAAGCTAGAACTTGTTGCATTTTCAAGGAGAGCAACTACACTTAAATAATAGTTAGGTTTCTCAAAACTATTGGATCAGAAACATGGGCCATGGGGCTTTTAAGGAAACTAACGTAATTGAAAGAGAAATAAACATCAGATTACTAGTTGCACCCCTAGCACTTTTAGTTGAAGTCTTTTAGCCAACCAAGCTTCTTAATTATCCTCTTGGGCCTGTTGTGTTTCGACCTATCATTTTCATTTTGTAAATTTAAATTTAATTTAATGAACTAATAGATATTTAAAAATTCAGTTGAATTAAGATAAGATAGTTCTACACAAAAAATTAGCTACTAAATGAAATCACGATATGTGTGTGTTGGGGTTTAAGGTTTACAATTTTTATCAGTCGTACAATATGCCTTGTGCACTTCTCAGCCACTATGAAGTGCATTATTACAATATCGAACCATCAATTTTAAAACACATAGAAAATAAAAAATTAGTAGTAAGAATCTTTATTACAACAAAATCGAGAATCACACTATAGCAAATTAGCAACATACATATGAAGGTATTTTGAATTCCAATTATTAGATTTAATTTCATGGATGATTTATCGTATTATTCAATTGGCCTTAAGGCAAAGTCTTCTTATAGTCCACAAAAATATTGAGCAACACAACCGGAGCATTTGTGATTATTACATTTGTAATTCGTAATTACGGAATCTGGTCCATATTTGTTGAGGAGTTCTTCATAGCAGCTGTGATTATCATGACAATTTGACGACTCTTCTTTGAAACATTGACCGTTAGGGCACGTCTGATCTGTGGAACCAAATCATTTCACAAGTTAGTTTCATTTAAAACATACTACACTCCCTTTTGGAAACATGTATAAATGATATTGAGAAGTGCAGCAATTCTAACAACAACAACAACATAATAGATTCATATTCTTTAAGAAAAAAATATAGATCTGAGTAGTTTGTTTTGTTTCCATAGGTTGAGTTCGTGCCCCCATCTTTTGTTTTTTTTTATAGTTTTATTCAGAAAATTTGTAGCATGCTGCAAATAATTGGTAAAGAATGCGTTTTCAAGTTTCAACATAATATCGAGATCTCCTTCTCCATTGTGTTCTTTTTTTGTATTCTATTTTTTTCTTAAAAAAATAACAAGAAAAGAAAAAAAGAAGTTGCGATAGGTGTACGGTGTACCGTTTCCATTGGTGAGAGTAATAAAGAGAGCAAAACAAAGCCCTGCCATTAGAAGAATGCTTCCTAGCCTCATGATAATATTTGCTCACTCCAATCTGCACATTATCCTCAAATAGAGCTCTTAAACTATTGTGGCATGTCAATATATGAGTATCATATATCTCAATATATATCTGAATTGCTATAGTGTGATTTTCGAAATAATTTGGAATTCCAATTTTTAGATTTAATTTCATGTATTTTCTCAATTAGGAAATGTATGTGTATATATAGATACACATATAAAATAATTTGAAAAATTATTATATATAATTAAATGTATTAGATCTTTAAATATTAATTTTTTTGACAACTTTAAATATTAAGTTTGTTAACAGTATTTCCAAATTGTTCTTACAACTATAAAATTATAAATATATATATACTAATTGTTCGGATTACTTCATTAATTACAACATCTTTAATGTTTGTTTCCTTTTAAATTAAAAATTACCAAAGATCTTGTAATTGTTGATGTCATATGAGCTATTAATTTTAATCTAATGGTTATAATTAAATGTTCTCATTTCTCATAATAAACAAGAGTTATCATATATATATATATATATATATATATATATATATATATATATATATATATATATATTTAAAAGAACGTATCTTAATTATAGTAGTTAGATTAAAATTAATAGTTCAGATTACGTAATTATTAAAAGATCTCGTATAATTATTTTCTTTTAAATTAAAAATCACACGAGATCTTGTAATTAATGATTTAATTGTTGATTTTACTTTAATAATTATAATTAGGTGTTCTAATTTATCACAATAAAAAGGAGTTCTCTCATATAGAACTCTTGTTTATTTTAAGAAATGAGATCTTTTAATTATAACCATAGTCTTTTTTTGTACCAAACTTATAACCATTGTATTGAAATTAACGATTCATATTATATCGTTAACTATAGGATCTCGTATGATTATTTCCTTTTTAATTAAAGATCGCAAGAGTTCTTGTAATTAATAATATATGTTGAACCGTTAATATTAATCCAATGGTTATAACTAGTATGAAACCCGTGCGATGCACGGGGAGCAATGTTCCATAGTATATTAGTTATAGAAAAAGTATGATACTGTAGAACCACTATAGGATATTATAAACTTGTTCTCTAAATTTATTAAGTTATGAAAAAGAATAACAAAAACGAATGAGACGTCTTATGTTAGGTCATTTAAATTATTCAAAATTATTTAATTTTTTTGAAACCTACTTTAAAAATTTTGGTAATAGACTATTTAGTTTACGAAATTTCTATTGCGTTCATTGTAGTCTTTGACATTTACAAATTTTCAATTTAGAACAGACCAATTATATTAGTGATTCAAATAAGCCCTTTTTTACAACGTACAGGGACTGAATATATATATATATATATATATATATATATATATTGTATGGACTAAATTTTAACACTTACGGAGAAGTCATGGGCTAAAATGAATCATGATAAATAAAATGTGCTAAATTTAATCTAATGTTAAATATCGAAGACTTAAAACACTCGGTCTTGCAAAAACATGTATGCTCTATGAAAGCACTAAAGATTATCAAAAACCTCATGATAGACTACATTTATTGTAGACTTGCAAACCTTTTCATCATCGTTGAGGATCAACATTTTCAAACCATTCCTTGTCTTCACTCTTGAAATAGCCACGTATAACTGTCCATGTGTGAAAACTGGTTTAGAAAGATACAGCCCTACATGTGAGAGTGATTGGCCTTAGCTCTTGTTAATTATCATAGCAAAACATAAAGCGACCGGGAATTGCCTTCTCTGAAATTTGAACGGAAGGCCAGGATCAGAGGGTACCAAATTCATTCTTGGGATGCATATCTTCAATCCAATATTAGTCCCGGTTAATACGGTAGCACCGATGACATTGTTTCCAAGTGTGTTTACCAGTAGCCTTGTCCCGTTACATAATCCAACTCCTTGATCAATATTTCTCATTAGTATAATAGGAACACCCACTTTGAGATGTAGTTTGTGATTAGGTAAACCAGAACATTTTACCTCATTTAGAAATTCTGTAGTGAACCACTCCCCTTGCACCTCAGCATTTTCATCAAACTGGCATACAGAAAAATATTGTATGCATGGGAACTTCACTGGATACAGAAAAACTTCTAAACGTTAGATATGGATAACTATAATATACCTTGTGTAAACCCTCATCAACTACGGTATATATAGATAACTATAATATATATATATATATATATATATATATATATATATATATATATATATATAATACCATATAATACCATATTCGTAATACTATAACGTTGGTCAATACCATTATAAAAATGGAATATAAGAAACTAATCATGATAGTTGTTGAATATGAAAGATGGCTAATATATATAACTAACTATTATTTACGGAAACATATTTACCTATTACGCATTGCAATAGCCTCAGCTGAGTTGAAACCGAAAATGACCTTGCTCGCATAAATAGAATTTTGCAGCACGGTCCTACCTAATAATGGGGTAAAACACAATAATGTATTAATAGTCACACAAACAGGGGGACAACAGCATTATCGACCTCAATGGGATAAAACACAATAAAGTATTGATGTGCAAAGGAGGACTCGGGCTAAGAAATAGATTTTTTAACAAATCTGACCTCCAAAATCCTTCGCCTTTCCATAAAGGACAGCAACAACAGCATTATCAACCTCACCAGATGCGAGGAAATTGTTAAGTTCATCAACAAACGTACCAAACAGGGTAACCTTGAATTTAAATCTATATAAAAATGCAAAAAAAAAATGATTAAGAACTTAAAGATATAACCTGTTATATCAAGACCATAATCTAACACAAATGTAACTTGAGCATATTCATATAGATATATTAAACACCAAAAATACGTGTTAGTGAGCATACCCGTCGTTATCAAGCTCAATGATGTTCAATTTTGAGGGCACTCCATCCTTTTCGTAGTGACGTTTGGTACCCACTCCGGTCAACATTCCAATAAAATCTGGCAGATTCAAAAATAGTATTGGGTGATTAATCGGAAACACATATTAAAGTTGTTAAATATCACAAATATTGATCATTCAACACTAATAAACAATTTAAAATATATAACGATTACCAACTAAATAATCGCTATTAAACCCAGGTTCGAATATCGAATTAGGATTGATGAAGCGATATATCATAGCAGGCACAGCAGACTGGTGATCACGTCTGACGGTGGTGTTGAATTGAAAATTAAGCTTGTACTGGTGCGAAGACGCACGAAAACCACCTACGTTAGCACCAACATCAAACAGAGAAATTTTGTAGACTGAGTCCTCCTGCAATATGCTATCAAACTTATAGATCAACTCCCTACGGACTGTTGCTTGAATGCGATTCCCCTACACAAAGAATCACAACAGTTAGTATTACGTTTTCTCATAATGAATCAATTCTATATATGTATATATATATATATATATATATATATATATATAGACACACACACACTAAGTAAAATTGATATGATACTAACAGCGGAATCCATTAAAACCATCTCCTTTGTGTATGGAGTCCGTCCTCGGTTTAGATCTTGGACATGCCACATCTGAATCACTCGTACAACAATGGGACTGGGTTGGTGCCCAGCAACGATATCAGAAAGGAGGATGTGGTTGGTATTCATCTTTGAACTCGTTGAAGAAGGAACAGACAAACGAAAATGAATTTTTATTAAAAAAGACTTTTTAGTGATTAACTTAAATAGGACTGCTAATGAAATTTCGATTGTTGGTGGCTGTCTTTTATAGACTAAAATTGTTTTGGTAGGTTTTAGGTTTTTTGCATTCAAGAATGAAGGGTTGGCCGGTTTGGTTAATTGGGCGGGTTATTTGGTGTGAAGGTCATAAAAATCGTACGTGATTATAGGCTGCCACTTAATGCATATTAAATATTGATTCATTATGATTAAAGTTGACTTGAGTAAATAATAATATACCAGGATTCAATAATTACCTAATAAATACGGATCAAATAAGGTAATAAATAAATAAAATGAAAATGAAAATATTAATTATGAAATTTGAATTTTAAAGTTTAAATTTAAATTTGAATTCAATAGAAAAGAAGAGGGAAATGAAATTGTAGGCGACTTTTTTAATGAATGATTGGTTCATGATTTTTTTTTTTAATTACATGGAGCAATAGTACTGCATTATTCGAAATTTCATCATAATTAATATTTCCCCTCTTTTAATTTGTTTTGGATTATTAGTCTTCACAATATTTTTTTTGTTGCGATGATAAATAATAATAATAATAATAATAATAATAATAATAATAATAGTTTACTAAGGTCTGTATTTTTGAATTTCCAATCCTAGTGTACGAATTAATGATATGAAAAATAGTCTATAATAAATTTTTAAGAGCGTATAATTATGTAAGAATTGAAAATTGAATTTTAAAGAAACTTTAAATAAATAAAATGAAATTTAAATTTTAAAGTTTAAATAAAGTTGAAATTTGAATTTGTGCCAAGTTGTGAGTATAATTGGTGCGAAATTTTGAAATATGAAATTTGAAAATGAATAGAATTAACAAAATAATTATTCAAAATGCATTTAGTTACATGTATTAATAGTAGTTATTTCGAATTATCATAATTAATATTTCCCCTAGAATTGCTCTCGTGAGGACACGAAGGATTAGTGAGGACACATAGGATTGGGCGGTTCATGATTTTTTTTTAATTACATAGACCAATAGTAATGCATTATTCGAATTATCATAATTAATATTTCCCCTAGAATTGCTCTCGTGAGGACACATAGGATTAGTGAGCTGTGAGGAGGAGGCGAGTTTGTATTATTAATAGATTAAGGCTATATTTGGTAAAAAGTATAGCGGATAAGCAGTTGGGCTAACTAATAGAAAATGATGTGTTTGATAAAACTAGTTGTTATTCATTTGACCTGATCAGGGCAAGATGGCCTTGTGGTCCATGTTTTTACAAAAGTATAAAGGAACACAACCAGAACATTTGTGGTCACTACAATTGCAGTTCGAAATTGTGTCATTTGGTCCATATTTAATGAGGAGTTCTTCATAGCAGCTGAAAGTACATGACAATTTGAAGACTCTTCTTTGAGACACTTATCAGCGGGGCACGACTGATCTGTGCGGTCAAATCATTTCAGAAGTTAGTCTCACTTAGAACATATTACACTCTCTTTTCTAAACATGGATAAATGATAATAAGAAGTGAAACAATTCTGATTACAACAACATAGAAATCATAAAAATTGATCAAATTATAAAAAAAAATAAAAATTGATAAAAAAACATAAAAAGACATGCCCATTTTAGCCCATGGGCCAATTGGACTGGGCCAAAACGACCCTGTTAGTTTCCGAGCCTCTATTTAATGAGCCTATTCCAGCCCCACACACTGGAATACTGGATTGGTCCGTTGGGCTGAGTCAACATTGACAACTCTAATCAGGATCTCCTTCTCTATTGTATTTGTTTTTTTGCATATACTCCATTATTTGCTTAAAAAAATAACATGAACAAGAAAATAAACATAAGTTGTTATGATAGGTGTACCATATCCTTCTATTAAGGTGAAGAGAGCCAAACAAAGCCCCGCAATCAGAAGAATGCTTTCTAGCTTCATGGTAATATTTGCTCACTCCAATTCGCACAATATTCTTAAATGGTGTTATTAAACTGTTGGGACAATGTAAGAGAAAAGACACTGAACACACGCATATATTTTTTTTGATGAATAAGAAAACAAAAAGCAACAAACAACCCGACTAGGGCCTCGATCTGGCAATTTCTAAAGCATCTGCGAACAGAGATGAAGAAATAGTCGATGGACAATTGTTCCATAAATGGACTTCATGCTCCATAGATGAGCCTTGTTTTGCCAACCAATCCGTACAAGAGTTACCCTCCTGAAGGGAATGTTGAAAGGTGAGCTGCCAACCACGATCCATAAAAGAGCGAATGTAATCAATAATAGGTGAATGAGGGTGGGAAGTAGAAACTCCCTCGTTAATGAACTTCAAAGCGGTCAAAAAATCAGTTTCACAAACCAAATTTTGATAACCATTTTGATGAGTAATATTGAGTCCCTGGGCAATGGCCTGCAATTCTGCATTCATGTTGTTAGTGTAGCCACAACCACCTGAGAAACCTGTAATCCAGTTACCGTTATGGTCCCTGAAGAGCCCTCCATAACGTGAGCGACCAGGGTTGCCAAAGGAGCTACCATCAACATTAAGCTTGATAAAGTTTGTCGGGGTGGCACCTGATAACTCTATTTTATATAGAGTTATTCATACATCTAACCATAACGAATTGCCTGAAACCAAGTATAATATGTATTAAATATAGTAGTTTTAGTCAAATAACAACATTATAAGTTTTATAAAAGATTGCACAATGATTTAAGCATTTTGTATATATATTGGTATGTTTGATATGTTTGCTCAGTGCAGTTGCAGTTCATGCTAGCTTCTGCACCAGGAAAACAACATTGCTTCCACACTAAAGGCACATCCAAGATAAAGTGTTTCTGAACTTAGTGCTTCTGCACTAGATGCTTCTGCATCTTAGTGCTTCTGCACCGTCCAGTTGTGAGCTTATAACCCCCCACCTTGGAAGCACCTCAATTCATACCATGGCACCAAAAGTATTGTGACATCATGCTTAGTCATTGGGCACATGGAGACACATGCCCACATGCATATGGAGGCGTCCACCATGAAACATCATCATAAGGGGCTATACACCTAAAGACACATGGATCTCCACCATTGGACCTCCTTTGAAGAAGAGTGCTGGACTTTATCTTCTCAAATTCAGAGCAGGAAAGTAACCATGGTTAGGCTACACATTGCTGACTTAGTTACTGCGCAAACCCTCATGCAAAGGAAACCTCAAAGGCTATAAATATGCTCCACTTCGCACTTGAAGAACAATCCCTTTCTTCATCCAAATTTATATAGCTTTCATACAGTTTTAAGTAGTTTATTTCTTGCATTTTATTCAGTAGTTAGTTGTAAGAAGGCGAGGAAGGAATTGACACCCTCTTCCTCCACTTCTTCATAGATAGACGAAGGAATCAGTGCGTCTACACCAATCAGAATTCCATGCAAAGGAACATCAATCCATGTAACTTCTACCCTATTGATATCTTTTGTATTATCCATATTATTATGCTCTTTTCAGATTCTCTCTATTATATAACGAGTAACATGAGCTAAATTCCTTTAGTTGAGATGTTCTAAACTTATAATGATTTTTTGAGTAAGTTATTATGCTTTTAAGTGTTGTAGCATTTTGGGTCTTGTGTTATACTATATCCATCTTATTTTAAGGTTGATCGCTTAAAAGAAGTAGAGTTATATACACAGACATGGTTTATAACTAGAAATCAAGACTAATAAGGGTGAGTGTTTTAATAAAGGCTTTGTTGACTTGTTAATAAAGAAAACTTTGTTAAAACCATGTTAAGTCCTAGACATAGGATAACATAGTCCTTAGGGTGAAACGGTGGGTACCTCAAAGGCAGGAGTGAACTTATTTAGCAAGCCCAGACATAGGAAGATTGTAACGAAACTCTGAAGAAAGTAGTTGACAAGCACACACTTATGCAACTGCACTCAATGCTACTGCACTTGATGCTTCTGCACTTGATACTTCTGCATCATAGTGCTTCTGCATCTCTAAAAGCATAGAAACTTTCAAAAGAAGCATTATCTAGTAAAGACATCTCAACTATCTTTCTCAACTTCCTTCATCTTATTTTACATACTTGCATTCTGTTTTTACTTAAACTAAAAACACCAAATTTTGTGAGTGGTGTAGTAGCACATATTTATATCTCTCTAAGCATACAAGAGTTTAACCAATCCTTGTGGGTTCGACCTTTCTTATCATTGTATTACTTGTGTGACTGTGTATACTTTCACATATTTTGCCACACCAAGTTTTTGGCGCCGTTGCCGGGGATTCCCATTAATTTTTGTAAGTTTAGATTTATAGATTTGTGTATTATTATTATTATGCAGGTGCACTAGCTTATGCACAGGACCAGAACACCAGAATTTACATTGGATCCAGAGATAGAAAGAAGTTTCAGAAGATTGCTTAGATCCCAAAGACAAGGCTGCAAGAGCAACATGTCTCATCACAGTGAAGAAAGATTAGGTTCCAATGGAGGCTCAGTTGGAGGAGACCCAGCTTCTAAACACGAGCAAGGAAATCCATTCAACAACATGGGACCAATAGGTATGATTAATGATAGAAATAGACCCATGAGGGATTATGCTATGTTTAATAATCAGAATATGCAAACTAGTATAGCAAAACCTCATATTGATGCTGTTCATTTTGAATTTAAACCCATGATGTTCCAAATGCTGCAAACAATTGGCCAATTTGGTGGATCTCCTCATGATGATCCCCATGAGAATTTAAAATAGTTTCTAGAAGTATGTAGTAATTTTATCCTTCCTGGTGTTAGTGAAGAAGCATTTAGACTTAAGCTATTTCCATACTCTTTAAAAGATAAGGCTAAATCTTGGTTAAATTCAATGGAGCCTAATTCTATACATTCATGGAATGAAATAGCTGAAAAGTTTTTGTCAAAATATTTCCCACCCATTAAAAATGCCAGGATGAGAATGATATTACATCTTTTAGACAAAAAGAATTTGAGTCATTATTTGAAGCATGGGAAAGATGGAAAGAGCTTTTAAGAAAATGTCCTCATCATGGTCTACCAATCATTATTCAAATGGAAACTTTTTATAATGGTTTAGAGACACAAACCAGGGTAATGCTTGATGCATCATCTGGGGGTGTGTTACTGAACCTATCATACAATGAAGCATGTGAGTTGATTGACAGAATTGCTACAAACAGCTCTAGTTGGCCTACTGGGAGGGTAAGTGCCAAAAGAAACCATCAGGGGTGCATGAAATCAGTGATGTATCTTCCCTATCTGCTCAGTTAGCTTCTCTAACCAACTTGTTCAAAAACTTCACTTCCAACAGTGCATCTGCACTAAGTGCAGCTGCACCAACTGATACTTCTGCAGCAGCCATAGAACAAGCCCCTCCTGGTGATACAAGTTGTGTATACTGTGGAGGAGGCCACTTGTATGAGGAATGTCCCAGCAATCCTGTCTCTGTCAACTATGTAGGATTCAATAAAAACAACAACCCTTACTCAAACACCTACAACCCTGGGTGGAAGAACCACCCAAATTTCAGATGGAATAATATTGGTGCTTTTGCACCTAGTGCAGCTGCACCAACAGCAACACCACCAGGGTTTCAGTCTCAAAACAACCAAAAACAACAAACACCTGCCAATGATAACTCCATTGAAGCCTTGCTCAAATCCTTTATTAGTGAAACCAGAACAGCTAGGCAAGCACAAGATGCATCTATAAAGAATTTGGAGAATCAAGTGGGGCAGCTAGCAACAGCTCTGTACCAAAGACCAGCAGGTGCATTACCTTCAAATACAGAAGCTACTACATCCCACAGACCAGGAAAAGAATAGGTGAAGGCCATTTCTCTAAGGAATGGAAAAGATCTTACAGATAAAGAAGAGACTGAAGGTAAAGGTAAGGGAGAAAAAGAAGCAGAAAAAAATAAAAATGAAAAAATTTGCAAGATGCAGAAGCACCTGATGCTTCTGCACCAAAAGAAATACAACTGCCAAGGTTAGTTCCTGAATACCCTCCTCCTCCTTATCCTCAAAGATTAAAAAAGGCACATGAGGAGAAGCAATTCAGTAAGTTTCTTGAAATATTAAAACAGTTGCACATTAATGTTCCATTAGTTGAAGCACTTCAGCAAATGCCTATCTATGCTAAATTTACGAAAGATGTGCTTTCAAAAAAAAAAAAGATTAGGTGATTTTGAAACAGTTGCTATGTCTGAAGAATGCAGTCTCATTTTACAAAGCAAAATTCCAAGGAAATTGAAAGATCCTGGTAGTTTTACAGTTCCATTCTCAATTGAAAAATTTTATACAGGCCGTGCTTTATGTGATTTAGGTGCAAGTATCAACTTGATGCCTAAATCTATATTTACACAGCTTGGAATTGGAAATGCTAGACCTACCACTGTAACACTTCAACTTGCTGATAGATCAATAGCCTATCCAGAAGGAATTATTGAAGATATCTTAGTTAAGGTTGACAAATTTGTGTTTCCTACAGATTTTGTTATTCTTGATTTTGATGCAGATAAAGAAGTACCAGTCATCCTTGGAAGACCATTCTTAGCAACTGGCAAGGCCCTGATTGATGTGCAGAAAGGAGAACTAACCATGAGGGTGAATGATCAAGAGGTGAAATCCAATGTGATGAATGCTCTGAAGTACCCTACAGAGGAGAGTGAAGGGTGTTCAGCAATCAATTCTCTTGACCATTTAGTGCAGAAACAATTCCAGAAGCAGTATGATCATCTCACCAGTGCTCTTGCACCAGATGCAGAAGCACCACCTGATGAAGAAATCATGGAAAACAGTACATGCTGCCAAGGAAAGAACCAACACATAAGGTATGGTCTAGAACTTTTGAATCTCTTAATTTAGAAGACCCAAACCTTAACAAGAATATACCCTCAATTGAACAACCTCCAAAATTAGAACTGAAAGAACTGCCCAAACATTTGAAATATGCTTTCTTAGGGGAAGGTGACACACTTCCAGTAATCATTGCTTCAGACTTGTTGTTGCGTCAAAAACACACTAAGAGCAAGTGTACTCTTTCGCAGAAGTAGTATAAAAGATTATCGTATCCACAGGGACTAATTAACAAGTACCAAACTAGTCGAGATTATTTATTGTTTAGACGAACCAATAGTTTGATGATTATAGAAGCAAAATAAAAATAACTAAATAACTAGAATTAAAATACTAGATTTAATCGATGGAGAGAGGCCTAGGGTCACTCTTTCACTTGCAAGATTCGATTCCCCTATGTCTAATTCTACCCGAATTCCTTTATTTTATTTAATTACCAATCCCTTTACTAAATCTATTAATCCGTTTGGTCATTCGCGATTAATATTCTTTTTCCTAAACTAACCCTTATTTGGTCATGCAATAATTTAAGTTGAGGAAAAGCATAAAGAACAGAAAGGTTGAATGATTGGAAGACTAAATTAAAGTTTGGTCATGCATTAATTATCCTATAGGTCCACCAACTAGTTGCAGTGCGGTCGCTGATCAACTAATTGATTATGAACATGAAAAGGGTAGCTAATCCTAATTATGTGATAAAAATAATAGGACAATATTAATTGAAATAAAAACTGGAATTCAAATATGAAATTAGAACATAAAAAGGTCTCTAAACATGCAAGATCCACCTAAGACCCTAGAAGAGGATTTAGCTATCCATAGTGTTCGAGAACAATAAAATAAAATTAGAAGTCATAAATTACAGAGATAAAAATAACCCGAAATAGAGAAATTTCTGATCCTGAGAATTTAGTCTCCTTTTTTCTGCTTCAGAGCTCTCTCCCGGTGTCAAGAACGGGTACCCAAATTTGCTCCTCACTCTCTCTGTACTGTTGCCGTCCTCTCGTTGTTGTGCGGCTTCTCCCTGTTGTCCGAATGTGCGGCTCCTTTTGTGATTCACGTTAACTTGTTTTAAAATCCAAACATAGGTGCTGCATCAATTCTTTTCAATTGGCCATGGGCCTTTTCATTCCAATTGCAATTGGGCTATGTTGCATTTTCTTCTTTTAATCATGTGCTTCTTCAATTCCTTTGTTTAAGCCCTTTCTTCTCTTCTCTTATATATATATATATATATAGCTTTAAAATGGACTTTTATATCTCTTTCATATTTTCTTTCTTCCTGCAAAATAAAGAGCAAATTAAGTTAGTGATTTATATAATTAGTATATAATTGCTCTAAAAGTGACTCAAAAATATCTCTAAAAAATGCACTAAATTAGAGTTTATCAACTCCCCCACACTAAACCTTTGCTTGTCCTCAAGCAAATTTCCTGGCTCAATAAATTTTTCAAATAGATAATAGAGACAACCAACTAAGAGACCCAAAATTAGAAATACAATGACAAACAGTATAGCACATATGAGGTGTCAAAAGGTTGCCCAATTAGAGGTTCATGTCCCTGAAGAATACATTTCTGTGAACAAGGGCACTCGCTCACAATCTCTCTAAGTGTTTAGGGACTAGGGAAAATATACACTCAAGTTTCAACAAAATGCACATTACCATATATTTTGTAATTTGACCAAATCTCCACTAAAAAGTTCACATGCATGTAAAAGATGGGGTGTTAAGGGTTGTAATGGGGCCAAGGTTAATTCAAGTAGGGTAGGAAATAAGAAGAAAGGGATAACTAAAGGGCTAAAAACAAGAAATAAATAGTAACATTTGAAACCAAATATGAAGCTCCTATCTATTTTACAATTTTTGTCCAAACTCCACATTAATGTCACTTCCATTCTTCAATCTTTTTCTATTGAGTCGACTCTTTTTGATTTGCTTTTTGCTCTTGAGTAGACTTTTTTTTTGGATTTGCCCTTTGGCTCTTTCATTCTTTTGATGTGCCTTTTCCTCCTTCTTGTTTTTTTTTTCATTTCATTTTTCTATATTTCACTCCGGAGGAAAAGGAACTTGTAACCATATGAGCCACTCTTATTTTGTTTTTATGTCCTGATGATATAGACAATTAAAATACAAGACAAAATTGTAACTTTCAATAGTTGTTCCAAATTTAATTTCAAATGCTTACCACAAAAAAAGAAAAAATTATATCTGGGTACTAAAGAAAAAATATAACAAATAGGCTCAAAGGGGGCAACTAATGGATAAATTCAACAAACAACTTTGAGGCCTGAAAACTGCACTGATATATAAAAAACACGAGATTAATATTTGTCATTGATAATTAAAATTTTTGACGACTACTACTACAAACCTACTATCTAAAAACAAGAAGACTTAATGACTATTTAAACTACTAATTAATATTTAAAACAAATATTTCTTATTGATAATCTACTATCTAACTTTTACTATCTACTATAATCTACTAATCAGCTAAAATAATCAATTGAAAGTACGAGATAACTGCACTGAAATATAAAAAAACACGGGATTAATATTTGCGATTGATACTTATAATTTTTGAAGTCAACTATAAACCTACTATCTAAAAAAACAAGAAGGCTTAATGAGTATTTAAACTGATTAATATTTAAAACACACGTGACAAATATTTGTCACTAATACCTAAAAAATGACAAATAATTGTCATTAATATATAAAAAAACACGGGATAAATATTTCTTATTGATAATCTACTATCTATCTTTTACTATCTACTATAATTTGCTAATAAACTCAAATAATCAATTGAAACTATGAGATAACTGCACTGATACATAAAAAAACACGGGATAACTGCACTGATATATAAAAAATATGGGGATAACTGCAATGATATATATATATATATATATAAATAAACACGGGATAGCTGCACTGATATATAAAAAACACGGAATAACAACACTGATATATTAAAAAACGCGGGATAAATGCATAGATTATTTTTAAATGATACTTTTACATTTTTAGATTTTAATATTTATCTATTTTTTATTTTAAACTCATTTTTATCTACTTAAAATTTGTCTTTATTTTTACGGGGTAATGTTCAGACTATTTAAATACTCTCTAAGTTCATTCATAAAAAGAACACGACAGCACCCATGCGTGTGCACGGGTATCCTACTAGTTACTCTTATATATGCAAATGAATTAGCGCAATTAGTTTGTCAAGTTCAATCTCTTTTATATTCTCATAGTAGCTAAGTTACGTTTTGTAAGATGACAAGCAAATAAGGTTGCTCCCAGTCTAGCTCGAGCGTCCTTATCTTATCCTAGACGCCATACTTTTAAGACAACTCTCTCTTGTATTGACTCTTTGATTCATAATGAAATGATATGAGATTGTTTTCCCTAAAAAGAGTATTAAGTTTCTATATTCAAATGTTTAATTTAGGAGAGGTTAAAATCCTCACAAACTAACTTCTTAGTTTAGGAGTCTTGAATCCCCATAATAGAACTGCACTACTTGTTGGGGTTTAAAACCTTCGCAGTAAAACTCCCGAAAATAAGTGAGATACCAATGGTTTCTAAAAGCCCTCGCAGATCCGTTGTGGCACACATAACTGCACGACAATTTTGAAAACCCTTTGTGGTGGTCAAAAACCCCACAAAATAATTTAAAAATCCCCGCTATTTGACCATTTTTTGTATATCATTATATTGCTAGCACTCTCTAACACTTATTTCAAAACACACTCTTATTGTTTGAATTTCAAATGGATTTTACTAAATCATGTGAGACTCATGTAAATTTGGTGGGATTCATATGAATTTCAATCAATATAATCAATATAAGAGAGAGTGTGTTAAAAGAATGTGATAGAGAGTGTGACTCTAGCATTTTTCTAGATTTTTTTTATCAAAACATTTTTCTAGATAAAATAATTTAGAGATTACTTTCAGATATATGTTTACGTGAAGTAAAAGCTAATTTATGATTGTTTATAATAGTGAAAATCACTTTTTCAATCTTCTCTCTCACGATCGTAATAGTTAGATTTTTCAAAAGCTACTAAAAACAAAGATTTTGAAAATCAGATTGGACGTCTAATCGATGAAATCTCTGGGTCATGGTAATATTTTAAACCGCTCAAACTCGAATGAAACTGCAATCGAACCGCTCAAATACCTGAACCAACGACCATATCAAGTCATGGTTTAATCGATTGAATCGACCGGTTGGTTCAATTTTTTAAAACACGGCTAAAAACAATTTCTCATTTTAATCCTAAAAATCATTTTTTTAGATTCTGATTAATATAAAATATAAAAAGGAGATATGGACCCTCAACTTTTGACCCTTTGCTCCAATAAAAGTAATCTCTTTCCCATAAAGGAGATATTGCAATTTTGTCTGTGCCCTAAGTACAAAGCCAACTCTGCACCGGCATAGACTCTCTCCATTTTATGGAATCTTTATAGATCGAGCTTTGTGCCTTACCTCACATAATAAATAATCAACAAAGAAATTGCAATATTTTTTTGACAAATTAAATGAAATTTCAATAAACAAACATAAAACTGGAAATGTGTTTCGGTACAAACTACAAAGATAAATTAAAGGTGATCGATGATGTGATGGATAAACTGACCCTACATTGTTGGTATGCTTCTTGAACAATAATGATTTGTTAAACATATGTAACGGCAATGATTTTATTCGTATCATTAATATACGAATTCAAGAACTCAACTAACTATTCAATGCAATAAAAAAACTAACTATTCAATATGTATTCATGGCTTTTGAAAGGTTGATCAGTATATAGGTACTATATATAATGCTTACTGGTCTGAATAATAATATTTTTTTTTGGAAAAAGAGAATAATAATAATCAAATTATTTTCTAACAACCAATATGATAATTTGCTTCATATGATACTTGTTTATTAATATGCATGTAATCCAAAATGTCAAATTATAGTAGCCATTGTACTATAGCAAAATGGCAGAGAATAAGAACAAAAGTTTGAAAAAGGGCTTAGCATTAATAGAAGTTATATATTGAATATAATTGATACAAGGACCAACATAAAATTTGAAAATGAAGAAATATAAAATGTACTTGTACACATTCATTGGATCAGAAAAACTATTGAATAGAGGTTTTGTATCTACAACGAATAGCATTTCAACATTTAAATATGTCAACAAAATAAAATGAGGGATTAATGATTCTTCACTACAACAAAAATGGGATTTGATGAACAACTGCATTTTCTTTGGAGGTGTAGCTGATTTTGGGAGAACTTTGGATAGGATCATATATTTCACATTTAATGACAATCTCAAATTGGTTTGTGGGTTTGGGTTCAAATCATTATCAATGCCACTACAAGAAAATCGACGATTTCCGACGGCGTTTTTCGTCGCAAATGCAGCAATTTTCGTCGCAAATTGACGTTTCTGATGAACTTTCCGACGGTAGGCACAACACTGTCATAATTGTTTCTCTCCTTATATAACTCCTGCTCCCCATCAACCCTTAGGTTCTCTGGGTGACCATCACCAACAACGTTTTCAGATGTAGATTTTCTTAATCGTGATTGAAAAATTAATGGATTTTCATCAAATCTGTCACCTGTTGGTCTATAGCTCACCAACACACTTTCTGAATCGCCCTTTGAGTTTTCTTTCATTGCTACCTTCAACAAATTCTAAACTTAAATCCCCAACGTTTTTTGTCAACTGCTCTAGCCTTTCTTGAGTGAAGATGCTACAGAAATAACAGCACAATAAAATGAGCAAAATTCAAATTTCAAAAAACATAACATAACCTAGCAAACCAGCAAGTAATCAGCTTTACGTTCATGTGTAAGAAAACGTGTTAGCATATACTATCTATAATTAAAGTTGTTTCAGTCAAATAGACAGTTAATAAGCAGCATGCCATCTACACACACACACACAAAAGTCAGGATAATTTTTTCTTCACTTCATATTCCACAATATCTAGAACTTACCCTCAGTTACTGGTTCATGAAGCAATGGGCATTAATCGAACTGGGGGATATTGCAACAAAATATTCAGATGTGGTTAGGGTTTCGTTTAAAAAAAATTGGGACAAATTAAAGAAAACAATAGAAATTACCTGCAAGGAGAGGCGATGGAAACAGTGGAGGCGATGGAAACAGTGGAGGCGCGAGGAGAGGGAGAGTGGAAGGCAGGGGAAGAGGGAGAACGAGAGACTGTCTTCGTAGTCTTGGAGCACGTTTGCGATGGAGGAGGGCGGAGGAAGGCGGGGGAAGGCGGTGGAGGGCTACGGAGGGTGGAGGAGAGTGAGGGAGAGAACGACAGAGGAGAGTGAGTGAATGAGGGTTCGAGGGAAGACTCTCAGTTTTAATTGGGTTATTTAGTTTGCGACGACATTTTAGCGTTTTCCGACGGACATATCCGTCGCAAATTTGCAACGAAACACGTTTTCGTCGGAAACGTAAGCGAGAAATTAAGCGCCTTTTTTCATGAACATTTGCGACGACTTTTTCGTCGAAAATCCGTCGGAAATTGCGACAAATAAGAGTTCGTCGGAAAAAATGGCAGGAAAAAGCACTTATTCTTGTAATGTGCAATATGTAGAGTAGTGACTTGCTTTGTGTCCAAAAAAAAAAGAGTAGTGACTTGCTTTTACCACTCTTATGGCTTGTTTGTTTTCGGAGAAATAGAATTTTACCGTATCATTAATATATAAATTCAAGAACTCAAATAATTAACTACTCATTGCTTTATTGGTAAAAAAAAAACTACTCAATGCTTTTTCTTTTAAAAACACCAACTACTCAGGGCTTTTGAAAGGTTGATCGGTATATAGTTATGATATATAATGCTTGTTAGTTTGAATAACAACTCAACTTCGTCTCCTATACTATTAATATTTCAAAATGATCACTGTAATATAAAAAAAAAGTTAATCAGGTTTGTAAAGACATTTAGTTGATAATATTAGTGATACTTCTGAAACTAAATGAATAATGTTAGAGATACATTTGCTATCATTGGACAAACTTAATTAACATCTTGTAATTTCGGGATTCGATTTAGGTTATTTATAATAGTGAAAACTAAGTTACACAATAGTACAATTTCAAGAATCAGACCGGCTATTTGTTAAAAGAAATTCAATGTTGTTTTACTTCATGCTCGTGTACTTGTAAGTTGTAAGGGTCATGCCTGAGATTACGGGTGCCCTATGTGAAATTTGAATGTAGTGCTCTATTTTTTATAAACCGTATATAATGAAATTAATTGTTTTAATACCACCTCAAGTAAGATAAAATATTATGGAATAAATGTCAAAGTTTACGTCAATATTGAAAAGTTCAAATCAAAATTTTAATAGAATTAATTATACCAAAAATAGTTATACATGTATTTATCAACCAAACATGTATGAGTAGCATTTCACACTAGCAGCAAGTCAGCAACATACACATATTATCTTTGATAGACTTTTTTTATCTATCTAAACTTTGTTTAAAAATGGGTATGTTAATTATATAATTTTTTTAATTTTAATATACATTCATAGTAATATATATGTATATATACCATATAAAAAAAATTGGTGCCCCCAAAATTCTGAGGCCATGTGAGGTCGCTCCTCCCGCACGCCCTCAAGCACCCCCCCCCCCCATGTAAACAATACCAATGCTAAATAGAGGATTAACAATGGCATGTTGGTTGAGTGAAAGCATTTTGTCACCATAAATAGGAGAACATAGGGAAGTCGATGTTTTTTGGATTCTAATAGGGAGAAGTCGATTTTAAATTATTGTGGAATCACCTCTGTTTAGAGGCTAAAAAATAGTAGTAGTAGTAGTAGTAAAATTTTGCTAAATTAGTCAAGGCTGATATTAGCACTGTAGCAGGCCCAAAGGGCCTAGGCCATGACTCATGAGGATAGTGGATCCACTTTGCCCAAAAGATTAAGGGTATTGCTTTTCCCACACCCCCTCCTACTCGAAACACACCCCATAAGGGTGTGAAAAGACCAAAAGGCCAGGCCAAACCTCTTTTTTTTCACGAATTTTCACCTGTTCGAACACGGGCATTCGAACAGGTTCGAATGACATCGTTCGAGTGTGTTAAATTTTGACTTCACACCCTTTTGGGCGTTTTTCACCTGTTCGCATGAGGTCATGCGAACACAATATCTCCTAATACCCCCACACTTTTTGTTATTCCGAAAATACCCTCAAAATTTTGTCTTTAAGAGAATTACCAAACTATAAGGTAATTCCGTTTGTTGGAAAAACCCAAAACGGATTTACCTTTTAATTAGGTAAATCCGTACGTTTGAAAATTAGTGTAACGGAAGTAAGTCAAACAACTTAAATCTGTTACGATTAAAATAACAAAATAGAATTACATAAGAAATAGATAAATCTGTTTTTGTTAATTTTTTATAACGGATTTATCTACTAATAAGATACTTCCATTTTGTTAATTTCAACCAACGGATTTATCTATTAATTAGATAAATCCATTTTTAAAATAATAAATAAAAAAAATCCAGCCTTCTAAAATATAAGATCTAAAAATATTAAGGAATATTAATTTCAGAAAAACTAGTGCCAAAATATTAGTGAAACGTCAATCAGATTCATAATCAGCTGTTAAGTCTACAAGCTTTGGTAGATGAGATGGCGGTTTCGGGCCGGAGCTAAAGACACCCATAGTTGGAAACGCCCCATATAATGATCGATCCAACCATGAATTGGCTTCATCAGATGAAAAGCGGTCCCATTGATGACCAATTGGAGGCAATGGACACTCAGGCAAGAGCGGAACATGCACCCAGTGAATGTCGTTCACGTGAAGAATAGAGATGATGTTGCGACTCTTAGTAGATGAATAAGAACCTCTCAAAGATAAATAAGTATATGAGATTTTCAAAGATAATTCAACTAGGGCGACATTATATTTGGTAGATATAATGTACCCCATCTCAGGCATGCTCAGCCACTTGTCCTCATCCTGCCTCCCATAACCCCTAACAAACAGTGACTCCTTAATAGTTGCAAGTCTTTGAACCCCAAATAATTCCAAATATAGATCATAACATGAGGTTATTTCTTGAATTAAATCTTGTCGAATTAACGGCCAACTTTCCTCACCATAACCAAGACCAATAGCTATTGATCGGAAGCCACAATTTCCATCCCCTTCCACATCAATAATTTCTGCAACGTAAGAGTGGAAATGGAGAGGAACCCATGGTAATAGTTTTTTAGAAGTCCCCTGTGAGATTTGCTATGATAGTTTTTTTGAAGCCCTCTGTGAGATCTGCTGTGAGAGTTTATTAGAAGTCCCTTGTGAGATCCGCTGTGAGAGTTTTTTAGAAGTCCCGGACTCTTGAGTATTTTTCACCGCCTCATCCACATGCTCCCAATAAGAAGGATCGTGTTTCACATCATAGTATTTTTGCTTCTTCTTCTTTGGTGGTGGAACCATTGAAGATATGGAAGGAAATGCCAGTTCATCAATCTGTTTCTTGAACACAAACTTCTCCTCAAGTGTCATAGAATTAAATCTCGACCATATCATCTCCATAGAATAAGTAATGTCACATTCAACATATTTCTCTTGAGATGCATCCTCATCCATACCATCCAAACTCAGTCTAGACCAATGTTTGTCAACCTCCTCCAATGGAATAGAAGTACATGAGACATGATAAACACCAAGCTGACAAGCACAAGGCAATCCATGTGTCATTATAATCACGCACCCACAACGAGATTTGTCATACCCCACACTTGAGGTGGTGTTCTAATACTCTTTAGCAATATGATTCAGGGCATTTAAAGATACCATACCTCGTAGCTTTTTTTGTAGAATGGAGTATTGTGAGCAACTTCAATACGGTTGATTCTTTTTTGGAAAGAGCCCACAACCTTATCAAAATGAAGCTTAAGCATACCATTCATCGATTCCCAACACCTACATAGATCTCCTCCAGAATTCCCCAACGCCCTCTTCAAAGCCCAGTGGGCCGATTTAACCCTTAAATAAAAACAGAATTAAACATCCATATAAAACAATGTAAAAGTTAAACAAAATTAAGCATACCTGTTGGTGGTTGTATTCCCCAAGTGTGCCACCCGGTTAGTCCATGCCAAAATAAATCTGTTCTTATGAGGAGTCTACCATGTGTCATGCAAGTAATTCATGAGATGGGGCAAATCGACACACAAGTCATCCAAAATATTCAACCTCTATGAGTACTCAACCTCGTCAAGTGAATCAATAAGACTGTGCCAAAGAGAGATCACTGACTCTTGCCTATCCACGTGCACATACTCTTTAATCTTTGCTTTGACATTCTTAGTTATGTGCCACACACAAAGGACAAAAATACTTCTTGAATGCCACTCATAAGACCAAGATCCCTGTCAGTCAAGAACACCTGAGGTGATAGGTCGTGTATATCGAACAAATCTTTCAACATTTGTAATGCCCATGTAAAATGAGACTCACGCTCATGTGCCAAATATGCAAATGCAACCGAGAAGGTTATCTCGGTTAAAGTGACACCCACAATCTCCAACAGAGGTATTTTATATTTGTTGGTCTTGTAAATACTGTCTAGAATAAGAACCTTCGGAAACAATCTGAATAATTTGATAGAAGTGGAATGTGCCCACATGATGTCACTGACCACAGATGTGCCCTCAACTTTCCTGCTCCATGATAATTCATATTTATATGAGTTATTTATGCTCTTATTACTTAAATTAATGTAAGTTCTCAAGTAATATTCATGCTTTATTTAGTAAATATTAGTTATTTAGAGAAAAGAATGGTTAAGAGCTAATTTTTTAACATTTGGCACAATGGGTTCCCTTGTGAATGTTTTAATGTTTTGTTAGTGCTGCAGCGTTAGGCGATATAGCGCTATATGACAGTGGGCCAGCTGGACATCCCAAAGGAAAGTTACATGTTGGAGCCTCATACTTTATGTCACGCTATAGCATCATCCAGCTGTGCATGACTTGGAATCTACAGAGTGCATCTTTTGTAACCGTTTATTTCTTGTGTATTTACGGTAATATGAGCCTTTTGTCTTGTATTGTGTTGATGATACTTATCATGAGCTAAACACTTAGTAGTTGGATTTCTTCTAGTTTGTAATGAACCTTGAGTAGTGTTAATATAATATTGTGATGTTTGCGTTTCAATCCTTGTACTTTAATGCTTTCAAACTTGTTTTGGGATTGGCCAACAGAAATGAGTAGATTCGTAGGTTCAGACATGGTCTACGAATAGAACTCAAGGGTTGATATGAACGAAATGTTGGTTAAAGACATTTAATCCATTTTTGCTTAACTCTAGACATAGGGGAGAAATAGTTCATAAGGTGAATACTGTGGGTTCTTCATTATACAGGGGTGGACTTATTTAGAACTTAGAAATAAAAGTCTTGTAACAAAACCATGGCGTCAGTGACTGAAAGGCACAACATCATATGCTACAGCATTTAGCGCTACAGCGTCCAATTTTATAGCGCCTTACTTTTGGGGATTTATACAACCAAGAGCAGTCCAACTCATTTTATAAACTCTTGAACTTTCTTACTGTTGTAGCAATATCTTTCTTATTTTCATGTTCAAAAACTTGTTATTTTTATTTTGTCCATTTCACTAAGTTGTTAACTACTTAAACTCTTAAATTAACATCAATCCTTGTGGGTACGATCCTTACTTTCTCGTTATATTACTTGTTGCGATTGTGTACACTTGCACAACTACTTTAACCACAACAAATTTTTGGCGTCGTTGCTGGGGATTGCATTTAATTTTTATTGTTTAAGTTTTTAGCAATATTAGTGAAAATTTTACGCTGGTGTGTTGTTTCTTGGTGTTACAACATTAGGTGCTATAGCGCATGCCTAGGTCCCAACCACCAGAATTCGAGTTGGATCCAGAACCAGAAAGGAGATTTAGGAGACTGAGACAACTTCAGAAACTGAGACAGCTTAGACCCACAATGTCTGAACACAGTGGCAGAACAAATTCAGGCAGAGGTACCACTCAGGGTGGTAGAACCAATTCTGGTAGAGGAGGCAGATCAAACCCAGGTGGTCGATGTAGAGGACCACCCACTCCTACATTACATGAAGAAGAAGACTGGTACAGGCAACAATTCATTAATCAAGGTCCTGCAGACATGGTAAATGATAGGGACAGATCTATGAGGGACTATGCTGTGTTTGATCCCCAAACCATGGAGACAAGCATGTCAAGGCCTGTTCTTCAAACAGCTCATTTTGAATTCAAACCCATGATGTTTCAGATGCTCCAAACAGTAGGTCAGTTTGGTGGTTCTCCCCAAGAGGACCCGTACTTACATTTAAAACAATTTTTGGAGGTCTGCAGTAACTTTATCATTCCAGGAGTCAGTGATGATGCATTTAGGTTAAAACTTTTTCCTTATTCCTTGAAGGATGGAGCTAAGGCCTGGTTAACTTCTCTAGAGTCTAACTCTATCCACACTTGGAATGAAATGGCTGAAAAATTCTTAGCAAAATATTTTCCACCTAGCAAAAATGCAAGAATGAGGAATGAAGTTACTGCATTCAAACAAAAAGAATCTGAATCATTGTTTGAAGCATGGGAAAGATAGAAGGAGTTGGTTAGAAGATGTCTGCATCATGGCATACCAGTTATCATTCAGATGGAAACCTTCTATAATGGGTTGGACCCAAGTACCAGACTTATGCTTGATGCTTCTTCTGAGGGTGTATTACTGAAAACCTCTTACAATGAAGCTTGTAACTTGATAGACAACATTGCTACAAACAGCTACCAATGGCCAACAGAAAGACTAACTCCACAGAAAAAGGTAGCTGGTGTCCATGAAATTAGTGAAGTTTCAGCTCTGTCAACATAGGTAGCCTCTCTCACCAACTTGATTAAAAACATGAACACCACCTCCAAGGCTACAGCAGCTGCCGCTACAGCATCAGCTGAACCAACTGTAGCTGCCATTGAACAATCTCCTCCAGGCTCAACTAGCTATGTTTATTGTGGAGGAGAGCATCTATATGAAGAATGTCCAGGCAATCCCGTGTCTGTAAATTATGTGGGATTCAACAAGAATAATAATCCCTATTCAAATACTTACAATCCTGGTTGGAAGAATCACTCCAATTTCAGATGGGGAGGTAACAATGCTGCTGCAACAAATTCTAATGCTCCTGTTATACCACCAGGATTCCCTGCTCAGAATTATCAAAGGCAAAATGCCCCAGCTATGGATAGCTAGCTCTATGGAAAATCTGTTGAAAAGCTTCATGAGTGATTGTAAAACAACTTTGCAAACTCATGAAGCCTCTATCAAGAATCTGGAGATCCAAATGGGGCAGATAGCTAATGTTCTTACTCAAAGGCCTAGTGGATCACTACCTTCCACCACTGAAATCTCAACTTCTAAAGCAGTTGGTAAAGAGCATTGCAAGGCTATATCTCTGAGAAGTGAAAAATATTTGCAAGAGCCATCAACTATCTCAGAAAGAGAAAAAAAATAAAAAACCTGAAAAAGAAAAAATTCTTTAGGCGCTACAGCATCTGACGCTGTAGCATCTGACACAGCACCTTCTCCATCATCAAAACTTGTTCCAGAATATCCTGATCCACCATATCCTCAAAGGCTAAGGAAGGCACAAGAAGACAAGCAATTCAACAAATTTCTGAAAGTGCTTAAACAATTTCATATCAATGTTCCATTGGTGGAAGCTCTCCAACAAATGCCAAACTATGCTAAATTTATGAAGGACGTGCTCACTAAGAGAAGAAGGCTAGGGGAATTTGAAACAGTAGCCATGACTGGGGAGTGCAGCATGATTATGCAAAACAATCTCCCAATAAAATTAAAGGACCCTGGCAGCTTCACAATACCATGTTCCATTGGAAGTTTCTACTCTGGCCGTGCTTTATGTGATTTGGGGGCTTGTATAAACCTAATGCCCAAGTCCATATATACACAACTAGGAGTAGGAACTGCCAGGCCTACCTCTGTTACTCTTCAATTAGCTAATAGGACTCTTGCCTATCCAGAAGGGATACTGGAAGATGTGCTAATCAAGGTTGACAAATTTGTTTTCCCTATGGACTTTGTATTTCTTGATTTTGATGCAGATAAGGAGGTGCCTATCATCTTGGGAAGGCCATTTCTAGCTACAGGGAAGACATTGATAGATGTTCAAAAAGGAGAATTGACCATGAGGGTTAATGACCAAGATGTCAAGTTTAATGTTCTCAATGCTTTGAAGTTGCCTGAAGCTAACACAGAAGAATGCTCATTTGTGGTCTCTCTTGACCAAGTGGTTCAAAAACATTTTCATAAAAACAATGACCACTTGAGAAAGATTCTAGACAACAATGAGAAACAGGAACATAAAGAAGAGGAAGCAAAGCATGCACAATTGACTGTGAAGGAAGTTTGGACCAGAAG
Source organism: Astragalus membranaceus (assembly GCA_039519185.1). Classification (NCBI taxonomy): domain Eukaryota; kingdom Viridiplantae; phylum Streptophyta; class Magnoliopsida; order Fabales; family Fabaceae; genus Astragalus; species Astragalus membranaceus. The sequence continues at coordinate 161,147,691 of CM076854.1, read as the reverse complement.
ATGAGTCACTTGAGCAAGAAAACTCAAACTTAAGAAGAAATATTCCTTCCATTGAGCAACCGCCTACCCTAGAATTGAAGGAGTTACCTAACCACCTGAAATATGTCTATTTGGGGGAAGACAACACTTTACCTGTCATCATAGCTCCTGACCTCTCAGTGGAGCAAGAGCATGATCTTATTAGCACTCTAAAAAGGCATAAGAGGGCAATTGGGTGGAAAATGTCAGACATTCAAGGGATTAACCCAACCATTTGCATGCATAGAATTGTGTTGGAAGAAAACTCCAAGAACAGTATTGAAGGGCAGAGAAGACTCAATCTCATCATGAAAGAGGTGGTGAAGAAAGAAATTATCAAGTGACTAGATGCAGGCATTGTTTACCCTATCTCAGATAGTACATGGGTTAGTCCTGTGCAGTGTGTTCCAAAGAAACGAGGTGTAACCGTGATAACCAATGAAAATAATGAACTGATACCAACAAGAACAGTTACAGGTTGGAGGATTTGTATGGATTACAGGAGACTCAATAAAGCTGCAAAGAATGATCACTTCCCTTTACCTTTCATTGACCAGATGCTGGATAGGCTAGCAGGGAAGGAATTCTATTGCTTTTTAGATGGCTATTCTGGATATAATCAAATAGTAATAGTCTCTGAAGATCAGCAGAAGACAACATTCACATGTCCATATGACACATTTGATTTTAGAAGAATGCCATTTGGACTGTGCAATGCCCCTGCCACCTTCCAGAGATGTATGATGGCAATCTTCTCATAATTCATTGAAAAATCCATGGAAATTTTCATGGATGACTTCTCTGTATTTGGGGAGACATTCCATCTATGTTTGGCCAATTTGGAGGAAATTTTGATTAGATGTGAAGAAACAAACCTAGTGCTTAATTGGGAGAAATGTCACTTCATGGTGCAAAAGGGTATTGTTTTGGGGCACAAAATCTCCAAGAAGGGATTGGAAATGGATAGAGAAAAGATTGAAGTCATTGAGAAGCTACCTCCTCATACAAGTGTCAAGGGTGTCAAAAGCTTTCTTGGGCATGCTGGATTTTATAGGAGGTTCATTAAAGATTTTTCAAAAATCTCAAAGCCTCTGTGTCAGCTGCTACAGCATGACACAACTTTTATCTTTGATGAAGCATGCTTGGAGGCTTTCCAAAAACTAAAGACAGCTTTGGTAACTGCACTAGTCATTGTAACACCTGACTGAAGTAAACCTTTTGAGCTCATGTGTGATGCCAGTGACTATGCTGTTGGAGCTGTATTAGGGCAAAGGTGTGATAAAGTTTTTCATTCAATTTATTATGCCATAGAAGCTCAATTGAATTACAGTCACTGAAAAAGAGCTATTGGCTGTTGTCTTTGCATTTGACAAGTTTAGATCATACTTGGTGGGCACAAAAGTTATTGTTTTTACAGATCACTCGACCATCAAGTATTTGATCTCAAAAAAAGATGCAAAGCCAAGGCTAATTAGATGAGTTCTCCTCCTCCAAGATTTTGATTTGGAAATTCGGGATAAAAAGGGGGTGGAGAACCAAGTTGCTGGCCATTTATCTAGAATTGAAGGAGAAAATGCAGGTGCAATAGAAGGTGAAATCAAATAATATTTCCCAGATGAGAAGTTATTAGCAGTAACTATTGCAGCATCAAACGCTGTAGCGGTTAGAGCTAACACGCCAGGAGCTATAGCGTCTGAAGCTTCAGCACCTTGGTTTGCTGACATCGTAACTTTCTAGTTAGCAAGGTGGTGCCTGCAAACATGAATTACCAGCAGAAAAAGAGGTTCTTCCACACAATAAAGCAATATTACTGGGATGAGCCTTTTCTTTACAAGAAATGTCAGGACCAATTGATGAGGAGGTTTCTTGCAGAAGAGGAACAATACCAAGTGCTACAGCATTGCCATGCTGCACCTTGTGGTGGGCATTTTGGGGGAACCAGAACAGCTGCAAAGATACTACAATCAGGGTACTATTGGCCTACATTGTTCAAGGATCCTCAAGATATGGTAAAAAGGTGTTGTTTTACCCAACAATGATGCTAAGTCCGTGAGCAAATTCCTCCAAAAGAACATTTTCACCAGGTTTGGAACTCCTAGAGCTATCATCAGTGATGAAGGTTTTCATTTTTGCAACAAGCTGATTGAGACCCTCTTAGCCAAATATGGAGTCAAGCATAAAGTTGCTACTGCTTACCACCCCCAAACAAGTGGTCAAGCAGAATTTTCAAATAGAGAAATCAATAGGAACCTTGAAAAAATGGCGGGTCCTACAAGGAAGGAATGGTCACTGCACTTGGATGATGCTTTATGGGCCTACAGGACAGCCTTCAAAACTCCATTGGGAATGTCACCTTACAGGCTTGTGTATGGCAAAGCTTGTCACCTGCCTATTGAATTGCAATATAAAGCTCATTGGGCTATTAAAAGGCTCAACCTTGATCATGACAGGGCAGGAGAAGTTAGGCTACTGCAGTTGAATGAGCTTGAAGAGATTAGGCACTTTGCCTATGAAAATTCAGTCATTTACAAAGAAAAGGCCAAGGCTTGGCATGACCATAAGATGCAAAGAAGAGAGCTAGTTGAAGGAGAACAGGTGCTGTTATTTAATTCAAGACTCAGACTGTTTCCAGGGAAACTCAAGTCCAGATGGTCAGGCCCATTCAGATTGGTAAAATTGTACCCACATGGTGCTGTGGACTTGTTTGATGAAGCAACCAACACCACCTTCAAGGTGAATGGCCAAAGAGTAAAGCAGTAGAGTTGGGAAGATATATTCTGAAGTTGTTGTGGTAGCAGTTAGCGCTATAGCGTCTGCTGTGTCTATAGTGCTATAGCGGTTGCTGCGTGATATAATTGGAAAAAGTCAAACTTTGAAAAAGGTGCAAGTGTGACGTGGCACTTGGCAGTCTTATCTCAATTGCTCTGTGCACAGTTCAGTCACGTCAAGCCCTCTCTCTCCATCATGACACTTGCAACGATCACATCCATTACTTTTCCCGTCTCAACTCCCCATACACCCTCTCTCTTTCTCACAAATCAAAACCACCATCACTTCACCGTTTCACTCTCCATTCGCAACCTTCTCTTCCTTCTTTCCCAACGAAAAAAACGCAAAAACCCCTAACCTTCATCAGTTTTTAAATACGTTTTCAAAACCAGAAAAATGACAAAGAAGCAAGTTGCCCTCAAGACATCTGGAAAGAGATCAAACGCAGAAGAAGGATCATCAAAAACCGCCATGGCTAGTGCTGATTTAAAGAAGTTCTGGAGCATGGAGTTCATAAGCATTTGACGCTTTCACAGCAACTGTTGCAGCGTTGGGTTGGGAGCACTTCGTCAAGCATCGCAAGCAGTATGTGGTAAACCCCAAACCTATCTTTTGGTTAGGGGTGAAGCCGTTAATTTTGATGCCAGAACCATAAATGATGTGTTCCGCCTTGGCTACCATGGAAAGGCGCTGGAGAACAAGGTCAAAACTTGGGGGAAGCTGAGATGGAGGGAGTGAGAGAAAGGATCTGTGTAGAAGGATCCAAATGGGATAAATTTGGTGCTGAATACGAGCTGAACAAGGCGTGTTTGTGTGATGAGGACAGCATGTGGTGTAACTTCATCAAACACTCTTTGCTTCCAACTTCACACACCACTTTTGTGGAGAAGGAAAAACTGATTGTGATTGATGCTATCATGGCAGAAGAGCAGATTGATGTAGGGAAGCTCATCTCAAGGGAGATTGAGAAGTGTAGGGTGAGAAGTGGAAGTAACATTTACTTTTCTTGTTTGATCACTGAGCTTTGCATAAATGCAAAAGTGGAGGTAGAAGCAAGAGAGGTCAGAAGGTCACCATTGGGAGCTTTCCTCTCAGTATTCAAGCCTAGGCAGAAGCCTGCTGCTGCAGCATCAGGTGATGCTGTGCTGCTACAGCGCCTAACGCTCCAGCAGCAGTCCCTCTTGCACTTTGTAAAAAAAAAGTTTGAGTGGGAAAAAACTATGTTTGCTGAGATATCAAAGGGCAAATCCACTGTGCAGCCACCAGAGTTCCCTGATTGGCTAATTGAAGAAGAGCTAAGTAAGAGAGTGGAGGAAGAAGAGCGCAGGCAAGAGCAGAAGAAAAGAGTTAGAAGCCCAGCAAAGAAACAAAAGCAGAGCCCTGCGGAAAAGAAGAAAAAGGTGAGCAGTGAGGAGGAGGAAATTTTGAACTCTGAAGAGATGGAGGAGATTAGTGAGGAGGATGAAGAAGAGACGAAGACAGTAATGAGGGAATTAGTGAGTGAAGAAGAGGAGGAAGATTCAAGTGAGGAAGAAGCTGAGAGTGAAGAGGAAGAAGCAATACAGTGTGACCCTACCCCTAGCCCAAAGAAACCCCACAAATCCCCAGTCAAACCTTCAACACTACCATCAAGCCCCACCACCATCCCTGAAACACCTAAATCACCCATCCAACCAGTTCACCAAACACCCACACCACCCTCCCCACCAATGGAACCACCTCAAACATAAATAAGCCCCACCCAAAATCCCATCAACCATCCCAGAGCCATCAAAAGAACCACAACCAGAAATGACTGAAACGCAATCACCACCACACAAAGAGCAAATTATTGAGCAGCCACAGCAACCACCAAAACAATCCCAACAGCAACAAGCAGCCAATCCTGAAGCTGCTACTCAGAAAAGAGTTCCCTCATACCATGCAGCAAGGAGAAACCCTGGTGCCAAGCTGGCAGATGTGCAGGTAGAAGAAGCTAAGGAAGTGCAGGTTGAGGCTGTAGCGGATGATGCTACAGCGCCTAAAGGCCAGTCTGCTAAGACAGCTGCATCTGAGGAGGAGCCTCCTAAAATTAATGCAGAGATGGAAGCAGCAGAGAAGCTTGCTGAGATGGCAGCTTCCAAGGAAGTAGTGGCACTTCAGAGGGAGGCTACAGCGCCTAGCGCTGTAGCGGCAGAAAAGAAAAAGCCACAGCAGCCCACAAAGAAGAAGTCCACCAAGGCAGCCCCTGCGCCCACCAGAGCAAGCAAAAGGCTCAAATCTGGGTTAGCAGAAAATTAGTCTAACCCTTCTTTCAAAAAAAAGTGCGTGTTTGTCTCTTCTAAATAAACCTGTTAGGTGCTATAGCGTCTGTTCCTGCATCTAACAGTATGTTTAGGATTTTACTTCTGTTGTTTTTAAGTCTGTAGAGTTTTAGTCATAGGGCTCTTCCTTTAGCATGCATGAGCAGTGGGGACACTGCTAGGTCTTAAGTTGGGGGAGGACCTTATAAATGTCAATGTTATGTTTTGTTTGAATAAAAAGGCATGATTAGTTGCAATTTTTTTAAATTTTTCAGTAATAGAAGTTGTACTTGTTGGGCTAAATTTAATGATGATTAAGTGCATAAGTGTAGTGTAGCATTGCTTGATTAATGACTAGACTTATTGCAGCTTCTACACAAAACTCTGAACTTAGGGAGAAACTTCATTAGCTAAGGACTATCTGATGCTGAAGTTAGTCCTGGTTAACCAAGGTTTAGTCAAGTTTTTATTAAAAATTAAGAGTAGCATTTGAAGCTAAGTTTGGGGGTGCATCAGTTATATTAAGGCTAGGTATGAAGATTATAGGATGGTCAGTGCAGTAGGATCCAGAGTGTACAAATGGCCGTGTAAAAATCTGCAATTACCTGAAACAAATGCTGAACTGTTCCAAAGTACGTTTAAAAAAAAAGAAGAAAAAGAAGAAATAAATGCAAATAAATGAGTTCAGTAATTAGGGCATTGTAGCTACATCTGTTCATCAAGTCACCAATGCTATAGCATCTAACGCTATAGCGTTGAGAAATCACCATATCAATAGTTAGTGCACTGTCTAGAGATCTAAAATGCCTAATCAAGCCCTTTGTTGTGCCTTGAAGCCCCTCAATTCTTATGTGAAGTTGTTAGTCTGCTCTCTCTTTTGAAAAATTCATTGGTTTGACCAAAAGAAAGCGATTCTTTCCAAGGCTAAGAGAAATTCTGAACCTAGCTAGGGGATTAAGCTAAGTTTAGAGATCACACACTCACAATTGAGCTGTATTAATTCTAGATGTTGTGAAAGCAATGGTGTGTGTGTGTGTGACTGGGAATCTGAAAAGTTAGCCCCTTGAGAACAATCTTGAAGAATTGTTTGATCGTGTTTTGAATTCTGTGAATATATGTTCTATGTTTTCTTGTCTTATTCAAGTGTCATTAATTGAGGACAAGCAATGGTTTAAGTTTAGGGGGTGTGATAACTCATATTTATATGAGTTATTTATGCTCTATTATTACTTAAATTAATGTAACTTCTCAAGTAATATTCATGCTTTATTTAGTAAATATTAGTTATTTAGAGAAAAGAAGGGTTAAGAGCTAATTTGTTAACATTTGGCACAATGGGTGCCCTTGTGAATGTTTTAATGTTTTGTTAGTGCTGCAGCGTTAGGCGCTATAGCTCTATATGACGGTGGGCCAGCTGGACATCACAAAGGAAAGTTACATGTTGGAGCCTCATACTTTATGTCAAGTCAAAGCCTGACTCTGTGCCTAGGACTGTGTGGAAGCTTCCAAGTGGCTAGCTGGGACACTTGGCGCATTTTTATTGAAGGATTGCTTTTGGTTGGTGAGAAGTGTCATAGTCACCTTTTTGAAAAGCTACTTTATGAGATTAGGATAATATCTATCCATCTTCACCACCCATTCATTCATTCGAAAACCAAGGAGAATTTTTGGGAGAAAAACTTGACACACATTTCCTCCATTAATCCTCTATTTGAAGCTTTCATTTGTAAGTTTATTTTCTTATCTTTTTACACGGTGAAGCCACGCTATAGCATCATCCATCTGTGCATGACTTGGAATATACGGAGTGCATCTTTTGTAACCGTTTATTTCTTGTGTATTTACGGTAATTTTAGCCTTTTGTCTTGTATTGTGTTGATGATGCTTATCATGAGCTAAACACTTAGTAGTTGGATTGCTTCTAGTTTGTAATGAACCTTGAGTAGTGTTAATATAATATTGTGATGTTTGCGTTTCAATCCTTGTACTTTAATGCTTTCAAACTTGTTTTGGGATTGGCCAACTCAAATGAGTAGATTCGTAGGTTCAGACATGGTCTACGAATAGAACTCAAGGGGTTGATATGAACGAAAGGTTGGTTAAAGACATAGGGGAGCAATAGTTCATAAGGTGAATACTGTGGGTTCTTCATTATACAGGGGATGGACTTATTTAGAACTTAGAAATAAGAGTCTTGTAACAAAACTCTGGCGTCAGTGACTGAAAGGCACAACATCATATGCTACAGCACTTAGCGCTATAGCGTCCAATGTTATAGTGCCTTACTTTTGGGGATTTATACAACAAAGAGCAGTCCAACTCATTTTATAAACTCTTGAACTTTCTTACTGTTGTAGCAATATCTTTCTTGTTTTCATGTTCAAAAACTTGTTATTTTTATTTTGTCCATTTCACTAAGTTGTTAACTACTTAAACTCTTAAATTAACATCAATCCTTGTGGGTACGATCCTTACTTTCTCATTATATTACTTGTTGCGATTGTGTACACTTGCACAACTACTTTTACCTACAGCTTTGTCAGATCTAAGGATGATAACGACAACTCCGATGCCTTTCCCAACGTCTCTGACCCAACGTACAATATCATCACGTGATGGAAATAGCTACAAAATAAACAATTGTTAGTTAGTTAATTGATTAATAAGATACAGGCCTCCAAAAATAGCTAAAAAATAATTAATTAAATATACCGCATCCGTCATGAATGACCCTGATGTATCTATTGAGAACGAAACCAACTCTCGCTCTGTATCCATATCTGTTTCATTTTAACATATTTTAAAAATATTAAGTAAATAAAAATAAATATAATAGGAAACAGATTTATCTATTATATACATAAATCTGTTTCGCTTTTTTTACAAAACGGATTTATGTGTATAAAGGATAAAGCCGTTAAACAAAATTAATAATAGCGGAAGTAAGTTCTCTATACATAAATCTGTTTTTACGTTTTTTGTAAAACGGATTTATGTCTTTTATATGTAATTTCGTTATGAAAAAATTCAAAAACGGATTTATGTTCAAAAACTTAAATCCGTTGAAAACGCATTAAATGACAAACGGAAGTATCCTTTTGGATATAATTCTGTTGATAAAAAAAAGTCAACAACGAAAGTAACTTTTCAACACATAAATCCGTTGAAACTGGTATAAATGCAAAACGGAATTACCACGTTGGCAGGTAATTCCGATGACCAAAAAAGTGGGTCCCACGCAAAGAAGTTTGACCAAAATTTGAAAAGTGTAATAAATTGTAGGGGTATTTTTGGAATAACATGATATGTGGGGGTAAAAAAAACCAAAATATGAGAAGGATTACGCGTTTGTAGATAATGAAAACAGAAAGAAGCTGATTATGACCTTTGTCCATTTCTGTAACCAACTTCCATTATAAAACACAGAACGACTTTAATTAAGGAGGAGCTCCACAGAGTAAAAGATCCTTAAAATCTCCTTTTTTTTTTCCTTTTCCCCCACTTAAGCAACCATTTAAATTTGTTTATGATACCACCAGTTACTTCATACTTTAAAGGGAACTTATGCGTTTGGATATTGCTCTTATAATTCACATATAATAATAATAATAATAATAATAATAATAATAATAATAATAGAAATGATCATCGCATTTTTGACGAAACAACTTAAAAAAGAATAAATGCAGCTGGATTGCAATCTTAGTGACTTGAATTATGGAAAGTTAGAATTGTAATTTTGTAAGATGCACGATATAGATAATATTGCATCAAAGGTTGAACCAACCACCGTCATGACAGTAAGCAAGACCGGCCCAATATTAAATGAGGCTTAAAGCACGATTTGAATCGAGGCCTTTTCTTAAAATTTTTATATTTTAATTAAAATTATAGTAATAAATTTCTTTTAATATTTTTGTTTTTTAATCGATAATAAAATCAATCTATTGAAATTTTTTTTTTGAGATTACAATCTATTGAATCTTTGTTGATAAATTGTTGATCATAGATAAGATTTAATTAATTTTATTTGCTTTGAAATTTATATATTTTAAAATAAAAAACAGCAAAAATCATGTCTTTAAGACTAAAGAGAGTGAGTATATCAAGATCATATACAAGTAAAATAGACTATAAAATCGAGACTATAGAGACTAGCAAATTAAAATAAAAACAATTAAATTAAACTACTATATGAAGGTGAGGCTGTTATTGAACAATGACAATTAAATGAGAATTCAATCATGAGCGTGACTTTGTACAATGAATCAATTAGAAATCATAATTCATGTTTAGAAAAATTGCAAAAACTTGATTAGTGAGACAAATAATTAATTGCTAATTGAAAGTGAATCATTGTGGCAGTGGATGTATTAATGCTGCAGAAACAAACGAGGAAGGCAAATCATCACCTAGGCGTTTGTGCCGAAGAAGCTGTTGAATAACACAATATTTTACAAGATGTTTTTCCTTGTAAGTCGAGGGGCGTGATGCTTGGGTCTGGTTGCGGGAAGTCTCGAAGGTGTTTTCGGTCAGCTCGTGCTACAGGTTGTTGACCGAAATTGTTGCTGCCCCTGGCAACGAGGCTGTTGTCTCTGAATCCGAAGCAGATGGAAGCAATTTGAAGCGCATTCTTGTGAAGCTTTGGAAAACAATCACTCCGTCCAAAGTCACTATCTTCGGTTGGCGTTTACTTCGTGATTCTTTGCCCACCAGAGATCTTCTTTTCCGTCCGTCATGTTATACAAACTGAAACAGCAGCTGGTTGTCCGTTTTGCTTGGATCATCGCGAAGACTTTTGTCATTTGTTCTTGAGTTGCAGTTTCGCTCACGACATTTGGTCTTGTGTTTGCGTTGGTTGGGGGTTCAACGTTTAGAAGCAACATCTATTCTTGATCAGATGCGTGGATTTGGAAAATTGTGCAAATGGAGGAGGTCAAGAAAAATAAAATACTTGATTTGGGTCACGACTTGTTGGTGTATTTGGCTGGCTCGCAACGGGCTTGTATTTAGAAATGAGGAGTCTTCTATTGAATCCGTAGTGATCCGCATTAAGAGCTTAGCTTGGAGCTGGATTGTGTATAGAGGGGGGTCTAGTTCAAGTTTGTCAATTTCCACGTGGTGGATTAATCCTCTAGATTGCCTAAACAATATGTAACTCATCTTGTTGTTTGGGTTTGAGCACCCCTAGTGCTCCTTGAATGAAATCTTTACTTATCTAAAAAAACATCACTGAGGCTTTTTGCTGGTTATAATGGGCCTTTTCTATTTATTTTTTTGGGGATTTTTTACTTGTAAAAAATATTTTTTTAGGAGGCCTAAAGCCCTTGTTTGGGTTGCATGGCCCATTGGGCTGGCCCTGACAGTAAGCGATCCGAGCTCTTCGGGAGATGTTGACTTTGGCACATATATGGAACACAGTAAGAAACACCTAAGTGTGGGAATTAGATTCCGGGCTCTACCCTGATGACCCTCACGGAACCGAGCTCTTGAACTCGAGGTTGAGGTCGACGATGAATCCTAATTCCGGCCTCCCTTCCACAACGTGCCTAAATTCAACGGTACAATTAATAGTGAACATCTCATCACGATCTTAAGTGACACGAGACCAAACAATTACTACGAAATTAGCAAAGATCATCGCAGTTGGGGTTTGTGAGACATCACTACTATAAATAGGGGTCTTCACCCCCAAGGTTTGTTAATGTCTAATCTGGCATAAAACTCATACTCATCTCCTCTTATTTTCTCTAAAGCCCTAAACTGACTTAGGCTTCGAAGTGTCTTTGCAAGGACACCTCCCGACATGGAGAATTCAAGCTGTCAACCACTGCGTGCAGGTAAGAGCCACAGTTGTGCCAAATCCAGCATTAACATACATCAATTAAGGGATTCTCTGAACTTGATCGAATGTGTGGCGATTAGATGATTTGTATGAAGTCGTGCATTAAGGTTCTCTTTTGCAAAATAAAAAGTTAGTTTATAGTTGTTGAGCATTGATTGGTCATTTGCTCATTTGATTATAAGATATGTCAACTAACTCACATTGTTAACAATTATTCCTCTCTTGATTGGAAGATTATGTTGGGAAAGAGTAAAGTGGATCCACACTTATTATGTTGATTTGGTCGATTTTGATAAAACTAAGTCTCCATGTCATGGTCCAACATTGTCCAGAGACAACTTGGTGTCCACATGTCAAGGAAAGTTGAAATGCAATATAGATACAACTATTTTCAATGTTGGGGGGGGGGGGCAATTTTCATGTTGGGATTTGTATTAAGGAACTTAGGAACATGGGTTTTCGTCAAAGCAAATACTATGTTGTTTGATGGCATTCTAAGTCCAAAAGAGACTGAAGTTTATGCTATTTTCTCTAGCATTGAGCAGCTTCGATTGGAGGGACATGACCGTGTGCACATAGAAATGGATTGTAAAGAGGTAGTTGACTCTGTTCAGGGGGATCACAAACATGATTCTATTTTTAGGATACTCATTTCAAATTGTAGACACAAACTTGATGATTTGCCAAACTATAAGATTAGTTTCATTCAGAGACAATCAAATCAAGTTGTATGCTAGTTTCAAAATTTTCATATTTATTTTAAATGAATTAAGTTAAGCTTTTGTTTGTAAAAAAAACCCTAAACTATAAATAAAATGAGATAGAGACTATATCCAAGAACACAAGCAGGACAAAGAAGGAAAGCTAACCATAAGGACAAAGTAACAAAGGTTGGAGAATATGAATGTATGAGGCAAATAGCAATGGTCCACCCAAACCCAATTCCATAACTAGCAATTATACCATTTTCTCCCACCTTAATTTCCGTCTTTCTTTCTTTCTTTCTTTCAATTCAACACATTTTCCCCTTCCCCTCACTTTCCACACTCTTCCACACACTACATTACATAGAAAAACCTTCTTTTCTTCTCAGATTCAACATGCTTTCTAGTTGGTTTCATTCTCCTTTCCCAATTTACGAAACACTCCTTCTTCAATGAATCACCACCACCACAACCATGTCCAACGCAATTCTCCTTCCCACTCTCCTTCTCCTTCTCCTTCTTCTACCCTTTCTGGTCTTCGCCGTCACAGACCCTAACGACGTCAAAATCCTCAGCCAGTTCAAAAAAAACTTACAAAACCCAGAAATCTTACAGTGGCCAGAAGAAAATACCGACCCATGTGGAACCCCACTTTGGAAATTCATCTTCTGTGCCGGTAACAGAATTTCACAGATTCAAACAAAAAACTTGAACCTAACTGGTACTTTACCTCAGAATCTGAACCAACTCACTGAGCTTACCAATTTAGGTCTTCAAAACAACAAATTACACGGTCCTTTACCGTCGCTAAAAGGGTTATCAAAGTTGAAATACGCGTTTTTTGATAACAATAACTTTGATTCAATTCCTTATGATTTCTTTGATGGGTTAACTAGCTTGGAGGTTATTGCATTGGATAATATTAATAATCTTAATGTAACTACTGGTGGCTGGCAATTTCCTTCTTCTTTGCAGGATTCTTCTCAGTTGACTAATTTTTCTTGCATGAGTTGTAATTTGGTTGGTACTTTGCCGAATTTTCTGGGTAAGATGAATTCTCTTTCGTCCTTGAAGCTTTCCGGTAACGGTTTATCCGGTGAGATCCCGGCGAGTTTGAATGATTCAGGGTTGCAGATTCTGTGGTTGAATAATCAGCAAGGTGAGAAATTTAGTGGAAGTATTAATGTTGTGGCTACTATGGTTTCTCTTACTAGTTTGTGGCTTCATGGAAACCGGTTCACCGGTTCGATTCCGGTTAATATTGGAGATTTGGTTTCTCTTAAGGATCTTAATCTCAATGGAAATGAACTTGTTGGGATAATTCCTGATGCTTTAGGTAAAATGGAATGGGTTAACCTTGATTTGAATAATAACAAGTTTATGGGTCCAATCCCAAATTTTAAGGATCCTAAGAAAGTTACTTGTAGTAACAATGATTTTTGTTTGAATGAAACTGGGGTTCCTTGTGCTTTTGAAGTTATGGCCCTTTTAGGATTTCTTGGTGGGTTGAATTATCCTTTAAATCTTGTTGATTCATGGAGTGGTAATAACCCTTGTGAGGGTCCTTGGTTGGGAATTAAGTGCAATGCTGATGGTAAAGTTTCTATGATTAATTTGCCCCATTTTAATCTTAGTGGTACTTTAAGTCCTTCTGTTGCAAATTTGGATTCTCTTGTTGATATTAGATTGGGAGGTAACAATCTTAGTGGTGTAATTCCTAGTAACTGGACTAGCTTGGGGAATCTGAAGGTATTGGATCTGAGTGATAATAATATTTCTCCTCCACTGCCAGTTTTTAGTAATGGATTGAAACCGATGGTTAATGGGAATGCTTTGTTGAATGGTAATAACCCGGAAGCGCCTTCCTCGGGGAAAAAAGCCCCATCGGGTGGATCCGGGAATACCGAACCTACAAAGGAACACTCAAATTCAAGTAATTCTGTTGAAACAAAAAAATCGAAAAAGAAAGCATTGGTTTTGATTGTTGCCCCAATTGTGGGTGTGGCGGCTGCAGCTTTTTTGCTGATTCCGCTTTATGTGTATTGTTTCAGAAGGAGAAAAGATGGATTCCAAGCTCCAAGCTCACTTGTGATTCATCCCAGAGATCCATCTGATTCAGATAGTACCATAAAGATAGCTGTTGCTAGTAATACCAACGGGAGCGTTTCGACTGTGACGGGTAGTGGGAGTGGGAGTAGAAACTGCAGTGGATTTAGAGACTCTCATGTCATTGAAGCTGGAAATCTTGTCATATCTGTTCAGGTTCTAAGAAATGTGACCAAGAATTTCGCGCCCGAGAATGAGCTTGGCCGCGGTGGATTTGGGGTTGTTTATAAGGGAGAGTTGGATGATGGGACTAAGATTGCGGTGAAGCGTATGGAAGCAGCTGTGATTAGTAATAAAGCTTTGGATGAATTCCAGGCTGAAATTGCAGTTCTGTCAAAAGTCCGACATCGGCATCTAGTGACCCTTTTGGGTTATTCCACAGAAGGTAGTGAGAGGATTCTAGTTTATGAGTATATGCCACAAGGGGCTCTTAGTAGGCATCTTTTCCATTGGAAGAGCTTTGAATTGGAGCCTCTCTCTTGGAAGAGGAGGCTCAATATTGCTTTGGATGTTGCTAGAGGATTGGAATATCTTCATACTCTAGCTCACCAGAGCTTCATTCACAGAGATCTTAAGTCATCAAATATTTTGCTTGGTGATGATTTTAGAGCAAAAGTCTCAGATTTTGGATTGGTAAAACTTGCTCCTAATGGCGAAAAATCTGTAGTGACCCGCCTCGCTGGGACCTTCGGATACTTGGCTCCAGAATATGCAGGTGATTTTTTTTAACAAGTTCTTCAAATTACATTTACATCTAATTTATCTTCCTCTTTGTATTTTATAATTTTTTATTAACTTACTAAATATCAATTACTTTATATGGATTTCCCAAAGGATCTCTATCAGAATTGGTAGCCATTGACCTCTTATTTTATCTTCTAGTGCTTTATTTTATTGCATTGGATTAAGGCTGTTGGCCTATTAGTAGGTTAACTGATTTTAAGCAAACTCACTCTAGTTTACTTATCATTAGGCATTATATATTCTCATTTGTTTGTTCTAATTTATTCTCATCTGTTTGTTCTAATTTATATGACATATTCAAATCTCTGTAACACCGACACTTCTGGTTGAAGACATGTCCGGTGTCCGACATGTATCGTATTGGACACCGACACCGACACTTCAATTACTTGTATTTTTCAAATTAAAACTGGTGTCGGTGCATCATAGGTTCAAATGTTATACTGATCATGGGTTTTTATCGTTGAATATATTCAGTGACAGGAAAAATCACTACAAAAGTAGATGTTTTCAGTTTTGGGGTTGTACTAATGGAGCTATTAACTGGACTAATGGCACTTGATGAAGATAGACCTGAGGAAAGCCAATACTTAGCAGCATGGTTCTGGCATATAAAATCAGACAAGAAGACACTAATGACTGCTATTGATCCAGTCCTCGACAAAAAGGAAGAAACCTTTGAGAGCATATCCATCATTGCGGAGCTAGCCGGACATTGCACTGCGAGAGAACCAAGCCAACGGCCGGATATGGGACATGCAGTGAATGTTCTGTCGTCCCTTGTCGAAAAATGGAAACCATTTGACGATGACACTGAGGAGTATTCCGGAATCGATTATAGCCTTCCTCTTGACCAAATGGTGAAGGGTTGGCAAGAGGGAGAAGGAAAGGATTTGAGTTATATGGATCTTGAAGATAGTAAGAGTAGTATCCCTGCTAGGCCTACTGGATTTGCAGATTCTTTTACTTCAGCTGATGGCCGGTGAAACAAATGGTTTGTTTGCTTTGTTGGTTGTTTTGTTTTTTCTTTCAATTGGTGTAGATAGCATGCTATGTTCTTTCTTTCTAAAAATGCCAAGGCAAAATGTTAGTACAACAAGTTGTGTGATCAGTGGCGGACCCCGGGGTTAGGGGTGTCAAATTTTTTAAGGCCGGTGTCAAATGAGTGCAAAACTTGGTCTATTAGTACAATTTCAAATTTTCAGGGGTGTCAAAATTAAAATTTCAGGAGATTTAGGCTATTTATATAGGGTACTTAGTGCAAAAAAAAAATTCCAGGGGGTTCAACTGAACCCCTGGTATAATGCTAGGTCCGCCACTGTGTGTGATAGAGGTTGGGTAATTTGTATGCTTTGTATTTTGAACTTTAACATTCAAGTGTTAATGGTTGTAAATAGTGTGCCACGATCGATGAGAATGTTTGTAATTTGTTCATTCATTTACGCCCCAGTGTTCATTGTCAAATGTTGTTTTGGCATTGATGATTGATTAAAGATTGTTTATTTCAATCAGTTTTCGTCCAACTACCTCATATTTTAGTCCCACCGCAATGGGGTAATTTTAATGACGTGACGACACTATGTAGAATTTTTAAAACAAAAAAATATTTTATTATTTTGAGAAATTTGGGTATTAGACTATTAAGAGCATTTTCTTTGTAGTTTATAAACTGTTGATTTTTTAACTTCGTTTAAGTCCCAAAGCATTTTCTTTGTGCCAAGTGCCGGGTTCGAATCCGAGTCCTTACAGGTGCGTGTGTGACTTTTAAGTGGCATTTGCCACTCCGTCTAGCCCACATAGTTGGACAACGACTTTGACTAAGGCTCCTCATATCCTTGGACAGAAGTAGAAGTGAGACCAGCCAGGCAGGCAAGCAAGGATGTTGTCCTTAGATTTGGATTACTACTAATTTAATCTCACATGGCGTAAGTGGTGTTATCATGGGTCAAGTCAAGAGAAGAGAACCATCAAATAATTATCTGCACTTCAAACAGAAACAAGCGTGACTACGTGATGTGGGCACAGAGGTTGTTCGTTTTCAATTGGAAAAAACAGAGACACCTGTGAATCAGCAAATAGCCAAAGATCAAACGTGAATACGTACGATAATCCATTAACTCATGTGGACAGCTGGCACAACACCCCTTGGCCTTTGCCCCTTAGTAACGAATTGAATTATTAATTCATAGAGATTGATCAAAAGTCCCTATCAAACTTATTTTTTATGGTGCAAATTTACGAGTAAGTCAATGGTCGGAAAGTTACGCATAAATGGTTACAGTTTTCTTGGGTGGTAATACTCCAACGAACTTAAAATGGAGCACATGGTAAATGTGGCACCAATCACCTTTTAATTGTTCAAACAGGTTGAAAATAGGATTTTATCTTGGGCTGTTTTTTTGTTCCCCGTTGTACCTCATACCCCCCAAATTGACCAAACGGACCAAAATACCCTTAAAAAATTGTTAAAAACGTTGTACCTCATACCCCCCAAATTGACCAAACGGACCAAAATACCCTTAAAAAATTGTTAAAAACGAAATCATTCCTTATTCCATCATATTTTCGGAAAAAATAAGTTTTTTTCCCTAAACATCCCGGAAATAGACGTATTTCTGGAAAGATTTCCGGAAATACCATTTTTTGAGGTATTTCCGGAAGGTTAAATTCCAGGGAATTCCGGAAATGGTATTTCCGGAAGCCAATTTATACCTTAAAAAGGGTATTTCCATAATGTTTTTTTGCTTTTTTTTTTCAGTGGCAACCAGAACAGGAAACATAGAGCGATGCGAGCATTCAGGAGCGGGAGGAGATGAGCAGAGTCCTTCTGGCAGTAGGAGTAGGTTCCGATTGAGGACTAGACAGGCCGGACACGCGTCTGAGCGTCAGAGACGTGTCCGAGAGTGAGAGCAGCAGCAGGCTGAGCCAGACGCCATGCATGTAGATGACCAGGCTGAGGCTGTTGCTCAGCATGATGATGAGGCTGCCGAGCAGGTTTTGTTACACCGGTTGCATGTCCACTGCGTCCAGAGACTACTACAGACGGGACAGGTAATACTTTTAATAATTTGTTTATTTTTTAACAATTAATAACTTTGAATAATTTATTAATTACTTTTATTTTTTTACAGGACCGGGGTAAGATTAAAGTTGCTTCTCATGGGGGGAAGATACTGAAGATGAGACCCCAGCAACACCACCCACATATAGCAGGATGGTTGCAGCAGGCCCATCTGTTTGACCTGGACATCACACCTCTCAGCAACATCAACCACGAGCTCATATCAGCTTTTGTGGAAAGGTGGCATTCTGAGACCAGCTCATTCCACATGCCGTGGGGGGAGATGACAGTGACGTTGGACGACGTGTCCGCGTTGCTCCACTTGCCGCTCACCGGGACACCGTTGGCGCATCGGCCACATTTTGACATTGTCGATGCTATTCGGGCTGGAGTTGACCTGCTGGGCATTGACCACACAGCGTGTTGGGCAGAGTGTCAGTTCAACAGGGGACCGACATTCTGATTTTCTTTCTTAATGGCCGCATACACACAGAACATGGAGCGCGGCCATCTTGATCAGGCGGCACGGTGCTATCTGCTACACTTGTTGGGCAGCACCATTTTTGCCAACAAGAGTCAGACATCTGTCCCTGTCAAGTGGGCGACTCTTATTTCGGACTTTGCCCTGTGTGGCCAGTGGGCTTGGGGTCCAGCTGCTCTAGCTATTCTCTACGAGCAGCTGAATGATGCTTGTTACTGGGAGACGTCGCAGATTGGCGAATACACTTCTCTGCTGCAGGTAACTAATTAATTAATTATTTTTATTTCTTTTTAATTACTTTTATTTATATAATTACTTATTTATTTATTTTTATTATTTTAGTGCTGGATATATGAGTATTTCCCACCATCGCGGTGCGGAAAGACTTCGGTGCCAGTGAACTTCCACGTTGCAGCAGGTGGGCGAACAAGAAGTGCAGTAGTATCAAGCTTCCGAAGTTTCGGCAGCTGCTGGATGACTTGCAGAGGGAGCAGGTCATATGGAGCCCCTAGGACGACCACAGACAGTACCTCCGGTTTCACATTTCATTATTCAGAGGTTGACTGCTGTGGGGGAATGTGGCGGTGCTTATATGCCAGACAGGGTCCGTTGGCAGTTTGGATATGTCCAGCAGATTCCTGATCCACCTATTTCGGGGCCACGTCCATCTCCGGAGGTCATAGTACAGCAACTGATGTTCTATCAGTCCCCAGCGCGGGCTTTCAGGGACAACGGTCGACGGACACCCGTCCAGGGTGCTTGTGATGACGAGTACCTACCATGGTACTTCCAAGTGTCCATTCCCCGCCTAACTCCGACTCTGCCTTCACCTCCAGCTCCGCCTTCGCCTCCAGAGAATGTTGTTCCACTTCCCTATGAGTCCAGAGAGGCATGTCCAGGATGCCTATGATAGTCTGTTGGCTGCTTTACAGCTTTTGGACATTTAGTTGTATTATTTTTTGTTATTTTACTGTATTAATACTCATTATTATTGTTTATTAGTTTAGCAAGTTTCGTTACATTTAATTATTTCGCATAAATTTTTTTAATTTAAAAAAAATATATTTTTTAAAATTTTCCAGAAAAACACATTTCCGAAAGGCAGAAATATGTGTTTTCCGAAAATACCTAAAAAAGAGGTATTTCCGAAAAACACATATTTTAGAGATTTATGGTAAAATGGGGGTAAAAAAAAACAGCCTTTATCTTGAAGCAATAAATGCTTTCACAGGCCTTCATGAATACTTTCTTCAGAAGTTTTATCTTTATTCTAAGGCTTGTTTAGACCTTCTGATCGGTATGTGATGTAATGCACAGCTAATGGAACAATTCATTATATTCAGCGATCAAAACTACGCATTCCCGTTGAAAAACCAAAGATGCTTAGGGGCAAGTCAAGTCAGCAACACTAGAAATAACAAGTATTGCCATGTCATAATAGTGTTTCAATTTCAAATATGAAAAGGTAAATAAAGGTGAATAAAGGTCACAAATTACAACTTACAACTGATTCAACTCATGCAATTGAAGAATGAGTAATGAATACAATCAAGTTGCTTGAAGTGTTCAGAAAGTGTGTTGCAATATGTACATCAGCCTCCACGAGATACTTACATTCACAGGGCCACAAAAACTATCAATACTAGCAACATTTGCATCTGCCACGCCTTATAACTGTACAAGTGGCTCAAACTCAGACTCTCGGCTGCCCCCCTGGAACTATTTTCTATTATACATGAATAGAGAAACTAGTAGATACAGAGAAGATAAATGTGTAGGCTACATCATTCTAAAATAACACGTATTGCCGTGTCATAACAGTGTTTCAAATGCCATTTTAAAACTACACCCAGCTCGCATTTCCATCTAGCAATTATAAAGGTTTTGTCCTGTGGCAGTGATCAATGTCAGTGTGAGGACAACTTCCTGGCGTGGAAAAAATAAATAAATCTTTCAATGAACGTGACGTGACATAAACCATTTTAAGAGAATAAATCAGCCACTTATTATGCTTAAACAGCAGGCCATGACCTCGTAAATTTCCTGAAGATCAAAACAAAGAACTAAAAAATATAAGATAAATTATTCCATCAACCCCTACTTTCTATCCATACAGGAGGAAGGGGGAACCAATGACAACAAAATGTGATCCTTGCTCCAGGAGTACCACATTAAATAATAAATGACACTTGACTTACCTAAATTAGTGATCGATGCAATCATACTTCCTCAGAGAGGCAACCAACATGGTAGGCCAGTGTAGAATCTGAACTTTGGTCCTTTGAGGATATGGTTGACATAATTTTTGAAAAGGAAAACTTCCAGTAAGGACGGTGGACTGGGGGTAACAATATATTTGATTGCTTATCCATGGCAAGTAGCTTTGAACATTTGCTGCATATCCAACAAATTGAGATTAGTAACACTACTACATGATATGGAGATCTATTGATCTGACAACTGCAAATTGAACCTGCATGGTCTTGAAAACAGAGTCTGGTAGCTGCAAATCCAATGCTACAGAAAAAATGGAAGAAAGCTAAGAAACCACTGGTATGTCTAGAATGAATAGCTTCTAGCCAAAATAAGAATGATATGCAAAAGCGAGATAATTTCAGTACCATAAGAGAGTACAGAGATGTTTCAGCTTGGTTACCAAGAAAATGCTGCAGAGCTATTGCTGCATATTCCTGAAGTGGACGATAAAAAAGCTATAATCAGAATACTTAAAACAGTGGCGGAAAGAATCACATGAAATAAAAAGTTAACAACAGGGACCACTACCGTAATATGTCTATACACACGATGAACTGAAAACCCCCTTGCATGCACATAGCTTCCACTCTGTTTAAGTAGAAAGCGGTTAAATTTAGCAAGGCAGAGGTATTAAGAACTATTATAATGTGGACAAGAGGGGTAAAATCATACAAAGTTACTACAAAATAACAGATTGTGTCTTTTTATTATTAAAATAATAAGTCATACATATACAACTAGGGAATAAGATATCTCCTATATAGGGAGAGAAGCAAAATGAAAGAATTAAAAAAAAATATGGAACCAGAATCTAGTCTCAAACAATCAGAAATGTCATAAACTAAACTCCCTCAAACAGCCATGAATAGAGAACCATCAAACAAACCAAATCACAAGACTCACAATCCTATCCCAACATAAAGCTACCCGAGAAAAGGTATCCTTGAAAATGTAGGCATTCCATTCCAGGTAAAAATGAACTGAAAAGATCGGGACACATTCAAAAAATTAAAATCAATATCCTTGTTTCTATCAAAACCTTTAAAATAAATCAAGAGATAATGCTTCAAAGTGATTGGGGAAATTGAATGTCCATCCAGCATATCAAACAAACACCTTTTCAAAGAGAATGTAGCCATCTCACAACATCAAAATAAATTAGTGATACTGAAACTTTTCCTATTAGATTGAATATCCTCTTTCTATTTTCTGCTATAAAAATAATTTTTCTTATATTTAATTGTATATTTTTCTGTTATATGATTTACTTATTTGTGTTTCCTATCTTTTAGTCATGTTTATATCAAATTTATGTTACATACCCATACCCTAATTTTTTGACCACGTATTCCATACAAGCACCTGTACCCAGTACCGGTAGCGTACTTATACGCACGCAACATAGCCATTGCCTAAAGCGAAACAATAGAATCACCGCAAATCGTCAAATTATTCATGTTGCTATCTTCTCTGGGTCAAACTGCCGTTGCTTTTATCTTTTCACCACCAAGTATTGCGCCAAATCCATGGCAATAGCTGGATGTTTTCTGCTTACACGCTCAAAACAACACTAAATTTTCTGTATACTATTGTAATTTTATCTATCGCTTTTTTTTGTTCACTTTGACAATAGAATGTGTTGAACTTGTCCTTAGCTGCAATTCCTACAATGTTTTTGCCAAATTCTCCGTCTTTCTCTATTAAGTTTAGAACAAGTGGCACATTTCTCTTTCTTTTGAATTTTGACTTACTGCATGCCTAAGCCTATGTGAGCAATAACTCATGCTTATCCAGATTTGGAGTTGTCATAAACACATGTATATATGTTTTCAGTTCCATCCAGTGTGCCGATGTTGGGTTTCTAGCCAAATCAACGGGTGGATGCTAGCAGTGGGAACAACTCTGGAAACTCATCCCTGAAACTAGCTTTCTCCATGAATATAACCGGAAAACATCGTTGGGGATGTGGAAAAAGTGGCAAAAGAAACAATTGAGGCGGCCACCACGTGCCGCCTAAGGGATCTATCTATTGTTGATGCTAAACCGAGTCTGCTTGTATAACAAAGGATTTTAAACTTATGGGCAAAAACACCATCTACAATACCCGGTATAATCAGGAGGTTCAACGCTAGGCTTTTTTATAACAGGTCCAAGTTAGGCGGCCCCCTGAGTTTAATATGAGCTTCATAAAAGCTTAATTTAATTTAACAAAGTTAACCTACATTTTCTACCAACTAGGGTTTTAGAAAAGGGGGCCCCCAAAAATAACTTTAACCATGATAAGCACCATAGAACTGACATTAGCCATAATTTATAACTTAGAGTATCCACAACATGCCAATAATAAATCAGTGCACCATGCACACCCTATAACGAATATTAGGAAGGAGAACTAATGGTAAATATCATAGCAATATTGAGGTATACCTCGTCTGGAGCAAAGAAAGCTACAACATCAGGATCAGTGGAACCAGCAGGATGCAAGGATATAACGGCTCTGAAGATAGATGGGCACAGCAATTCTATCACTGCAACCTTCTCTGCAGCTACAGCTCCCATTGATCCCAGCCTTAGCTTATTAGAACCATGATAGTTATGTTCCAGAGAACTCTCACTTGTTGAAGAGGTGAGTGTGGAAGCTCTTTTTAACCAGTCCAATCGTTCAAAAGTCGAAATTTTCACATATGGCACTTCCCTTTCTAGGGACTTTAGAACATCGGGTAGCGTCCTAAGAAAACTAACTTCTTCCTTAGGTTCCACTGTAATTTCTTCAGACCCACAGCATTTCTTCGAGGCTGATTCATTAGTTTCAAGTCCATCATCAAGATGGGGAAAAAAGCGTCTTTTCTGATCAGTAAAAGCTTTGAGAGCTAACCTGAAATCATTCAGAAGCCTAATTGAGCAGCTAATATGGCATGGGTCAGCAGCATTCAGAAATCAGTGAGAGCATTATAAATCTCAGTATCAATGTAATTAAATCTCAGTATCAATGTAATTAAATCTCAGTATACAAAAGATGGTTGATTCCATTGGTTTTCATTCGATTTGTTCCATTTCACACCATTCGTTCAAATGAACAAACTACATAAGGGGAATTTCAATCTTAGACAAAGCTAACAAAGAACTAGTTGAAGCTAAACGAACCTAGTCCTGTCAACGGCAGATGCACCAGCTTGTCCCGCAAGCTGTCGTTTCCAAGCATAAGCAACAACGGCACCGTCTGGACAGACCAGCGGCATATGCAAGCCCCAAAAATCTTTCCGCGATCGAATTGATTCACCGAGAACTCCAGACTCTTCCATCTCCTTTCCTAGCAAACCGAAATCACGCAGAGAGCAATGTATAACCTCAAAATCACACAGTGAAGTTCAAAACCCTAATCGCGGAACCAAAAATGGATTAAAACGTAAGGGAAATGGAATAACATACCGAGAGAGCGAAGGTCTTGAAGATACTGACGCATGCTAGCATCTTCTTTGAGGAATACCTGGAGAGGCTTGTTGCTCTGTTGAGGCTGTGACGCGGCGATGAAGAGAGCTTCGAGTAGGCGATCGGCGCCGATTCTGATATCGGCAATTATTCGTTCGGCTTGTCCGAGTTTTTCCATTGCTAGAGCGACCTGCTTCGGCGGTGCCTCAGCCGCGGAACCACCCGAGGAGGTAGGATGAGTGGACGTTGAGAAAGTTGCCGCCGTGGCCTGGTGCTGAGTTTGTTGCATTTGCACTGTTTTTGCTGCTTGAGATTGAGATACCTACCGACCGCAATATTCGGATCCCTTTCGGTTAGTATTTTCGCACAACTTGGATTGGGCCTTACTTTTACTAGTTACCGTTAATCAACATACAAGAGACTCATATTCACACCGCCAATTGTTACTAATACAACCTTATACACTCTCTTCATTTTCTCCCCAAAAATGCACTTGCCCAGAAGATAACAAATATGGATTGTATGCAGTCAAGTGTGTGTGTCTCTCTCTCATACTTATATTTTTCTGACAAATAAAATCAGGAGTAGGAATCGTATGTGTTATTATCCAAACTTTTGTCGCTGAGTTCTACAAAGGATTACCCCTGTCAGAGTCCTAGCTTAGGCCGAGCAGACCTCAGAGGTGATAGTTAGTAGTTTGGCCTCTTTCCCTTAGAATGATACTCAGATCAATATGCAACACAAACATGGAAAACACTAAGTTTAGGGATCAGGTACCGAGCACTGCTCCGAATAGACTAGCTCGGAATTTGAGTCTTAGACCTTTTAGGGAGAGCATTAATCCACATGTTTCTCCACTCTCTCAGTGACATTTCCATTCCGAGAATGTCGCAACGTTCCCGTTCCTTGAAAATAGGGCATGAACTTCTATTGTAGCAGGGAGCACTTAGGGTCAGATCAATTGTACTGCATCACTATAAATAGGAGGTTTCAACAAAAGACTAATATCCGCTAGCACTTGGGTCAGATCAATTGTACTGCATCACTATAAATAGGAGGTTTCAACAAAAGACTAATCTCCGCTCGTGCTTAGGATCAAATTTCGCACTGGCCAACACCGAGTTTGTCCACTGCGAGAATCGAACCCGGGAGTATCGGGTGGACCCCCAGTGTAGGGAAAACGTAGATTAACATAGCATTCACCTTGTAGTACCCTTCATCAACAAACGAACACAACTTCCTAGCCAGTTTCCCAGAATAGTACACAAAGTAGGTATAGGAGCACATAGACTTATAATTTGATATGATTATGTCGAGTATGCTTCATGTATGTGTTCTATTTCCCATTGCATAGCATACAACACTACAACAACATACTCACCTCCTTAGGCATGACAACATAACCCGAACCCGCGGGTACCCACCCGACCCCGCCCCCGAGTTTGACGGGTAAAACCCGCTTTGATTGGGGACGGGGGTGGGTTCGGGGATGTCGATACCCACCCCGTCCCCGCCCCGAACCCGCTCGACAAAACATAAATTAATTATTTTATTATATGCATATTTACTCATTCATTTTGTTTCAAAATTTTGTTTATTTTTAATTTTGATCTATTTCCTATAGAAAAATCTATTTTAATACTTTTAACTTTATTTTATCATTGTATAATTATTATTATTTTATTTTATTAATTATTATAAATATATTTTTTGTATTTTTCCTATAAATTGTGGCGAAAACGGGTACCCCGGGGAACCCGTCCCCGTTTGGGACGGGGTTGGGGGATGCAAAACCCGACCCCGATAGAGGTAGGGGCGGAGACGGGGAATGCCAAACCCGCCCCCGACCGCCCCGTTGCCATGCCTACACCTCCTGCCTTCGTTTTTACGTTGTTGTAATGAATGCATCATGTACTTCAAATATGAAAACTAGACCTTGAGACGATTTACTATAGCTTTATCCCGAATTCCAATTTTTGTTTTATTTTCTGGATTTGATTATAATTATTTGGGATTGTAAAATGGGCGCCAGTTTCAAACTCCGATTCTATGTAACATTGAGGAATTTTACCTTATTATGTTTTACGTGACTATGGATTGTTTATGTACTTTGATAATTGTGAGGCCCAGACTGCTTAGAAATTGCACATTTTGAAATTAGGGTTTATTTTATTTTTCCAAATAACAAGTGTTTATTTTGAAATTGGGGTTCATTTAGAATTCACCACAAAACTTTTTTGGCGAAAAAAAGTTGAATGATTTGACATTTTTGGGTTGAAAAAAATAGATGACACTATGAGAGCGGGGAAGAGTGATAGTCAACTACTATGATGGCTCCATGGCATAATATTTTAAGGTAGCGACCGTCGTAAAAGCTTTAGTGGAGAGGATAGTGTGTGCTTCCACGCACTATAGTGGTGCTCCGGTTCTCTAGAAGATAATTTGGAAATTAAAAAAACCTTAGGCCCTGTTTGGGGTGGTTTTCTGTTTTGAAATTTCCAAAAACCAAAATCTGTTTCTGTTTTGAGTTTTAAAAATTTCAGAAACCAAAACCAGAATCAGTTTTGAGTTAAGAAACTTTCAAAAATCAAAACTATAATTTAAAACATGAACATAAAAGTTGTATAAAAATGGTAGTTGACGAAGGTCGAAGTGGTATCAAATACGGAAAAAACCAATTCAACATCATTTTAACCAAACATGTTTTGGTTTTTAAATTGACTTTCAAAACCAAAAACAAAAACTCACCACCACCCCAAACGACCCTTAATTTTAAAATATTGAGGTTTTAAGGGTATTTTGGAATTTGGAGTAAAAAATTAGGGCTAAATTTAATTTAATCCCAATTTTTAATTAACCTTTGAGACCTAGACGCTAGACCGTGTTGCGGACACTTCCTATCCCTCTCTGCACAGTAACGGCGTGCTCTGTTCTTCCTCTTCCTCTCTGATACGCTAACTCTGCTGGCGGACCCTTCTTGTTCTTCCTCTTCCACTCTGATAGGTAGCCCCTACCCGTTCCTCGTCATCAACCATTTGATTCTTCCCTCAGGTCCTGTTCGTGCGAAGTCCCTGCGCAAAGTCCCTGTGACTGTGAGCTCTTCCCTGTGTGTGCGAAGTCCCTGCTCAACTTTTCCCTTCTTGTTCCTTTGTTGGTTCTGAACGGCGCTAGAGTCTAAATCAAGTTTTCGCTTATTCTTCTTATCAGTGAAAGATGACTCGTCCCAAAGCTAACTCGAAGAAAAAGGGTGGCGTCGACTTTAAGGTTATCCCTGTGCTCTAGCGCGATACTCTTGTATGCTTGTATGCATGTTAAACATTTTTTGACTTTTTTCAATGCTTTTGAATGCTCATTGGCGTTTTTCTTGCTGATATTTTCAGAAAATAAGGCGAAAGATTGGTAGGAAACTACCGCCACCTAAGAATACAACAAATACCGAAATTAAATCTAAAGGTACCAAGCTTATATCCCTTACGCTCCAAAATCTGCCTAAGTTTTGAAATTTTGGTATTCACAAGTTCATTTACGGCTTTATTTGTTAGTGAATGTTGAAATTGGGTGTATATTTGGTGAACACTGAACACCGTTTGAACTGTTATATGCCCTAGTTTTTCACTTTAGGAGGCATTTATTTTCTAATTGCATTCTGCAGTTTAAGAATGTCCATGTACCTGCATTGTTTATAGTACTCATATTGTACTACTGAGTGTTTTTCTGTCATGTACATAACATGTGTATGCCCAAATACACTGTATAACTTACGAATGTAATTTAGATGTTTTCTTTATAATGCCTCAAAATAATTTTACTGATGCATCTTCAACAGCGACTGTTCTGCCGGAGCAGAGTGTAGCAGCGGAGAGGGGGGGTCTAGCTGTAAACAAGAAAGGTTTGACTTTAAAAGAACTTCTTCAGCAAACATCTCATCACAATGCAAAAGTTCGAAGAGGTATATTTATTGTGTTGAATATGTTGTCATTATTATGACTGTCTTTAAATGTGGATCTCAGCATCACTGAATCTCTATAGAACAAATTCTGTATGTATGAAACCAATAGAATCTTCAAAAAGATTAACCTTGGCAAATTGAGCTGAACAAAAGTTTTCATTGAAAGAAATTAATTTATTCAGTTATTTAGAAACCTTGACAGTTAGGCGCTAATCTGTGCTTATGCACTTTCTACTAAGTTGTTGTTCAGGGAATATTAGTTATAAGTAGAATATGTATAATGTTATTACTTATTATAAATTTATAATTAATAGAAACACTGTTATGAACGGAAATAACTCTAAACTTTGGTTGTGGTTTTGTTTCCAAAATTGAAGGAATGATGTTGGTCAATTTGGTCCAAGTTTAGGTCTCAAACCAAATAAATTTGGACCATGAACACTGTCAATATCAATTATTATTTTCAAATCTGAAAAGAAAATGAAGATGATCGTTAATAATACTGTTTGGATCCTATGAAAGTTTCTTCAGTGGCACATCGTGATTATTTGAAGTTGTTGGTTCCTAATAATATACTCTTCTTTTTTTATTTGATATCATGGACTACTATCGTTAATAATGTTTCTTCCACCTCCCTCCCAAATATAGATGCATTGATAGGTATTAAGGATTTATTCAGCAAATATCCAGCAGAACTGAAGTTGAACAAATATGCCGCTGTAGAAAAACTCCGCGAGCGCATCAGTGATGATGATAAAGTGGTTCGGAAATCATTATATGATCTTTTTAAACTGGTGATTTTACCTGGCTGTAAAGAGGTAGTTTCTTTTTCTCTACTTAAATTACTTTGCCTACATCTTAAAAAGACGCCTCAGAAAGAAATAATTCTTGCTACCCCCTCCCCCTAACAAAAAATAATACGAAGCCCAAGGATCAAGATTGCTCCTAAAGTTGCATAAGGGATGGCAGAAATGAAAATAATGGAACAATAGATTAACTCAAAAAACTATGCTGTACTTACACTTGTTAGACCTAGAATCGACCTTAAGAAGCTTACAATCAAAAACCCCTGGAGGCCCAAAAAGATGGAGTAGAAGAAATGAATGGCTTAAGGTTTTGGAATTATGATCCTACCAATTTAACGACATTTCAGCATATGAAGCAAGACACCAAAGCACCATATAGTTGTCATTCGATCATATCATTACAGAAATGATTACTTTCTTAAGTTTCATTCATCTTATTTTGTTACTTGCTTCTCTCTGTTTTTTGTAGGATAATCACGAGCTGATCATTTCTTTGATGATGGCTTACATTTTTAATGCGATGACACATTTGGCGGCTGACATTCGGATCATGGCATTTGATTTCTTAGACCTTGTTCTCGATTTTTATCCTCCTTCGTTTTCTTCTTACGCAGAAAAGGTGGTATTATCTGTTCATATTTGAAATGTTTTCTTAATAATATGTTAGGCTGGCTTCTTGAAATCCTTTGACTTGTACTTTTTTTAAGATGAAACTTTTTCTTCCATGGTAATGGGAGGGGTTGAAGGTAATTTGCTCATGCAAATTTCTGCAGTTTTGGGCTCCTTTCAACTTGATGAAGCTTTTGTAATTTGATTTTATTGACATAATAACAATGCTTTGATTATCAAACAGTTCCATGGAAGAGGTTCTCAAAATTTCAAAATGTTTTTTTGCTAAAGTGTTTTAGGCAGAGAATATAAGTTAATGCTTAAATATGTCTCTGTATCTGATAGAACCTCGTGCAGTGTTCCCAGATTTAGCAATAGGTTGAAACTTAATTGACAGGCAATTTACTTGCTATTTTTAACGATCTTATTTTACACTGCCATGTGGTCAACATAGTGTGTTTGTTTTTATAATTAATAATAACTGTTTTCAACATTTGTCTTAGAAAATTTGTAATTTTTGCTTCAAAAAATATTACGACAATTTGTTCCTTAGTTGTGTTAGTGAAATGCACTGTTAAGACTTGTAATAACTAATAAGGGGATTTTAATGGGCTGTTGGTAATAATGGGCTTTTAAGGGGCTGTTAGTAATAATGGGCTTTTAAGGGTAATTAGTTAGGATAAAGATGCGTTAGTTAATGGGAAGTTACAGACCTCATCATATCTTATTATTAACAGCCCCATATATTATAAGTACTAACTATAGACCGCTCCCCATAATCTTTTTATCTATTTTTTGAGCTCGTTATTTTAATTGGTTATATTCATCTCCATACGTTATTCTCTAAACCCTTCCTGAGTTTGAGTTTATATTGTCATTTGATTGTATTGTTGTATTCCTGTATTTGGTGTTAAGAATTCACTGTAATGTTGGTTGTATGGTTAACAGATTTTTCAGAATTATGAAGATATTCTAAGGAAGAACCAGTACTATTTACAGGACAAGGGGAAGTTAAAGGATGCTCTTGCCGGGTTGGCTCACTGCTTGTCACTCCTGCCTTGGAATAAAGAAGAAATTGATTTGCATCATAAGGTATCCTGTTTTTGTTTAAGTGTGAATGCTAGTCAGTCTTTCTGACTTGGATCAACAATACTATTGCAAATGCACTTCTCATTCTTTTTAAGCATTGGTATGTCTATGCCTGACGTAAACCTCTTTTGAAAGTTTAGTATGGTTATTCCGTTTCTCCTTTGCAACTTTATGCTTAGCATGTGAAGTTATGTGCATCTGAAACTTGTCATTTATGCTCAGGAAGCATGTAGTAAATGATAATCTTACAGAAATCATAATACTCAAAACGACCTGGATAAATATATAAATGTGTGTAGCATGGTAGATTAAAATCTTGCCTTTTCAGACCATAACATCTCAAGACTCAAACCACTTGCTTTGTCTCCCTCTGTGATTTAGTGAGACTTTGTTTGTTTATAATATGCTGTTCTCACCTTCACTAGTTCATTTCTAATGCTTTCTCTAATTTTAACAGGTTGATACTGTACACGGGATGTTGTATGCTTTTGAAGCTGATATGTCTACGACCTCTAATGGTATGTTAATTCAAAAAGACAATATAGGTTTTGAATGAAATGACAGTGATTTTTGTATAAGTTTGCATAATTTTCAAGGATCCAAAGTTTTTTATAACTTCCCTGTTTTTGATAATCGTTTGACTGTTCTGTTCTATGGTTTATCTGTTTGTGTAGGTTATTCTCATATCATAAGGAAGCTGAAGGATCTAGTGCCAGTATTAGTAAATAGTTTTCAGGAATTTATTCCTCTGGTTCTTACTAAGGAAAATCTTGATGGAAAGTCTTTTGGTTGTATGGCATCCATTCTTCATAGCATAGATCTCATTGTCAGGTCCTTTGTTCATGGGTATGATAAGAAGTTGGAATTTTCAAGTTCTAATGGTAGAGACGATATGGGTGTATGGGATGTTACTGTCTCTTCTGCACTCTTGAAGAAATTATTTCCTCTTTTTCCCCTTGATCCAGTGCATCATCTTTCAGAAAAGGTACTCACACATTCATTTTTTACCTTCTAGTGGTGACTGGAAAGGGGGTACAAAAATTGTAAAATTTAGGGTCTAAAGATATTCTGCAGCTATTTAGATTGGCTGTTTTCCTTTCTTTTAAAACTCATTCAATATATCTGCTTCATTTCATCAAATATAATGGTTTGCTAAGCTGGCTATTGAGTTGTTTGTTTTTATTCCTAAAAGACATATTTTTGGAGACAAGGCAAAGTGAGAATACATAAGGGGAGGAATAGCGCTCTAATCTCTTTGCAGGCCTTCCACGGAAAATAATTGTGTCCTTTCTCCTAACTAGGTTTAAGGATTGTATATCTGATTGTTTCCCCTGTTTTGAATGATATCTTATACCCCACATAGACGCATTCCTCTCTTTTCTCTTAAAAAAGTGTTTTCTTATCCTAGAAAAGTATTTCAATTATAGTCTGACACTTGATGATTTAAGAAGTATAACTTTTGGTAAAGCGCGTCTAATTTTCAACTGGTATGCTTTGATGAAATGTATTTAAATTGAAGCAACATTGTCTAGCCTTCTACTTTGACAACTAATTGGGAGGTTACATGATGCACTGTTTGAGTTCATATTGGTTTGTGTGTTGACTTTTTTACTTCACAAGTCAAATTTGGTATGTTAGTGATAGATATATGTTGAGAGTCCCACATAGAGTGTGGTATGGCATGAAAAGTGTACATAAGTGAGAGACAACCCTTATCTTATAAGCCGATTTTGTAGTGTTGAATTAGGCCTAACCAAAATTCTAATATGGTATTGGAGAGTATCCTAGATCTGTTGTTGGGCCACCTGTATCGTCGAGTCCACGCTCCAGGCCCAATGGCCCTGACTGTAGGGGAGAGTGTTGGAAAATCTGCCTTAATTGCGGTCACCCTTAGCCGCCTTCATTGTGGCAACTTTGGTCCTCTTTCATTGCAGCTTTCAGTACCTTAATTGCGTTGGGCACGAGGAGTGTGTTGAGAGTCCCACATCGACTTGAGATATGGCCTAAGTAGTCCTTTTAAGATTTGGGCATTCCTGTAAGCCCAAAATTCTAAGATTGTATCTAAGCATATTCACGATCCATCGGGCCACCCGCTATTGAGCCACTTGTGTCACACTCTTAATGTCTAGTCTTGGGCAGGAGGGGCGTGTGTTGAGAATTCCACGTCAGATGTAATATGACCTAAAAAGTGTTTATAAGTGGAACGTCACTCACCTTATAAGTGAGTTTTGTATAGTTGAATTAGGCCCAACCTAAATGCTAGAAGTATATTAAAATTAATATAGTTTGTGCCTATAAATTCTTCTGTAGTGGGTTACATTTTTCTGTTGTGTTATATCAATCCTCTTCCTTTGTAGCATAGAGTTGGGAGTAGCACCACTGGAGGACTATGATAGAATCAATCTAGTATTTAGGAAGTTAAACAAGCCTGCTAACAGTGCAGGATAATTGTATTGATGAAATATTGAAAATAAGCAAGAATCAGTGGGATTCTGCTAGTAATTACAAGTGAAATAGTAAAGATAATAGGCACTATAAAGGCCTGAACTCTCCCAATAGACTAAGCCAATTTTCGAGAATGTCCTCCCTAACTTCCCACTATCCTTTTTACCCTCCTAAGCCTCAACTGCCACTCTCCCACTCACTCTCAGTAACTGCCTGTGACAGTTACTTTGGATTGCCTGCAACATGACTCACGGTGCACCCTCCCTTTCCCCTCTTCTTTCTTTCAAACACCTTGCCATATCTCTTGCGATTGCTATCATTCCCTCCCCCTTCAAAACCATCCTTGCCCTTAAGGATCAGCTCAGGAAATTCTGTCTGTATCTTCTCTAGCTGCTCCCATGAATTCTCAAACTCTGGAAGATTCTTCCACTTCACCAGTACCTCATACTCTCCCTGATAAGTTTTTCGCACTGCGATAGCCTCCTCAGAGATCACCTCCAACATCCATTCCTCATTCAAGCAACTAGGCAGTGGCTGTGAGCTGTGAGTGGGAGTCACTGATTTCTTGAGCAAGGATACATGAAAAACTGGATGGACTTTACTATCCGGTGGAAGCTTCAGCTTGTAAGCCACGGTTCCAATCTTCTGTTCAACTTCATATGGGCTATAATATCTTGGGCTCAGTTTCTGGTTCATTCTCTTAGCTAGACTCCTCATCTTATATGGTTGAATCTTCAAGTAAACCATATCTCCAACTTGATAATTCACCTCTCTCCTATGCTTGTTGGCTTGAGCTCTCATGACATCTTGTGCTCTCACCAATCGATCCATCAACTCCTTCATCATCTCATTTCTCTCAGCAACCAACCTATTCACTTCTTCCACAGCAGACCTACTCACATCTCCCCTAATCAAGACTGGGGGTTCTCTTCCATATAGAGCATGGAAAAGAGTGGTTTTAAGAGAAGCATGATAATTGGTGTTGTACCAATATTCAGCCCAACTCAACCACTGAGGCCACTGCTTAGGCTTATGTCCTGTTACACATCTCAAATAAGTTTCCACACACCTATTTACCACTTTGGTTTGTCCATCAGTCTGAGGATGGTAAGAGTTGATGTATTTCAACTGTGTCCCCGCCTGCTCGAACATCTCTGCCCAGAAATTGCTGAGGAAGATATTGTCTCTATCAAAAATAATTGAAGTTGGGAATCCATGCAATTTCACCACCTCCTTCACGAAAATCTCAGCAATGTCCTTGGCAGTATATGGATGGCAAATAGCTATGAAATGAGCATATTTAGTAAGCCTGTCCACAACTACCAAGATAGTGGCCTTGCCCATAGCTTTGGGTAACCCTCCTACGAAGTCCATGGAAATATCACTCTATGTTTGGGTAGGTACTGCCAGTGGTTGTAATAACCCCCCTAGGCTCAAGGTTTGATACTTATTCCCTTGACAAACCTCACAAGCTTGCACATAGTCTTGAATCATCTTCCTCATTCCTTCCCAATACACTAGGCCAGCAACTCTTTTGTAAGTCCTAAAGAAGCCAGAGTGGCCTCCTATGGCAGCATCATGCAATTCTTTTAGAATCCACTGTATTCTAGGTGAATTCTTTGGCAAAACAATTCTGTCATCCTTGTACAATCTGCCTTGCTTCAATTGGTAACCTGGGTGGCTATTAGAATCCCCAAGTAACTCCTGTACGGTCTTCTTCAAGTGTTCATCTGCCAGTACTTCTTCTTCCAAGCCTTCCGATGCTTCACAGTGCACTGTAGTTATGGATGAAAACTGCATCTTCCTGGATAGAGCATCATCTACTCCATTTTCTCACCCTGGTTTGTATTTAATTTCAAAGTCATAGCCCAACAGCTTCGTGATCCACTTCTGTTGGCCCTCCCTCATCAACCTCTGCTCAATGAGGAACCTCAAACTCTTTTGATCTGTATGTATCTTGAAATGTCTTCCCAATAAATAATCTCTGCACTGCACTCACCACTGCCATCAATCCCTCTCATACATTGATTTACTTTGGGCTCTGTCAGATAGTGTTTGGCTCATGAAAGCAATAGGTCTGCCTTCTTGCATTCGGACAACACCTAATCCCTTCCCTGAAGCATCTGTTTCCACCACAAACTCCTTCTCAAAATTGGGGACAGCAAGTACTGGTATTGTTGTCATAGCATGCTTGAGTGTCTCAAATGCCTTCTGAGCTTGTTCACTCCACCCAAAGCTGTCTTTCTTCAACAATTGTGTTAGAGGCCAAGCTATTTTCCCATAGTTTCGAACAAACTTCCTGTAGTAACCGGTGAGGCCCAGAAATCCTCTAAGTCCTTTAATATCTCTAGGTGTTAATATCTCTAGGTGCAGGCCACTGTATCATGGCTTCTATCTTCTTAGGATCTGCTGCCACTCCATTCCCATATATTAGATGCCCTAGATACTCCACCTGTTCTTGGCCAAATAGACATTTCTTTCTATTTGCCACTAACTGGTTCTCTTTCAGCAAGATCAGAACCTGTCTCAGTTGCTCACAATGCAATTTCATGCTACTGCTGTAAATCGGTATATCATCAAAAAAGACTAATACAAACTTCCTCAAGTAAGGCCTTAGCACTTCATTCATTAAAACCTGGAATGTTGAAGGAGCATTTGTGAGTCCAAAAGGCATCACAAGGTACTCATAATGCCCTCATGAGTTCTAAGGGCTGTCTTGGCTATATCTTCATCATTCATACGTATCTGGTGATAACCAGACATCAAGTCCAGCTTAGAAAAGACTTTAACAACTCCTCTATAACAGGAATAGGGAACTTATCGGGTACAGTTACCCTGTTTAGTGCTCTGTAATCAGTGCAGAACCTCCAACCACCATCTTTTTTCTTCACTAGAATTACTGGACTTGAAAAAGGACTCGTGCTGTGTCTAACATTCCCAGCATGTAGCATTTCTTTCACAATTCTCTCAATTTCATTCTTTTGATAAAAAGGATACCTATATGGCCGTACATTCGATATTGCTATTGCTGCACCTTCTTTCATGATAATAGCATGATCCTGAGCTCTTGGAGGTGGTAATCCAGTAGGTGGTTGAAATACTTCTGGAAACTCAGAAAGTATCTCTTCCAGACTCTGTCATCAGCTTCTGTCCCTTTCTCTCCTTCATCAGCCTTTGAGCATTCCACATAGAACCCCATGCCCTCTCTCCTTCCTCGCTTTGATACCAAATTGATAGAATCAATCTAGTATTTAGGAAATTAAACAAGCCTGCTAACAGTGCAGGATAATTGTTTTGATGAAATATTGAAAATAAGCAAGATTCAGTGGGATTCGCTAGTAATTACAAGTGAAATAGTAAAGATAATAGACACTATAGAGGCTTGAACTCTCCCAATAGACTAAGCCAATTTTCCAGAATGTCCTCCCTAACTTCCCACTATCCCTTTTACCCTCCTAAGCCTCAACTGCCACTCCCCCACTCACTCTCAGTAACTGCCTGTGACAGTTACTTTGGATTGCCTGCAACATGACTCACAGTGCACCCTCCCTTTCGCTTCGTCTTTCTTTCAAATTCCTTGCCATATCTCTTGCGATTGCTATCAGACTATGATATTCTTTCGATCTCAAATAGACTAATTCTTCTTCCTTTGCTTTGCAGGATTATGATAGGTTGCTTGACTTGAACATGATCATTGCAAAGATCTTTTTTGAAATAAATGAGTGGATTTGTCTTCCTCATGTTTTGTTGGAGAAACTTCTTGAATTTCTTGAAAATGCACTGCTGGGGAAGGTTCGATGCATTCACCTAAAAATTCCTTTTGAAGTTTGATAAAGTTGAAAATAATGTTCATTCTATATCTGAATTTGACCAGAATTGTTAATATGCAGTTCCGCAAGGCTGCACAGTCTGGTAAGGCTGTATGGGAAAAACATCTAGTTCAGCTCCTTTCTTTTATTCCAAAATTTGTTTCTCGTGGAGCAGGATATTGGACGTCTCGTCTACTTTGGGTCTGACTTGCCACATGAATTCTGAATTATAATTTATTTTTTGTTGGAAGCTTTTGATTGGATGTTCTGACATGGAATTTGCGGCCCTTGCAGGCATTTACCCAGACATTCAAGGAAAGCAAGCCGGGTTCCTTATTGAAATTGGCCTGTCTTTCGACAATTGAAGATATGCTACGTCTTTCTGCAATTGAAAATATGCTACGTTTTCCTGCAATTGAAGATATGCAACCTTTTGTAAGTCTAGCTTCATCTACATCCCATGAACGTCCTTGGAATTCTTGACTTTTGGATAATATTCTGAAATCCATCGATAACCCTCTTCTCTCTTTTTCAAATTAACATGCTTTCGCCTTTGATTCAAATCTAGAACCAAAGCATGCTTTCCATGGAGGCAAGCAATCCGGAAGATTGGAATTTTCAAGAAGCTTTACTTGCATGGATCAGAGAGCTCCCTTTGTTGTTGATTCAGCTTGGAGATAAGCACCCAGCCTGCTCTCTGGTAATCATTATAGTTTAGTTGAAAATCAGTTCTTTATACAAAAATCCTGAATCCAACAGAATTTGTAGAGATTAATGTGCTATAGCATTTATTGTCTTGAATCTAATTTCACGTCTAAATGTCTGTAAAATGCCCATTATAGGCTTTACTGCAGCTGCAGCTTCGTATTGGACAGTGTGCTTCGTTGAATTCACCACTTGTTTGCATGTATGACAACATGCAGTACTCGTTACAAGATTTTTATTCTACAAGTCAAGGAGGAGGTGAATATGGACATGCTGTTACCATCAATATTGGCAATACACCACCCAGATAGTTATTATTTGGCCTCTAATTTGTTTGCTGTTCACCTTTCAGAACATATTTGCCATGGTCCTTTTCTCCGGCTTCCTAGAGAATCTCAAGAGCTCTCATTATGTTGCCTTTACTATTTCTCTCATTTGAACTTGCCTTTTTTAAAGTCAATATCTAATTGTTGCCTAAGTAAGTTTTCCTTGCTTGTTTAAGATTTCATCTAATTAGATTTCTTATTTTTTACATGTCACCATATCTTTTTACTTGATATTTGTACCTGTTATTATTTGCATAGTTGATGGAAATATTTATTAGCTTTACTCTGATACACAATGGTGAGTTATTTGAAGGCTTATAATTTAAAATATAAACATACACGTTGAAGGAAAAGACCGTCATTAAATTAGTTGAATCTGAGATGTAGTTGTTTGAGGAGAATAACATTACGACTTTGTACTTTCTTTTCTTCTAATTATATCTTTTTTATGTATATTCTGAGGGTTTTTTTTAGCAGTATCTCTAGTTTATATCCGCAATAATTATCACTATTAATTTTTTAATAAAATAACTAAAAATCTGTTTCTATTTTCTCATCAATTTTTAAAAAACGAAGGTCTTTGTCTGACTTGATGATATTATTTTGTAGCTATTTTTGCGGCCAATGTTTGACAAAGAAATTCGGAGTTCTCACTTTAGAAGTTTAAAATGTGGTTTACATTTGTTGAAATCCTGTATGTTGATTTGAAAGCTGGTGTTTTTCTCCATTGTAATCATGGCTGTGATAGGAGCATAAAATAGGTTCGGGAGAGAGGTAGAGAAAGGATTGCCTCTGTTGTTGCAGAATCAAGAAATCAAGGAGAGTATCCTTCTCCAAGGGTTTTCATTTATAACTGAGCAATGAGCCCTGTCCTACCATTGTCCTAACTAAAATGGTGCTTCCCCTGTGTAATTCCATTTGTTTAACCCACTGTCCAACAACTAACCCTCCAAACTGCCTAACTCTAATTGTCTTCTTTATTCCTTTCGGTCTACACTCTCCATATTCTAATTATTTTTTTCCATAACAGGCAGTGATTTTTTTTTGGGAGAACATAGTCCCTAATCACATAGGAGAGATCCATAAAACAGACACTGATATGTTTTAATTCTGACTGATATTCAGTCGGAATTAAAACATAGTCCCTAAAGTGTTTTGATAAGTTAAAAGCTATAACTCTCGAGGATACTTTTGGATAATGCTTACTCTTCACTTCCAGTACCTTTTAATGTACATTTTAGCTAATAGCTAATTCAGTTTAAGCAGGATTTAGATGCTAATGATACTAAAATGCTGTCATTTTTGGGTGAAAGCTTAGGCATATTAATTTTGCTTTGTGCTCATTGCAGGTCCTGATCTGGATTCCTATATATTATTTCGGATCATAGAGGTTCTCCATTCAGCCTATACAGATGGACGGATACAAATTGCAGATTATTTGAGTGTGCTTATCACTTTGGTCTTGCGTTTCGAAGTTTCTCCCGGTAGGTTATTAAGATTTATTTAGAGAACTTGTTTGACTTATAACTAGGATAAAATCCATTTCTTGTTGAAAATAAGCGTATGATCATCTTTGTATTTATTGTATAGTTTATAGTTTAATTTATGGGCAAAATTTATCATGAAAATTGGAATAGAATGTCTTGTAATTAATTGTATTGATTGCATTTAAGCTTATGCAAAGAGACCTATTGACACACCATATGCTTCTCTTCTGTCTCTTTCAACATGGTATCTACAGCAAGAGCAACAATCCGAAATTGAGTCTACCCGTTGGACCCACAGTCCATTGGAGTCGTTTTTTTTCCTTTAAAAAACTGTCTTTACATTCCGGTTTTTGCTTTCCACCATCGTGGCATTCCTTTAGCAAACCAGTAGCTGCTACAACACACAGTAAGGCATCAGCAAGGATAAGGGGAAAACACCACTGCAATGCAAACCCTAAAAGGTTAAACGCCTCTTGTATCCAACCACAGAATTGCCCAAGAACTCTTGTGCAAAGTAGTTGAAAACCAAGTCCTTTTCCCAGGAGTGCTAAGAATAGGATCTTTTTGTTTATTGTATAGTTTATAGTTTTCATAGGCAAATCATATCATGTAAATACTAAATAGGAATAGATTATAGAATATCCTGTAATTAGTTGTATTTGATTGCATTTAAGCCTATATAAAGATACTCCGTCGTGTAGTTGAGACTCAAGGTTTCAACATAGTATGTTTCTATTCTCTCTCTCTCTCTCTCTCTCTCTCTCTCTCTCTCTCTCACTCTCTCACTCTCAAGTTTCAACCCTTGTATCACCTTTTGAAATTAGTACTTTGGTCCATTATTCTCTTTATGAATGATCAGAAAGAACTGGAAGGGGTTGAAATTAGCAATGCAAGACGATAAACTCCATCTGCATTGCTAATTTTCATCCTCACCAATGCATCTCACTTTCAATCCCATCATTTGTGTCTTTCATCTCGTTAATTACTAGATAATGACAATATATAGCATTCTTGACTTGTTCTTGAGCTAGCAAAGGTACTGAAATTGGGTATATATTGATATATTTGTATAATTTGCTTGGTAGGTAGGTAGGTTTAGTTTGACCCCTGGTTAGCAAAAAGTTTGATCCAGTCATATAGGATGATTGAATTCGCTATGGTTGTCAATTATTTTAACCTACCATTGGTACGATGGTACTCTCTTGGCATCAGACATTATATTCTTTTTAACTTGCAGAATCTGGTAAATCTGGTTCTGCTGATGTGAAGAGTGATGCACTCTTCAAAACTTTGAAGTCAATGACAGACGTTCTTTGCTCATACATGGAACAGATGGGTGATAATTCTCTTGTTCTACAGATGATAGAGAAAGTGATAATTGATCAGATAGTAAGTTGTGTGAAATGCGTGTTTCTTTCGAGCTTTTTTCTTTGTTTACCTAAGCATTTGTTTTCCCGTGTTACTTTCTCTGGTACTTGTTGGCTTATTCAAAGACTTTCTAGAAGCATGAGTTCTCATTCTGGTATTTTGTACCACAGCCGCTAAAGCCTTCATTGGATAATAGTTGTTCTCTCCTAAGAATGCTTGTTACAGTGGATTCCAAGCCTACAAGACTTTCAGAACAAAGCATCATCACTCTAGTTCCCTGTCTTACTGAATATCTTATGCATGCTGCGCAGGTAATTATTCTGTGTCAAATCTTCTGGTTAGCCAACAATAAATGCTTAAGCTCTTGATTATCCATTCACATGTGGCATTTGATTCTCTAGGATCCCCCAGATCATGTTCGACATTAAAAGTAAATATAAAAAATATAAAACTTTGGGTTTTTCCTGTCTGTAAATTTATTTTGAAAGTTGGTGTGTTTAGTACGACTTGAAATATTATGATTGATTGGTATGATGTTGATATCTTACTATGTAAAATAAAGATTGACAATTCTTGAAAGAAATGTGGAGTCCAGCTAAATGTCAAGAGTCAAGACACATTAAAGGTGATGGGGGAATACATTCTGGATTCAATATTTTTTTCAAATAGTTTATTTTGGTTTCTTTTTTGCTGATAACTGTTTTTGGAGTAATCTAATAACAGATGTCAACATCTCAGTTTTAACCAAAGCGACAAATCATTGGGAAAAATGGCAACTTGATCCTCCAATGGATGCTCTCCCCCCACTAATGAGCTAGGACTTGATTATTTTTTGTCTCTTGCACTAAAGTAACTCTTTTACAGCTGAACTTTCCATATAATAAAAAATAGAGGGTTATATGAAACTAAACCTCTGAACTATGAGTGTGGATTTTTGTTCTCTTTATTTTATCCCGTAAAGCTATGAGTGTGGATTTTTGTTGACATGAACTAATTTTAGTATTTGCATTGATCATATATTTCCGTGTCCTACAGTGCATTCCAGAAGATGACAAATGCCAGCAAACTCCCTCCAATCGATTAAGTACTGCATATTATTATCTCCTACCTTGTTTTTTCTTGTTTGATCGGTGCCATAAACTTATGAGTGATGTATTGAAGACAATGGGATCAGCTATAACCGAAAGTAGTTTGTCGTTGATGTCTGATGATGGCACTCAACATCCGGGGAACTGCTTGACTAGAGTAAATGCTATTGCTTCTGTACTTGTGTTTATGCACAAGGATGCTAAATTGCAAAAGATCATGTCTGTATACAAAGAAGATATTGCTAACATCATACAAGAAGTTCTTTCTTTACAGGTAACTTAAACTTTTATGAGCAACTATCAATTGCTATTAGCTTTCTATTATTCAATATTACTGATATGCAGGAGTTCCTTTACGTTGGAGAAAACACAATTATCAAGTTGTTTTTATTTTGTGATTGTGTCTGTACGCAGTAAATATTTGTGCCCACTTCTTTGAGGCTTATGCCTGCAACTTACTAGGGAGATGGTGCACCTTGGAATGTACATCTTTTGTCATTGAATCCTCAATGCCATATTTATTGTATTTGGTTTTCCATAAACTGTTATAGCTTCTCTTTACTCATTTGAATTGATTTGTTTGCAGTCCTCAAAGCATATTACTAGGACAATTGAAGAGAAGCATAAACTACAAACTGCATCTGAACGACTGAATATTTTATTGAGGTAACAATGGTGGTGAAGACTATTTGAGTGCGAAACACGTTCACGTGAGTTTTTCGAAGTTGGAACACTATTATGCCGTTAGCCTTTCTGAACTGATTTTTATTTTGTGCCCTCTTGTATCTTTTATATTGCTTCTGATTTATCCTTTTTTTCTTCCACCTTTAAGCTTTGGCTTGTGTGGAGCGTACATGCCAACAGCCTACCTTCTTTTCCCAAGTTTAATCAATCAGCAAGCAATTTTGAGGTCTGCTTGCAAGCGAATTGTTAAACGGCAGAGAAATATAGTTTATAGCGTGCACAGTCTGTACATAGAAACTAATGTAACAATGCCACCTCGATTTTGTCTAAAATATTTTATTTTCTTCTTCTTCAGAAACATACCAAGATACAAATTCTGATAAAAAAAAATACTAAGATACAAATTAAATTGATTGAATTGATTTGAATTCCTACATTATATGGACAAAGCTTAGGTATGGTTTTTTCACCAAAAAAAAAAAGCTTAGGTATGGTTTCATAGGTGTGGTTGGTGTTGTTTTTCAATTACACTATGACACACACGTGGATTAGTATTCTAAAAAATAAGTAGAAGACAATAGATAATATAAATAATTCATTTATGTGTCATAGTGTAATTGGAAAAAAGTGCCAACTACACTTGAGTTTTTTCTATTGCGTTAGGAAGATAGTGTTTTGAGAAGTTAAATTAGTAAATTGACTGCTATTAGTATAAATTAAACCTTAGAGGGATTTAGTTGCAAAAAATTAAAGTACCACCTTACCTTATCACTCCACCTTTCCATTCGTCACATACTCACTCCCTAACGAATGAGGAAACATGCAATCTTCTATGTATTTTCCAGCTAAACAATAGAGTGAAAGAATCACACAATAACCACCTATCAAGTTTGAAATTCCATGTACTTTTGTGTATCATGATTGTTGTATGTTAATATCAACTAGTTATTGAGAATTAAGGTATCACATTTGTCTTTTATAAAGTTATTGAAATTCCATGTACTTTAATACATCCCGTATACTAAAAACATAGTTAAAAATTAGATATTATGTGTTCAAAATAAAATAGTAAATTTCACGTATATTCCAGCACCTGCTTAAATGACTGCAGCATGTTTATGGAGTGGTTACTGTTGGATGCATATCAAGACCTGAGTGCTTTTATGGATGTTAGATGATTTCAATTGGCTAAAAAACGGCAAGCATACCATAACTGCATAAGTGTATTTTTATGGCAAGACAAACAATAAATGAGCATTTAATGGCAAGTAAGAGCGAGAGGAGAAATGAAAAGAATAATGCTTATTGTTACGAAACGTTTGCACAAAAATGAGTGAACACGCTAAATACTTCGCAACAAGTGTATTTTTATACTATTCCTCTTAAAAAAAAACTTTCTGCAATAAGTGTATTTTTCCACCGCAAGTTTTTTTTAGATAAGCAATACTTCATTGATAAAGTATTAGGGGTGCTCGAACCCAAACAACAAAAATTACATATTATTTAGGCAATGAAGTGGATCAAGCCACCAAGCAGAAATATCAAAATTTAAATTACAATGAGATCTATAAACCAACCAACTCCAAGTTAACTGCTTGATGCGAGAAAAAATAGAGTCAATGTTGGGATCCCCGGTCTTGAAGATAAGAGCATTCCTAGCCAACCAAATGCTCCAATAAGTAGTCAACCAAATTAAGTACTTTGTTTGCTTAGCCTTTTTACCTTTAGACAGCTTCCCCCCACCAAAGACAATGATCGATCAAGCTGTTGGACCCCACGTGATCGATCCTAAGCCAAGCAGAAACCCGCGACCAAATATCCGATGCAAAAGTGCAGTTCAAAAAAAGGTGAAGCTGCGATTCAGCTTCGTTCCAACACAAAGGACAAAGAGCATCAGCATCCGATGCGATAACAAGCCAGTGTCGTAAATTTCCACGAGTTGGCAAAGAGTCCCTAAGTAATCGCCATCCAAAAACAATAACCTTAGAGGGAGCGACACATCTCCATAATTTTTCCAACAGCTTATATAAATCATTTTGATCGCTAACTCTTTATAACAAGAACGGACGGAAAATTTTTTTGAGGCCTCAAGCTTCCACACCCAACTATCCTCAATCTCTTGGCAAAGAGTCACAGGGGCCAAAATCTGCTAAATACTTGCAGCCTCCATTTG
Source organism: Astragalus membranaceus (assembly GCA_039519185.1). NCBI lineage: Eukaryota > Viridiplantae > Streptophyta > Magnoliopsida > Fabales > Fabaceae > Astragalus > Astragalus membranaceus. Next base: position 161,103,458 of record CM076854.1, on the reverse strand, counting down.
ATTGATACTAAATTGAGAAACCAACCAAGACTCATTCCATCGCCAAACTCCATCCCGCCACCCTCCGTAGTCCCGCACAACCACACGGTTGGAGTCACGCCCCGCCCAAAGAGAAGGAAAAAGCCGAGAGAAAGAAGAAGTTCCCAGCCACACATCATCCCAAAAATCCACCGAAGCACCATTCCCCATCTTGCGAAAAGCCTGCTGGCCGAATGTAGCTGGAGGTGGAAATGCGAGATCAAGCAACAACAAATCACGCCACCAAATAGAACTAACGACACCTCTTCTTAAAGCACCCTCCGACCGTTGTATAAAAGCATCCTTGAAGCTTCCATATCTATGAAATAATAAACCTTTCCAAGGTGCGATATCATCAACAAGAGCCCTCCACTTCCACTTACTTAAAAGAGCCACATTAAATAATTCTAAAATTTTGATACCGAGGCCTCCTTAATTCTTCGGTTTACAAACCTTGTCCCAAGCCACCCAATACATGCCCCTATCTCCATCATTGATTTGCCACAAAAAATCTCTTTGAATTTTGACCATCGCATTAATAACCAACTTCGGTGCTTTGTAAAAAGAAAAGAAATACAATGGAATACTATTTAGCACCGAATTAATAAGAGTGACTCTACCTCCAATTGAAAGATGGCGCCCCTTCCATGAAGCTAACATTATTCTAAGCATATCAAGATCCGGCTTCCACGTTGTTTCCCTTCTCGGATTAGCCCCAACCGGAATCCCCAAGAACTTGAATGGGATGGACTCCGTGTTACAATGAAGGAAAGTAGAAGCGGAGTCAAGAAATTCCATGGCAGTGTTAATACCAATGATATTTCTCTTATGAAAATTCACACGCAAACCGGAAACAAATTCAAAGCTTCTTAAGATTGTCTTGATGGCCCACAAATTATCCCAAGATGGCTTCCCCATTAGCACCGTATCATCCGCAAATTGCATAATAGAAAACCGAAGAGAAGCATTAATATCATAACCCACAAAATAGCCAACCTCCACCGCTTTAGCTACTAAAGCCGACAAGCCTTCCGCCACAATTAGGAACAAAAAAGGGGAAAGAGGATCCCCATGTCTCAAACCTCTATACGCCTTAAAATCATTAGTGGGACTCCCATTAACCAACACCGAAAAAGTAGTATTACATACACAAGACTTCACCCAAAGGATCCATTTTTGAGGAAAGCCCATCCGATCTAACATATAGAACAAGAATTTTCCACGAGATGGAATCATACGCCTTCTCGAAATCAACTTTAAATAACAAACATTCATCCTTCGATCTCTTAGCATAATCAACAACCTCATTAACCACTGCCGCCCCGTCCAAGATTTGCCTACCCCCCAAAAAAAACTGATTGGCAAGACGATATAACACTAGGGAGAACCTTCTTGAGCCTATTTGCCAACACTTTTGCCAAAATTTTGTAAAGAGACCCTATCAATGAAATCGGTCTATACTCCCCCAAACCCTGGAGATTATCATTTTTGGGAATCAATGCAATAAAGGTCGCGCAAATGGCCTTAGGGAGAAAAGCCTTATCATGAAACTCATTAATGAAATCGACGACATCCTTTTTCAACAAATCCCAACACAATTTGATGAAGCTCATGTTAAAACCATCCGGCCCGGGACTCTTATCGCCATCACACCTCCACACTTCCTCCCTAATTTCTTCCTCCGAAAAAGGTTCAATCAAGAAATCCATATCAACCCGGGAGAGCTGGCTAAAAGTAAGACCACCAAGAGTGGGACGAAATTGACAAGACTCCACAAAACAGTTTTCAAAATGATGTTTAACCGTATTCTTCACTTCCTCCACCTCCTCTAACACCTCCCCACTACTCCTCAAAAGCAACAAACTACAACGGCGCCTTTTAAATTTTAAAAGCGAATGGAAATACCTTGAATTCATGTCACCTTCCTTGATCCAACGGGCACGAGACTTTTGCGCCAAAAAAGATTCATTTGCTTGAATTTGATTCCAAAAAGAAATTGAGACCTCCTTTCGATTCTTAACCAAAGCGCTATCCCACCCCTCACATAAAGCATGGTCAAGCGAATTCAGATCCCGAACCAACGACTCTATATTCAAATATCTTACCAAACACCTCTCTATTCCATCCCCTCAATTTCTCCTTTAGAAGCTTGAATTTTTCCTTTACAACATGAGCCTTATGTCCCCTAACATTGAAATCATTCCAACACTCCTTCACAAAGGGTAAGAAATCAGCATGATCATACCAAGCCTTGAAGACCCGGAAAGGCTTTGACCCCCAATCTTTTGCAAGACGAAGGAGCCAAATAGGTTGTGATCGGATAAGTCACGCTTACCAATCCATTGCCCGGATATATCCCACAAATCAATTAAACCCTCAGAGACAAGGAACCTATCCAAACGACTCATAGAAAGACCATCCGAACTATACCAAGAGAATTTGTTACCTGATACCGGAACATCAATCAAATCCATGGTTGCTATAAAGTTATTGAAGACAGAGATCTCTATATAAGAACTATTGCCACTTCTCCCCTGTCGCTCTTCCACACTAGAAACCGCATTAAAGTCCCCAACAACACACCATTCCCCCTCGCCAATGGATTGTTTAAGCATTATCAAATCAATCCACAACCTTCTCTTTGCCACTATCGAGCATGGAGGATAAACATTGATTACATGAACCAAGCTAGATTGGAAAGAAATACTAACTCCCAAAAAACCTTCACCATTAAATGTAGAAGAGACAGCCCAACCACTTTCAACCCAAGAACACAATAGACCACCTGAGAGACCCGTCGACGGATGAAAAATAAATTAAACGGCTTTGCACCCCATAACACCCCCACCTCCCTTTCATCCACCACCTCTCTCTTAGTTTCTTGAATACAAATAAAATCAAAGCAACCAGAGTGAATATTAGCTGCTAGCCGGCACCTTTTGCTATGGTCACCCCACCCTTTAATATTCAACGATAGCAAGTTCATGAAACCCCGTTTGTGATCACCCACTTACTACATGCCTCTTCATCTCTAGCCTCCCCTTCCTCAATCAACCTAACATAATGATCATCGGGCATGTTACCTTCAACTCCCAAACTCTTAGCAGACTCCCAAACCTTTTGAGCAACTGATTTACTCTGTAGAATCCAGAACTTTTTGTTACAACAAGCAATGTTACCAGAAGAGATAGAACCATCACATAAAACCATCCCCGCCGAAAATAAAGATGACGAGTTTGGCCTTTGGTTGGATACAGAAGGATCGGCGCCAACATTGTTTGCCTCAAGAGAAGCAGTAGAAACGGATTTGAGCTCACGAGTTGCTTTCTTTAGCTTGCCGTTTTTTGGGTTACGCTTTGGGCCCACCATTAAAACTTTACGGGCTTTCCTGGGTTTGATCAAATTCGTCCACACCACGCAAATCATTAGGGACAAGAGTGTCCTTCATTGGACCCGAATTTTGATTGGAAGAAAACATAGACTCTTCCACAATAGTTGAAGTCGTCCCACCAGTCTGGGTCCCACCCATCATTGACACCTGATTCCCATTTATATTCAAATTTGAACTTTCCCACAAAGGCTCTACCTCATCAATGGCTTTCTCATTAATACCTTCTTTAATGGCTCCTGTTACTCCCCCGTAATTTGCTAGGCATTAATTCCCCATTAAATGCGTCATCATCACCGGATGCATCGTCGTTGCCGGAAAAGTAAGACTCCAAGAACTCCTCATCAGAACTAGAGGAATCATCCCTTCTGAGTAAGACTCGGTTGGATTTTTTCTTTCCAAACCTTTGTTGTTTTCGAAGGAGCTTTGGGAATGGTTTTTAGTGGGGGTTTCTTGGGATCCTCCCTCGGGAATCGAGGAAGATTGACGTGAATCTTTTCTCCCTCCACGAATATATTATCCAGTATGATCGCCAGTCTTTCCGGATTGCGTACATCAAGGAAACGAACGAATCCAAACCTGTTACCAATGGCGTTTCTCCTTCCCGGAATTACGACCTCCTTCACCCTTCCCCTGTTTGGAGAAGATCTCCAACAAGTTTCTTGCCCAAAGCTTCTCCGGGAAGTTCGTAAAATAGAAAGAGGTGCAATCTTTTCTCCTATCGTCATCCTTCATGAAGCGAGACACAATATCCATTTTTCGCTGTCGTTGTCCTTCTCCATAGCGTTTGTTTTTCTTTCCCCTAACCACGTGCCATCCTCCATTGTTACGACCCCCACCCCACGGTTCACCCATGTCCCTCTCCCCCGTCGTCATACTAATCGTTGTTCAGTAAACCCGTTCTGCGTTATAAGCTATTTTGTTCAGAACATTGTACTGCATCAACAAGTTAGTCGTAGGAGAAGAATCAAGTTTTGATGGTGGCGGCTTAAGGCTGAGCACGGCGGCGCTCAGACATGAGGTGCGGCGCTGTTAGGGTTTTCCTTTCTAAAACAAACTTACACTATTCCGGCGCTGTGTTAATGAAAGGATGAAAGAAAGAAAACGGCGCTCCTACACGCTCCCCACCTTCACAATAACTTGCGTTGAAATAATTAATCAATCAATTTGGCGGTCAAGATCAAGACATACGGATCCGGCATACGGCGGCACCTCCTACGTGAAGATAAGCATCAGAAACTAGGTTCTTTCAATTTGCTTAGACTCATTTGATTATTTTTACACCGCAAGTAATACATGTAATGTTTTGGAATGCCTTCAGCTGAAGAAGACTTAGGAGTTAAGTGTCTAACTGAATATGAGGTGGAGGAATAAGGAGGTAAATCCATGGTAGGGGCTATTTAGCAATTATCTTCTAATTGCTAAGTGGTCCCTCTATCTCGAGTATTTACTTTTTGAATTCTAATATCCTAACTTTTTTAGGCTAAATTTCATTTTTGGTCATTTATCTTTGACCTTTGTGTCAGTTTGGTCATTTATATTTTTTTCTCATTTTGGTCTTTTGTCTTTCATATCTGTATCAGTTTGGTCCTTTATTTTTAATATGTTTCAGTTTGTCCTTCAATTGGTATATGTTTCTGTCCGGTCCTTCAAAATAAAAACACAGAAAAATGAAGAACACTATGAGTGTTTTCAAGAACTCCAACAACACTTCAATTTCCTCTTTCACGAATAAATCATGCAATACGCGACCAAATTGAATGAAACTGTACTCTAACTTGAATAAAAATTCGCAAGGAATTTAATGGAACAAAAACCAAACTCAGAAAAGTGCTTATGCGCAAACTCACTTATGGAACCGAAAGCTTGAAGAGGAAGAGAAAAGGAAGATGAGTTGAACGCAATTGATTTGAAACCTTTTGCTAGAGTTCAATTTCTATACTCAATACAAGTTGAACGCAACTGGTTTGACACAAGTTGGTTGAGAAATGAACAAATAAGAGTCAAAGCACGATATATAGATGCGAATTGCTTTTTTCACAGTGTTTGCATTTATGTGCTTTTCTGAACAAAATGTTTGCCATATATGGATTTTTTGTAGAATTTCGAGTGTTTTAGCCTCAAGAATCATTCAATTTGGTGCTTTATAGCAAAATCACCATTGTTTAGATTGAAAGTTTTTTTAATCGAGTTCAAGCTTTCGGTTCCAGAAGTGATTTTGCACATAAAAACTTTTCTGAGCTTAGTTTTGGTTTCATTGAATTTTTTGCGAAATTTTATTCAAGTTAGAGTCCAATTTCACTCAGTTTGCCCGTGTATTGCATGCATTATTCTAGAAATAAGAAATTGAAGTGTTCTTGGTGTTCTTGAAAACATTCATAGTATTCTTCATTTTTGTGTTTTAGTTTTGAAGGACCCAAACGGAAACATATCATACCATTTGAATGATCAAACTGAAACATATCAAACATAAATGACCCATTTGACACATATATGAAAGATAAAGACCAAAATGAAAAAAAAAAAGATAAAGGACCAAATTTACACAAATGTCAAAGATAAAGGATCAAAAATGTAATTTAGCCTTTATTTTAATTACTATCCCACATCACCATTAATCAATAATATACATGTAAATTAACTAAATTAAGATACAATCAAACTAAACATTCCAAGTAAATAAATTAAACAAGATGCACTAAACTTCACCATTATAAACCTTTGGCTATATTAGCACAATTCTAATTAAACTCTAGTTCTAACCTAGTACCTGTTCCCCATTCCTTATTTATTTTTTTAACTATCAATTAGCTAGTGCTACCCTTTATTAAAACATGAATCAATGTAATGGAATTCTATTTCTTAATGTGTGCTTGGAATCGCGGTGGGAGTGCTCCAAATGTGCACGATCAATAATGTACACTACTCCTTGTAATTTCAGTTTGGACGTGGCTTGAAACGTTCTTTCAAACGAATCACGATATAATTGGTTCACCTAGTTCAACCAAGATTGAACCAGATGAGTAATAATAAATAAATAAATATTAAACTTTGGGGGAAAAGCTAAATAAAAATTTAAAATAAAAAACATTTCGGGCGGTTCAACCTGAGCCAATTGGTGGTTCAATATCAAACTTGACCCGGACGATTCAATTGGACTACGGTCCAATTGAGGTTGAATCTATAAGAATAAACTGAACATCATGACAAATAATATAACAATATGAATAATCACCTGAGTCGTGAAAAATTAACCCAAGATCATAACTGTATGAATTTAGGACACCATAGAAAGGGATAAGATACTTATCACTTGAAGTCAACCTCTATGAAGTGATTTGATGCACTTGAATAGTCATGAATATCAATGATTTAAAATAGGATATTCCTCTCTCAAGCTGTTAATCTCAGTGAAGATGAGAGAAATGCTTTTCATTGAAAAGTGAAAAGTGGTTACAACACTTTACTGTACTGCATATATACCTCTGGTTGATCTAAGCTAACTATAGTTAACATTTAAATAAAGCTAACTAAAACCTAACTAACTTAACTAAGTCAGTTACATTGACTAATTAAATACAATAATCAGTAACTAATGCTAGAGGATAAATAAGAAGAGTTAATACTCCCCCTCAAGTTGGAGCATACAAGGCCATACTGCCCAACTTGGATATCAAAGTGCAAAAAAGATTCCTGGGTAGAGCTTTAGTGAAAGGGTCAACAAGTTGATGCTTGGATGTAATGTGAAACAAGTTGATGAACTTGGAATTGATGTGTTCCCTGATGAAGTGACAGTCAATGTCAATGTGTTTAGACCGCTCATTGAGTGCAGGGTGTGAGGCCAACTGTATGGCAGATTTATTATCACAAAAGACCTTGCAAGTTGTAACAGAAACTTGAAATGTGTGGAGTAGTTGCTATAACCACAGTAGTTCAGAGGTGAGGAGAGCAAGAGTGTTGCGTTAAAAACACACTTAGAGCAAGTGTACTCTTTCGCAGAAGTAGTATAAAAGATTATCGTCTCCACAAGGATTAATTAACAAGTACCAAACTAATCAAAATTGTCTATTGTTTAGACGAACTAATAATTGAGTTATAATGAAAACAAATAAAAAGAAATAAATAACAATAATTAAAATACTAGATTTAATAAATGGAGAGAGGTCTAGGGCCACGGTTTCACTTGCAAGCTTCGATTCCCCTATGTCTAATTCCTACTTGAATTCCTTTATTTTATTTAATTACCAATCCCTTTACTAAAGCTATTAATCTGTTTGGTCATTCGCGATTAATATTCTTTTTCCTAAATAAACCCTTGTTTGGTCATGTAAGAATTTAAATTCAAGAAAAGCATAAAGAGCAAAAATGTTGAATGATTGGAAGACTAAATTAAGGTTTGGTCATGCAATAATTATAGCCCCAATTATCCTATAGATCCACCAACTAATTGTAGTACGGTCGCTGATCAACTAATTGATTATGAACATGCAAAGGGTTGTCAATCCTAATTATGTGATAAAAACAATAGGATAATATTAATTGAAATAAAACCAGGAATTCAAAGCATAAATTGACATATAAATGTCTCTAATCAAACAAGATCCACTTCATGTGATGCCTTCTTTCTTTTCTTTTTAATTTCCATTGTGGGCTTCACTCTCAACAATTGGGCCATATGTTTCTTCTTTCAAATAGGCTTGGCACATTTTAATTCTCCACAATTGTTGAATCAGCCCATATATAAATAGGCTTAAAATGGCTTTTAGTTCCTTTTTTTTATGTTTAATTCGCTCCTGTCAAATATAGAACAAATTAAGTTAATAATTTATTTAAGTGATAATTATTGTTCTAAAAATGGCCAAAAAATATCTCTAAAAATGCACTTATTTGGAGTTTATCAACTCCCCCACACTTAACTTTTGCTTGTCCTCAAGCAAATTTCCTGGCTTAGGAAAATTTTCAAATATATAATAGAGACTGCCAAATAAGGAACTCAAAATTTGAAGCACAATGACAGACAATAGATAAGATAGCACATATGAGGTGTCAAAAGGGTGCCCAATTAGAGGCTCATGTCCCTGAAGAATACATTTCTGTGAACAAAGGCACTCGTTCACAATCTCTCTAAGTGTTTAGGGACTAGGGAAATATACACTCAAGTTTCCACAAAATGCACATTACCATAAGCTTATAATTTGACCAAATCTCCACTAAATAGTTCATATGCTTGCAAAAGATGGGGTTTCATGGGTTGTAATGAAGCCAAGGTGAATTCATGCAGGGTAGGAAATAATAACGAAGGGATAATCAAAGAGCTAAAAAAAGAAATAAATAGTAACCTTTGAAACCAAATATGGAGCTCCTATCTATTTTACAATTTTTGTCCAAACTCCAAATTAATTTCACTTCCATTCTTCACTTTTCGTTTTCTATTGAGTCGACTCTTTTTGATTTGCTTTTTGCTCTTCAGTAGACTCTTTTTTTTTTGGATTTTCCCTTTGGCTCTTTCATTCTTTTGATGTGCCTTTTCCTCCTTCTTGCTTTCTTTCTTCTTTTTTTTTTCATTTCATTTTTCTATATTTCTCTCGGGAGGAAAAGGTAAGCACATAAGTCACACCTATTTTTTCAGTCCTGACAAGATAGACAACTAACATACAGGACAAAATTGTAATTTTCAATAGTTGCTCCAAATTTAATTTCAAATGGTTACCACAAAAAAAGGAAAAAAATTATGTCTGGGTACCAAAGAAAAAATATAACAAATAGGCTCAAAGGTGGCAACTAATGGATAAATTCAACAAACAACGCTGATGCCAGAAAAATACCTAAATTCCCAAAATCTTTTTACATGATGCAAATCAATTTTCGCCCTGAGATGGTCAAAAGACAAATTCTAGAATGTAGCAAATTGGGAAACACACTCATGGAAAGAAAAGGGGTAAAAATTTATGATTTAGTATCAATCCCCTTATGAAGGCTCAGATCTCACATTTAGAAGCTAGTTCACAAAAAGTACTCAACATGGACAATTGCTAATTATCAGCTTCCTAAGGACAACCCTACAGTTACAATTAAGCACAAGTCTGTCAAGTAAATTAATTATGGGATCCCCTAAAGGCAAAATCTCTATTTTTTTTTCAACTTGAAGCATAAGTCGCTAAAATAAGCCAGAAAAAATGCTATCAACATATACAGTGGGTATGTGCATTAATAGAGATCAAGTGACAAAATAACTCTCCACCCCACACTAGCATGAAGCACGGTCCTCAATGCGAAATGATCAAAGAAACTAAGAGAAATAAATGAGAGAGAGAGAGAGTAATAGTGACTTCCCTGAGAGAGCTTGTAGTCTGAGCTTATCCCTAAAAACAAAACAAAACAAAACAATACAAAAATTAGAGAAAATAAAACACAAGTTGCCTCCCGCGAAGCGCTTGTTTAACGTCCCGAGCCTGACGGTACTAGGGTCAATCCTTGAGGGCAGTGACATAGCTCACTTGGAGTATCCCTTCCTCAAACTGCTTCACACACTGACCATTGACTTTAAAAGTGGTACCATCTTCATGAGATACCTCAAGCACTCCATAAGGAAAAACTTGAGTAACAGTGTAAGGGCCATACCACCTTGAGCGCAACTTTCCTGGAAAAAGACGCAAACGTGAGTTATAAATTAAAACTTTCTCACCTACATGGAATTCACGCTGCTGGATGCGCTTATCATGCCACTTTTTAGTCCGCTCCTTATATAACTTGGCATTCTCATAAGCCCCCAGACGGAGCTCATCCAATTCATTGAGCTGCAGCAACCTATTTTCACCTGTAATCTGAGCATCAAAGTTTAGAAATTTTAAAGCCCAACGTGCTTTTATGCTCTAATTCAACTGGCAAATGATGTTGACCAAGTGACTTCAAAGACAAGAGGGGGGGGGGGGTGAATTGTGAAATTAAAAAAATAGCGATTAACAGTTAAAGTATTTAAAATAAAGCGCTTAAGAAAATGTTTTGATTAGAATAAGAGCGATAAGGCAATAAAAATAGCTTGCAAGGAAAATAAAAGAGATAAAGGGAAAGAAGAAGACACACAGAGATTTATCCTGGTTCGGTCACCTCCCAGTGACCTACGTCCAGTCCCCAAGGAAAACTCCAAGGGATTTTAATCAATCACTAGCTTTTAAAACAGGTTCAACTAGAAACCTTTACAACCAAAGACCTTTTCACACAAACCCGGGATATTACCTCCCTATGTAAAAGAACTTTAAAAAACCAAGAGATATCACCTCTCTTGAATACCTTGGGATCACACCCAAAAAATAAGAAATGACAAAGACAATGATAATACACTCAATAGTGTAGATAGAACAAATTGAAGCACAGTAATACAACTCAAATTATATGGAATATAAAGCTCTCAAATAAAGATTTTAGCAACTGTAAGAAGAGTGAGAGTGATGAGAAGAATGATAGAGTTTCAGATGCAAGAATGAGTTGTATTGAAATGAGTTGCTACCTTATGAGTGACACCATATTTGCTCAAAAGATTTTCAAATTGCTTATTACAAAAATGAGTGCCACCATCACTAATAATGGCTCGGGGAGTGCCAAATCTGGAGAAAATGTTTTTCTTTAAAAATTGCACCACCACCCGAGCATCATTAGTGGGTAAGGCTACAGCTTCCACCCACTTAGACACATAATCTACAACAACAAGAATATATTGATTTGAAAAAGATTTAGGGAAGGGCCCCATAAAGTCAATACCCCATACATCAAATATCACACAAACCAAAATGTTGTTTAAAGCCATCTCTCGACGCCTAGAAATATTGCTACTCCTTTGACAACTATCACAAGCTTTCACAAATTCATGAGCATCTTTAAATATAGTAGGCCAATAAAAACCACATTGTAAAACTTTATATGCAGTTCTATTTGGGCCAAAGTGGCCACCTACCTCTCTAGAGTGACAATGCTCAAGGATAGAAGTTACCTCATCCATAGGCACACAACGCCTAGTAACCTTGTCTCCACATACTTTAAATAAGTAAGGGTCATCCGACAAGTAGTGTCTTGCATCAGAAATTAATTTCTTCTTTTGCTGAAAAGAAAAATTAGGGGAGGAGGAACAACCTTACCCCCCAAATAGTTGACAATGTCTGCAAATCAAGGAATAGTAGAAATAGCTAAAAGTCTCTCATCAGGGAAAACTTCCTTGATCTCCCCATCATTTGAGGCCTGCATCACACTATGGTCAAACCTTGAGAGGTGGTCAGCTACAAAGTTCTCTGAGCCTTTCTTGTCTCTAATCTCCAAGTCAAACTCTTGTAGCAACAAAATCCACCTGATTAACCTGGGTTTTGCATCCTGCTTTCCAAGAAAATATCTAATAGCAGCATGATCAGTATAAACAATAACTTTAGAAAGAACAAGGTAATGACAAAACTTATCAAATGAAAATACTACGGCTAGCAACTCTTTCTCTATGGTAGTATAATTTCTTTGAGCATCATCAAGAGTGCGACTAGCGTAGTAAATGGTATAGAATACCTTACTCTTTCTTTTCCCCAGAACAACCCCCACAACAGTATCACTAGCATCACACATAATTTCAAAGGGAAGCGACCAATCGGGGGCAACAGCAACAGGGGCATTTAATTTTTCGTTTAAACAATTAAAAGCCTTCAAACAAGTGTCAGAAAAATCAAAAGTGGCCTCCTTAACCAAGAGGTCAGTCATAGGCTTTGCAATTTTTGAGAAGTCTTTAACAAACCTCCTATAGAACCCAGCATGGCCTAGAAAACTATGGACCCCCTTAACAGAATTGGGTGGGAGCAACTTTGCAATTACCTCAACCTTCGCAGGATCAACTTCAATGCCTCTTGTGGACACCTTATGTCCTAGAATAATGCAATCTTGTACCATAAATTGGCACTTCTCCCAATTGAGCACTAAATTGGTATCCTTGCATCTCTGCAACACTGAATTCAAGTTATGTAAACAATCCTCATAAGAGGATCCAAAGACGGTAAAATCATCCATGAATATCTCAATGCATTTTTCAACCAAGTCAGAGAAAATAGCCATCATGCATTTTTGGAAAGTGGCAGGGGCATTACATAAACCGAATGGCATCCTTTTATATGCAAATGTTCCATATGGGCAAGTAAAAGTAGTTTTTTCTTGATCTTCAGAAGCCACTGGTATTTGCAAATAACCGGAATATCCATCCAAACAACAATAATAATCATGACCTGCCACTCTCTCAAGCATTTGATCAATAAAGGGAAGGGGGAAGTGATCTTTCCGGGTGGCATCATTTAATTTTCTATAATCAATGCACATACGCCACCCAGTAGTTTTCCTAACTGCCATTAATTCATTTTTATCATTCTCCATCACAGTAGTACCCCCCATTTTTAGGAACACATTGGACATGACTTACCCACTTACTATCAGAGATAGGATAGATGATACCTGCGTCAAGAAGCTTAATCACTTCCTGTTTTACCACCTCTTTCATGTTAGGATTGAGGCGGCGTTGAGGTAGTGCCCGAGGTTGGTAATCATCCTCCATATAAATCTTGTGAGTGCAAATTAAGGGGATAATGCCTTTTATATCATGAATAGACCAACCAAAGGCCTCTTTGTTGGCCCTTAATACCCTCAAAAGCTTATCCTCCATGGTTTATGTCAAATCTGCAGAAATAATCACAGGCAAAGAGGAAGGGGGTGCAAGAAAGCATATTTTACATTTGAAGGAAGAGACTTTAATTCCAGCTCAGGAGCCTCTTCAATTGAAGGTTTGGGATTTGGAGTATTACCCCATTCCAATTCCTCAAATCTATGGTTACTCCAATTTTTCTGAGGGTGGTGAGACTGCAAAAACACTAAGAACTCTTCTTCCTCACCACCCTGCAATATGCCAAGTCCCTGCACAGTAAGTACTTTTTCTAGAGGGTCCTGAATTCTAAAATCATCAAAACTTTCAGAGGTAACCACATCATTAATATCCATAGCTTGAATAAAATTACAAGAAGCAAATGAGGAAGGATTTTTTTAATGAGTTCAAGACTTGAAATACAACTTCCTCATCTCTAAATCTCAAAGTCAATTTTCCCTGCTAAACATCAATTAAGCTTTTTCCTGTAGCTATGAAAGGACGCCCCAAAATAATTGGGACTTCCTCATCTTCTTCCATATCCAATACAACAAAATCAGCAGGGAAAATAAACTTATCAACATTAACTAAAACATCTACCACCACTCCACGGGGGTGGGCAATGGATCTATCAGCTAGCTGCAAAGTGATGTTAGTAGGATGGGGTTCCTGCAAACCAAGCTTTCTAAAAACAGAAAAAGGCATCAAATTTATACTTGCTCCTAAATCACATAACGCCTTTTCAAAATGAGAGTTACCAATTGTACACGGGATAGTAAAACTACCTGGATCTTTAAGCTTAGGTGGTAACTTTTTTAGAACTATAGCAGAACATTCCTCATTAAGCCTAACTGTCTCAAAGCCTTCTAACTTCCTTTTGTTAGAAATAATTTCTTTTAAAAATTTGGCATATTTAGGCATTTGAGCAATAGCTTCAGCAAAAGGAATGTTGATATGCAATTTTCTAAATATTTCAAGAAATTTGGCAAATTGCTTATCATGTTGCTCATTTTTTAAGTCTTTGAGGATAAGGAACATTTACCTTTGCTTGCTCATATTTTTCCCTTTCCTTTTTGATTTCCTCAGAAGTGCTCCCCTCAGTAGGAGCTTGTATTTCTTTCTCGGGAGCCCGCCCATCTTGCTTGTTTTCTTGAACCAGCTCATTGCCACTCCTAAGAGTGACAACCTTGCAATGCTCATTTCTTGGATTAGGCTCAGTTTGGGTAGGCAGTGAGCCTTGAGGCCTTTGAGACAACACAGTAATGCGAAAATGTGATGTGCAAGTATACACAATCGCAACAAGTAATATAATGATAAGTAAAGTTCGTTCCCACAGGGATTGGAATTAATCTAAGAAGTTTAAGTGATTAGAATCTTAGTGAAAAGAATTAAGTAACAAGTAAAGGTAAAAAGTTGTAAACATTATAAGTTGTGATAAAACAGTATTAAGTTTGAAGTAATTAAAGGTGAGTTGGATAGCTCAATAGTTATGTAAATTCCCAAGAGTAATGTTCAAATAATATTTAGACGCTGTAGCGTTAAGCGCTGTAGCGCTTGAGAATCCGTAGACGCTGTAGCGCTTTGGTGGCGTGCCTTTCAGTCACTTTCGTCAGGGTTATGTTACAAGACTCCTATGTCTAGGCTCTAAATAAGTTTTACCCCTGTATATTAAGCTCTTACAACATTTGCCTTATGAACTATTACTCCCCTATGTCTAGAGTTAAGTAGTGCTTCCTTTAAATGTCTTTAAAGGGTTTTCATTCATATCATTCCTTGAGTTCTCTTTGTGAACCATGTCAGTACCCACAAAGTTACCTTGTTTTAGTTGATCATTTCCAAACCAAGATTGAAAGTATTATGACACAAGGAACAAAACACAAGCATCATAATATTATACAAAAGTTACTCAAGGTTCATTACATACTAAGGACAATCCAACTACAACAAAGTTAGCTCATCACAAGTTCCATCAACATAATACAACTAGAGAGTATGTATTACTGTATGAAGACAAGAGAAGAGTGGTTGCAAAAGATACACTCCAATGATCTCAAGTAGCATACAAGAGATGAAGTTGAGGCGTGAGCAAAACCTTGGATGATGACTAGAAAAACTATACTAAAAATAAAAGCTTAAGAGTAGTGTAACAATGGAGAAAAGCTACTATGTCATGTGTAGCTCTTCTTCCAAGTTGTCACTACTTGTCTACGTATGTTACCTCCTAGAGAAGCAATCTTAATTAATCTAATTATTAACTAAGTCTTAATAGAATAATAATATTACATGATGATCATAAGACTTAGATATTATCCTTAAAGTACTTTTCAAAAAGTGCTAATGAGGGAATACAACAACTATCACATGGGTTCCATTTAGGAGGCGCCAAGTGTAATTTAGCATCCACTTGAAAGTCAAAATATCCAGCTGAGAGGAAGAGATAAGGGTGATGACTCATCATGTCCTCAAGTGGCCACACAAATATCTCAATGGTCAGCCGTCATATAACGCTGTAGCGTCTCCTTGATAGCATACCGCTGCAGCGTTAAAGCAAAGCATCAAACATATTCACAAAGGCATTTGATGATGCCTATGGTTTAAGGAATTGATTGATAACCTATATTAATTCTAATATTCATATATTCACATATTTAAGCACTAGAATTACTTGAGAAATAAGCCTGACTTAAGTATTAGGAGCATAAATAACCTATATAAAATAAGGTTATCACACCCCCAAACTTAAACCATTGCTTGTCCCCAAGTAATGACACTTGAACAAGACAAAATGTTTATATAACTAGCTGCAGCTTTTAAATTAAACAGAATTTATGCACAAGCTAATTCTTATCATTTTCACACATCATAGTGGTCCACAATTCAAATAGAATCATTACTGCTCAGTTGTGAGTGTGTGATATCAAAGCTTAACTTAGTTTCTAGTTAATTTCGGAATTCCTCTAAGGTTTGGGAAGAATGGATTTCTCTTGGGTTTGGCAAAGAACTTTTTCAAAAAGAAGAGTGGAATAACAATTTAACACAAGATCTGAGGGGCTTCAAAGCACAGCAAAGGGCTTTAATTAGGCATTTTTCAGAATATTGGTCAGTGCATAAACTTTTTGTCTGGTGATCAAACGCTATAGCGCTTCAAAGTCCGTAGACGCTGTAGCGCTAGATTTTAATGATCAAAACTAGATGCTATCTTCTTTACTGAGCTCCTTATTTGCATTTTCTTTTCATGCTTTTTGGAACAGCTCAGCAATTTATTTAAGATATTTTGCAACTTTTTTCAAGACCACATTCATTTTTATCGTTTTATTTTGCAAAGACCAATTTATCATCTTTTGTTCCTAGCCTTAACATAACCGATGCTCCCCCAAACTTAGCTTTTAAAAAAACTCTCAATTTTTAATGAAAACTTGACTAACCCTTGGTTATCCAAAACTTAACTTTATCCTTAGATTACTCCTAGCTAACTAGGTTCTTCACTAAGCTTGGATTTTGTGTAAAAGCAGCAATAAAATCATTTCATTGTTTACACAATGCTGCCTTACTCAAAAATTCTTATTTATATTTGGCTATATGAATCAGCTTTTGCTTACTAAGAAATTTAAAACATGCAGCTAATCATACTTCCTATTCAAGCATACAAAATATACAACACATGCAAAACATGGCATAATTATAATTAATTATACTTAATATTTAAAAACATCATTGTACTTAATTTAAAACATTATTAACCATAAGGTCCTCCCCCAGAAATTAAATTTGGCAGTGTCCTCACTGCTTGCTTGACAAGAAAAGGGAGAGGCCTTAGAACAACAAAAAACAAAGTTCAAAGTACATAACCGGCATAAGAAGCCAACAAATCTTGCCTTATTAGGCCTTCTTGAGCCTCTTACTGGCTCTTGAAGGGGCTGGGGCTCCTTTTGTTGCTTTTTCTTCTTTGGCTGAGGTGGAGTAGTCTTTTCAGCCGCTACAGCGGTTGGTGGCGCTGTAGCGCTTGCTTCCTGTACTGCTGCCGCTGCAGCGTCTGATTCCTGCATTTCTTCTTCCTCTTCTGTTTGCTCTTGCTCCTGTTCTTGCTCTTTTTCTTCCAGCACTGGCTCTGTTTCATCCTGCAAATTCACTAGCTCCTCAGCAGCCTCCTTCTCAGTTTCCTCCTCTGTCAGAATTACCTCAGGCATTTCGTCACTAGGTACTGCAGACATAGTTGCTGCAGCACCTACTGGCTGAACACCTTCTTCTGAGTGCTCAGCCAGTTTGACACCTGGGTTTCTTCTTGCCTTAGTGTATGACTGATAAACTTTCTTGGGCTGTTCAGTTGGGTTTTCTTTTGTGATTGGGTGTTTTGGTTCATGCTTCTTAGGTGTGACTTGCTTGGCAGGTGTTTTCTTGGGTGTTGGTTTGGTTGGTTCAGGGATGGAGGTGGGGGTTGATGGTGGATTAGATGATTTGGCAGGGGGGTTTTTGGTTTCTTTGGGCTTGGGGTTGGGTCACACTGTATTTCTTCTGCTTTCTCATCTTCTTCACTCTCAGATTCTTCTTCAGTATCACTCTCCTCTCCTGATGATTCTTCATCATCCTGCTTTTCAATCTCTTTCATAACTGCAATTGTTTCTTCTTCATCTTCCTCACTTATGTTTTCAATGTCATCAGAATCCAGACTTTCCTCCTCTACCACAGCTTTTTGCACTTTCTTTGCAGGGCTAGGTTTTGTTTTCTTTGCTGGGCTAGTGACAGCTTTTTTCTTTTCTGTTCTAACTCCCTTTTTCTCTGGTTTTTCAACTGTCTCTTTCTCCAGTAGCCAATCAGGGAATTGAGGAGGGGGAATGGATGTTTTTCCTTTGGATATCTGGGCATACATTGTTTTTTCCCAGTCAAATTTTTCCTTTACAAATTTGCAGAGGACCTGCTGCTTCAGCTCTAAGCGCTGTAGCGCTGCAGAGTCAGAAGACGCTGCAGCGGCAGGTCTCTGCTTAACTTTGAAAATGCAAGGAAATGCCCCAAGAGGGGATCTTCTTTCTTCTTTCATTTCAACCTCTACATCAGCTTCCAAACACAACTCAGTAATTAAACAAGGAAAATATAAATTACATCTCTTTTTAACTCTGCACTTCTCTATCTCCCTTGCTATCAATCTTCCCACGTCTATCTTTTCTCCAGCCATTATTGCATCAATGACGATGAGTCTTTCTTTTTCCACAAATGTTGTGTGAGATGTAGGCAGCAAGGAGTGTTTGATGAAACTACACCACAGATTGGCTTCTTCACACAGATAGGCTTTTTTAATTTTGTATTCAAATTTATCCCATGTTGATCCTTCCACACAAATCCTTCTTCTAATAGCTTCCATTTCTTCGTCTCCCCAGTTCAGAACTTTAGTTTCCAACGCCTTTCCATGATAGCCCAGATGGAAAATATCATTGATTGTTCTGGAGTTGAAATTTACAGTTTCACCTCTTACCAATGAATGTGTTTGAGGCTTTCCCTCCTTAGGCTCTTCAATGCCAGAGTAGAACTCCCGTACCAAAGACGTCATGTAGTCCTTTCGATGCTTAATGAAGCTCTCCCATCCCAGCGCTGTGACAGCGGTTGAGAAAGCTTCAGGAGCACTGTCTGTCTTGAATCCCCTCTCAGCTATGAAGTCCATCTTCCAAAACCTCTGAGGATCTGGATTTGCCTTGGCCATGGTGGTTTTGATAGGATTTGAGGGTTCTGGTTTCCTAGTGGCTCCCTTGCCAGATCGTTTTAGGGCAGCTTGCTTTTTAGTCATGGTTGGTTAAGAGCTTGCGTATTTGTTTCTGGGTGTTTTGGGAAATGTTGGAGTGTGTTGGGACGAAGGAAGAAGAAGGAATGAAGGTTATGAGTGGTGAGTGGTAACGGTTGAGAGAAGTTTCAGAGAGCAAGGAAAGAGAAAGAAAAAAGAAAATGGCAGCGTGGGGAGTTGTGGATATTAAAGTGACGGTTTGTGAGTGAAGTGGGAGAGAGAAAAAGAAACTGTTGATTTGACAATTGTAGGTGAATAGGCGCACGTGCTGGTCAGGCTAGGGATGAGGGCACAGTGCCAGCTCACCCTGAGGAAGATCTTTTTATTTTTATTTTTTTGTTTGACCACACCCAGCCTTGTTTTAACACAACCGCTACAGCGCTCTTGTGATAAGCAACCGCTACAGCATTTATCCTAATTTCCTGCATAGAAAATAAACATAAAAATTTTGTTAGAATCCTTGGGGTGCCTCCCAAGAGCGCTTGCTTTAAAGTCTGCAGCCAGACTTTCTCTTTCAAATTAGAGATCTTTAAGCTCAATTGTGGTTTTGTCCCTTACCACATTTTCACCAAAATATTGTTTAACCCTTTGGCCATTCACTTTGAAGGTGGTATTGGTTGTTATATCATAGAGGTCCACAGCCCCATGGCTGTATATTTTTATCAATTGAAAAGGGCCTGACCACCTAGATTTTAACTTTCCAGGAAACAATCTTAACCTGGAATTGTAAAGCAGTACCTGTCCTCCTTCAGTGAGATCTCTTTTTATCAATTTTTGATCATGCCAAATTTTGGTTTTTTCTTTATAAATTGCTGCATTCTCATAGGCAAAATGCCTAAGTTCTTCCAATTCATTTAGTTGCAGCAATCTAGCATCTCCTGCTTTCTTGTAGTCAAAATTGAGTTTTTTTAGAGCCCAATGGGCCTTGTGCTGAAGTTCAATTGGTAGGTGACAGGACTTCCCATAAACCAACCTATAGGGAGACATCCCCAAAGGTGTTTTATAAGCTGTTCTGTAGGCCCATAAAGCATCATCTAGATGTATTGACCATTCTTTCCTTGAAGGCCCTACCATCTTTTCCAACATTCTTTTTATTTCTCTGTTTGACAATTCAGTTTGACCACTAGTTTGTGGATGATAAGCAGTTGCTATTTTATGTTTGACTCCATATTTAGCCAATAGGGTCTCAATTAATTTATTACAAAAATGAGATCCCTCATCACTTATGATGGCTCTAGGAGTTCCAAAACGAGTGAAAATGTTTTTCAATAAAAATTTGCTCACAGACCTTGCATCATTGTTGGGTAAAGCAACAGCTTCCACCCATTTTGAAACATAGTCTACAGCTACTAAAATGTATAGGTTTCCATGAGAAGGAGGAAAAGGTCCCATGAAATCCATTCCCCAAACATCAAAGAGTTCAACCTCTAGAATGTTTGTT
This sequence comes from Astragalus membranaceus, assembly GCA_039519185.1. Classification (NCBI taxonomy): domain Eukaryota; kingdom Viridiplantae; phylum Streptophyta; class Magnoliopsida; order Fabales; family Fabaceae; genus Astragalus; species Astragalus membranaceus. The sequence goes on along the minus strand of CM076854.1, from coordinate 161,083,186 downwards.
AAAGGCATTTCATGTTTGTTTGAAATGTTCCCTGTTCTTTGGCACCTATCACATTTTTTTACAAAGTCTTGAGCATCTTTAAAAAGTGAAGGCCAAAAGTAGCCAGATTGCAATACCTTTGCAGCAGTTCTAACACCACAAAAATGCCCACCACATGGTGCAGAATGGCAGTGCTGTAGCACTTGAATTTGTTCTTCCTCTGCTAGGCATCTCCTCATTAACTGGTCTTGACACTTCTTGTATAGAAAAGGTTCATCCCAATAATATTGTTTCATTGTATGGAAGAACCTTCTCCTTTGCTGATAAGTCATCTCAGCAGGTACCATCTTGCTAACCAAAAAATTAACTATGTCAGCATACCAAGGTGTTGCAGGCTCAGTCGCTACAGCGTCAAGTGTTTTTACACTGGCCGCTACAGCGGTTGATGATTCAGTAGTTATTGTCAATAGCTGCTCATCTGGAAAGTATTCCTTGATCTCCCCACCTGCTGTACCTGCAATGTCTCTTTCCAATCTAGAAAGATGATCAGCAACTTGGTTCTCCACTCCCTTTTTATCCCTTATTTCTAAATCAAATTCTTGGAGTAGGAGAACCCACCTAATTAGCCTAGGCTTTGCATCTTTCTTTGTTATCAAATATTTAATGGCTGAATGGTCTGTGAAGACAATTACCTTGGTGCCAACCAAATATGATCTAAATTTATCAAATGCAAAGACTACAGCTAATAGTTCTTTTTCAGTGACTGTGTAATTCAATTGAGCTTCTACAAGTGTTTTGCTAGCATAATATATAGAGTGGAAAATTTTATCATACCTTTGCCCAAGCACAGCTCCAATGGCAAAGTCACTAGCATCACACATAAGCTCAAAAGGCTTACTCCAGTCAGGAGCTATAATAACTGGTGCTGTTATTAAAGCTCTCTTCAATTTATCAAAGGCTAACATGCATGTCTCATCAAGTATGAAGGGGTTATCATGCTGTAACAGTTGACACAAAGGTTTGGAGATTTTTGAAAAATCTTTTATGAATCTCCTATAGAATCCAGCATGCCCCAAAAAGCTTCTTATATCTTTGATGTTGGTTAGAGGAGATAGCTTCTCAATGACCTCTATTTTAGCCTTATCCACTTCCAATCCTTTTTTGGATATCTTATGCCCCAAAACTATACCTTCTTGCACCATAAAATGGCATTTCTCCCAGTTTAGCACAAGGTTAGTCTCTTCACATCTAATCAAGATTTCTTCCAAGTTGGATAGGCATAGATGGAATGTTTCTCCAAACACAGAGAAATCATCCATGAAGACTTCCATGGATCTTTCAATGTAATCAGAGAAAATTGCCATCATACACCTTTGAAAAGTGGCAGGTGCATTACACAGGCCAAATGGCATCCTTCTAAAAGAAAAGGTGCCATATGGACAAGTGAATGTAGTCTTTTGCTGATCTTCAGGCAATATTGCAATCTGGTTATAACCTGAATAACCATTAAGAAAGCAATAAAACTCTTTACCTGCTAGCCTGTCCAGCATCTGGTCAACGAAAGGGAATGGAAAATGGTCCTTTCTTGTTGCCTTATTCAACCTCCTGTAATCCATGCATATTCTCCAGCCTGTTATTTTTCTGGTTGGAAGCAGCTCATTCATCTCATTAGTTATTACTGTTACCCCTCCCTTCTTTGGCACACACTGCACAGGACTAACCCAAGCACTGTCAGAAATGGGGTATACAATACCTGCATCCAACCACTTAATGATTTCCTTCTTCACCACCTCTTTCATAATTGGATTCAACCTCCTCTGCCCTTCAATGCAATTTTTAGAGTCTTCTTCTAACACTATTCTGTGCATATAAATGGTTGGGCTGATACCCTTTATATCTGACATTTGCCAACCAATTGCCTTTTTATGCCGCTGTAGCGTCTGAATCAGATCCTGTTCCTGCTTTTCAGAAAGGTCAAAAGCAATTATAATAGGCAAAGTACTATTGTTACCTAGATAAGCATATTTGAGGTGTGAATGCAACTCTTTAAGTTCCAGAGTTGGTGGTTGTTCAATGGAGGGGAGATCCTTTCTCATGTCTGAATTCTCCTGCTCCAAAGATTCATATTTCTTAGCCCAAATTTCTTTGACTGTGTGTTCCTCCTCCTCTGCAGCTTCTGCATCAGACCCTGTATCTTCACTGCTATCCAGTAATTGCCTCAGATGATCTGTGCTTTTCTGGAAGTGTTCCTGAACTACTTTGTCAATAACAGAGACAAAAGAGCACTCTTCAATATTGAGAATGTTGAACTTGACTTCTTGGTCATTGACCCTCATGATCAATTCTCCTCTCTGTACATCTATCAAAGTTCTTCCAGTGGCCAAGAATGGTCTTCCCAGTATGATGGGTACTTCTTTATCTGCATCAAAGTCCAAGATTACAAAATCAACAGGAAATACAAATTTGTCTACCTTTATTAGAACATCTTCTAAAATTCCTTCTGGATATGCAAGAGTTCTATCAGCTAGCTGCAGTGTAAGTGAGGTAGGTCTGGCAGTTCCCACTCCTAGCTGTGTATATATAGACTTGGGCATAAGGTTTATGCTGGCTCCCAAATCACATAGAGCACGGCCAGAGTAAAAATTTCCAATTGAGCATGGTATAGTAAAACTGCCAGGATCCTTTGATTTGGGTGGGAGCTTGTTCTGCATCAACATGCTGCATTCCCCAGTCATTGCTACTGTTTCAAACTCCCCTAGTCTCCTCCTCTTAGTAAGTACATCCTTCATAAACTTTGCATAGTTGGGCATTTGTTGGAGAGCTTCCACCAAAGGGACATTAATGTGCAACTGTTTAAGGACTTCTAGGAACTTGTTAAATTGCTTGTCTTCATGAGCCTTTCGAAGTCTTTGAGGATATGGATGATCTGGGTATGTTGGAATAATTTTGGGTAGTGGTGGTGTTTTCTCAACAACAGGCGCTGCAGCGGTAGGTTCAGGCGCTGTAGCGCTTGTTGTAGGTTCTTTTTGTTTTTCAGAATTTTTGTTTTTTTCATCATCTGAAACTGAAACAATTGATGATCCTATCAAATCTCTCCCACTCCTTAAAGTTATAGCTTTTACATGCTCCTTCCCTGTAGTACTTGAAGTTGAAGCTTCTGTAGTGGATGGTAATGATCCACTAATTCTTTGGGAAAGGACATTAGCCATCTGCCCCATCTGTACTTCTAGATTTTTAATGGAAGCTTCATGAGTTTTCAGGGATGTCTTGCAATCACTCATAAAGCCTTTCATCAATCCTTCTAAAGAATTATCTATGACAGGGGCATTCTGTCTTTGGTAGTTCTGAGCAGGGAATCCTGGTGGATTTGCTGGAGCACTATAATTAGGTGCTGTTGCATTGTTGGCTCCCCATCTGAAATTGGGGTGGTTCTTCCAACCAGGATTATATGTATTTGAATAGGGATTATTTTTTTTATTGAAACCCACAAAGTTCACAGAGACAGGATTACCAGGACATTCTTCATACAAATGCTCTCCTCCACAGTATACACAGCTTACTGACCCTGGAGAGGCTTGCTCAATAACAGCTACTGTAGGTTCATGTACCGCTGCAGCGGTAACCGCTACAGCGTTTGATGTGCTCATAGATTTTATCATGTTAGTAAGAGAGACAACCTGTGCAGATAGAGCAGAAACTTCACTTACTTCATGCACACCAGCTACCTTCTTCTGCTGAGCTAACCTTTCTGTAGGCCATTGATAGCTATTTGTGGCAATATCATCAATCAGCTCACATGCCTCATTATAGGAGGTTTTCAACAACACACCCCCTGAAGAAGCATCTAACATTTGTCTGGTTGTTGGATCTAGTCCATTGTAGAAGGTTTCCATTTGGATAATCACAGGTATACCATGATGAGGGCACTTTCTTAACAGCTCCTTCCATCTCTCCCATGCCTCAAACAGTGTTTCAGCATCTCTTTGTCTGAATGCAGTAACCTCATTCCTCATTCTTGCATTCTTACTTGGAGGAAAATATTTTGCTAAGAATTTCTCAGTCATTTCATTCCAAGTATGGATAGAGTTAGGCTCTAGAGAAGTTAACCAGGCCTTTGCTCTATCCTTCAAGGAATAAGGAAAAAGTTTTAATCTGAATGCATCATCACTTACCCCTGGAATGATGAAGTTACTGCAGACTTCCAAAAATTGCTTCAAGTGTAAATATGGGTCCTCTTGAGGAGCACCACCAAACTGTCCCACTGTTTGCAACATTTGGAACATCATAGGTTTGAATTCAAACTGAGCTGTGTTGAGAGTAGGTCTTGCTATGCTTGTCTCCATGGTTTTTGGATCAAACACAGCATAGTCCCTCATTGGTCTACCTCTGTCATTTACCATTTGAGCAGGTCCTTCATTTATGAATTGATGTCTGTACCAGTCCTCTTGGTCATGTAAGGTTGGAGTGGGTGGCTGCTGATGTCTACCTCTACCCCTTCCACCTGGTTCAGTCCCTCCTCTACCAGAGCTAGATCTGCCATGTAGAGTGGTAGCTCTACCAGAATTGGTCCTATGACTATGTTCTGACATGGTGGGTCTGAGCCTGTGAAGATGTCTTAGTTTCCTGAACCTTCTCTCTGGTTCTGAGTATGGTTCAAATTCTGGTGGTTGAGACCTGGGCATACGCTGTAGCGCTTACTGCTGCAGCAACAAGAAACAACACACCAGTATAAAATAGGCACTAAGTTTACTAAAAACTTAAACAATGAAAATTAAATGCAATCCCCGGCAACGGCGCCAAAAACTTGTTGTGCGAAAATGTGATGTGCAAGTATACACAATCGCAACAAGTAATATAATGATAAGTAAAGTTCGTTCTCACAGGGATTGGAATTAATCTAAGAAGTTTAAGTGATTAGAATCTTAGTGAAAAGAATTAAGTAACAAGTAAAGGTAAAAAGTTGTAAACATTATAAGTTGTGATAAAACAGTATTAAGTTTGAAGTAATTAAAGGTGAGTTGGATAGCTCAATAGTTATGTAAATTCCCAAGAGTAATGTTCAAATAATATTTAGATGCTGTAGCGTTAAGCGCTGTAGCGCTTGAGAATCCGTAGACGCTGTAGCGCTTTGGTGGCGTGCCTTTCAGTCACTTTCGTCAGGGTTATGTTACAAGACTCCTATGTCTAGGCTCTAAATAAGTTTTACCCTTGTATATTAAGCTCTTACAACATTTGCCTTATGAACTATTACTCCCCTATGTCTAGAGTTAAGTAGTGCTTCCTTTAAATGTCTTTAAAGGGTTTTCATTCATATCATTCCTTGAGTTCTCTTTGTGAACCATGTCTGTACCCACAAAGTTACCTTGTTTTAGTTGATCATTCCCAAACCAAGATTGAAAGTATTATGATACAAGGAACAAAACACAAGCATCATAATATTATACAAAAGTTACTCAAGGTTCATTACATACTAAGGACAATCCAACTACAACAAAGTTAGCTCATCACAAGTTCCATCAACATAATACAACTAGAGAGTATGTATTACCGTATGAAGACAAGAGAAGAGTGGTTGCAAAAGATACACTCCAATGATCCCAAGTAGCATACAAGAGATGAAGTTGAGGCGTGAGCAAAACCTTGGATGATGACTAGAAAAACTATACTAAAAATAAAAGCTTAAGAGTAGTGTAATAATGGAGAAAAGCTACTATGTCATGTGTAGTTCTTCTTCCAAGTTGTCACTACTTGTCTACGTATGTTACCTCCTAGAGAAGCAATCTTAATTAATCTAATTATTAACTAAGTCTTAATAGAATAATAATATTACATGATGATCATAAGACTTAGATATTATCCTTAAAGTACTTTACAAAAAGTGCTAATGATGGAATACAACAACTATCACATGGGTTCCATTTAGGAGGCGCCAAGTGTAATTTAGCATCCACTTGAAAGTCAAAATATCCAGCTAGAGAGGAAGAGATAAGGGTGGTGACTCATCATGTCCTCAAGTGGCCACACAAATATCTCAATGGTCAGCCGTCATATAACGCTGTAGCGTCTCCTTGATAGCATACCGCTGCAGCGCTAAAGCAAAGCATCAAACATATTCACAAAGGCATCTGATGATGCCTATGGTTTAAGGAATTGATTGATAACCTAAATTAATTCTAATATTCATATATTCACATATTTAAGCACTAGAATTACTTGAGAAATAAGCTTGACTTAAGTATTAGGAGCATAAATAACCTATATAAAATAAGGTTATCAATAGTTGACTCCTTCAGTTAGGCTTGCCCATAGATTATTTGTGATGTCACTAGTGGAGGTAACTATTGGAGTAGATTGAGCTTGTACCTTCATCAAAGATTGCACCTGTTTAGAGAGAGCATCCAACTTTATGTTAACACTAGTGTCATCTTCAACCTTGTACATCCCAGGTGATTTCTTGATGTGTCTGTCACTTGTCTCCCATTGGGCATTATCGGCTGTTATCTCTGCAATTAAGTCATATACTGTCGCAGGTTCTCCATTCATTAGAGAGCCTCCACAAGCCATATTAACAATTCCCCTATTTTGAGAAGATAATCTGTTGCACAAATATTCAAGCAATTGCCACTTCTCAAATCCATGATGTGGACAACTTCAGAGTAAGTCTTGAAATCTTTCCCAAGCTTCATGTAAAGATTCTTGCTCGAGTTGAGCAAAGCTGATTATTGCACCTCGGATCTTAGTAGTCTTACCTGGAGGAAAATATTTGGTCAAGAATTTTTGCTTCAGTTGATCCCAAGTGGTAATGGACTCAGCAGGTTGAGAGTCTAGCCAAGCAGATGCCTTGTCAGCCAATGACCATGGAAACAATCTCACTCTAATGGCATCAGGAGTGACACCATTACAAATTACTGAGTCTGCCACCCTCAAGAAGTTTCTAAGATGGGTGTGCGGGTCTTCTGTTGGTGCACCTCTGAACATAGTCTAATTCTGAACCATTTGAATCAAGCTGGATTGACTATGCTTGTAGGATATTCGCTGTGGGAGTAAAGTAGCCCCGAAGAGTTCTTCTCGGATTCGCAGCCATCACTCTTGTCTCTTTTCTTATCCTTCGAGCAGTTCTTTCAATTTCTGGATCAAAAACCAAAATAGGCTTTCGGGAGCGGGTGAGCATGCACGACTAACTAATAAAATAAAACTAAATATAATTTTTTTTCTTTTTATTAAATTAAATCAAGAAATACAATAAATAATAAAATAAAACTAAATATAATTTTTTTTCTTTTTATTAAATTAAATCAAGAAATACAATAAATGTCTAAAGCAATAAAAAATCTTTTTCGTTTAATATTACTAAATTAATCTCCGGCAACGGCGCCAAAAACTTGTTGCGTTAAAAACACACTTAGAGCAAGTGTACTCTTTCGCAGAAGTGGTATAAAAGATTATCGTCTCCACAGGGATTAATTAACAAGTACCAAACTAATCAAAATTGTCTATTGTTTAGACGAACTAATAATTGTGTTGTAATGAAAACAAAAAAAAAAAAAATAAATAACAATAATTAAAATACTAGATTTAATAAATGGAGAGAGGTCTAGGGCCACACTTTCACTTGTAAGCTTCGATTCCCCTATGTCTAATTCCTACTTGAATTCCTTTATTTTATTTAATTACCAATCCCTTTACTAAAACTATTAATCCATTTGGTCATTCGCAATTAATATTCTTTTTCCTAAATTAACCCTTGTTTGGTCATGCAAGAATATAAATTCAAGAAAAGCATAAAGAGCAAAAATGTTGAATGATTGGAAGACTAAATTAAGGTTTGGTCATGCAATAATTATAGCCCCAATTATCCTATAGGTCCACCAACTAATTGCAGTACGGTCGCTGATCAACTAATTGAATATGAACATGCAAAGAGTTGTCAATCCTAATTATGTGATAAAAGCAATAGGATAATATTAATTGAAATAAAACCAGGAATTCAAAGCATAAGTTAAGACATAGAAAGGTCTCTAATCAAGCAAGATCCACCTAAGACCCTAGAAGAGGATTTAGCTATCCATAGTGACTAAGAACAATGAAATAAAATTAGGAGTCATGAATTACAGAGATAAAAATAACCCGGAAGATGGAGGAAATTTTGATCTTGAGTATTCAGTCTCCTTCTCTGCTCCAAAGCTCTCTCACGGTGTCAACAAGGTACCCAAGTTCTTCACTCTCTCCTCGTCTCCGTGATGTTGCCGTCCTCTCTTTGTTATGTTGTGCGGCTCCTATTTATCAAGTAGCGCCTAGGGTTCCGTGCGCACTCAAGTGGAGTTGAATTATCTCACGTGCCTCCTCCACTTCATGCGATGCCTTCTTTCTTTTCTTTTTAATTTCCACTAGTTTTTTTACCCGTGCATACGCACGGGTGATACTGTATGGTCGGTGTATTGCCATGAAGTCATAATAGTAATTTTGAAGATAATCATAAGTTGTGAACAATGTCCAAAATGTATGATTTGAAATTCAAAGTGGAAAGAAATAGGTATTATGTCATGTAACATACAAATGAAAATTATATTGAGTCGAAGAAATTAAAGGAGATTGACAATCAGAATTACATTGATCCATAATAATGTATTTGGACATTAGAGGTAAAATATGCATCCCCGTTGACCCTCCCGTTTGCATCCTCGTTGGCCCTCCCGTTGGCGCTCTCGTTACCTCTCTCGTTGCCACTTCCGTTGCCTCTTCTGTTGCCACTCCCGTTGCAGCTCCCATTGCCACTCTTGTTACAGCTCCCATTGTTAGTCTCTCGTTGTCCCTCTCGTTACCAAATGTTGAAAGTTACAAAACGTAATAAAAGAAAAAGAGAAAATTCGATAAAAGGCTATATTTTCAATTTTTCTAAAATAGTTGTGTTGGAAAAAGTTTAAAAAAAGTCGGTACTCCCGTTGGCACTCTCGTTGACGCTCTCGTTGCCACTCCTGTTGGCACTCATGTTGGCAGTCCAGTTGGCACTCCATCTCTCGTTGCCACTCCCCTTGGCGCTCTCGTTGCCACTCCCGTTGACATTTTACTCCTTTTTAATAATTATAAAATAGTTATTTGGTAATTTTTTGTAGTGGTTAAATTGATTGGTTTTATTTTTTATGAAAAAATTGATTGATTTTAGTAGTTTCAATAGAGAGATTATAGTAAATAAAAAACTTGTAGTTAAAGTGAATCTGCAAATGAGAGAAGAAGAATATATAGTTAAAGTGAATCTGCCTACATTGCAACCACCGTGATCACCACCTATCGTCACTCCCCGTTGTCGCCCCATTGCCGCCATATAGCCGCTCATTGTCATTGTCGCCTTGTTGTGACTCCCCGTCGCTGCAGCCCATTGCCGCTCCCTGTGGCCATTTTTCATTGTCAATCTCTGTCGGCGCGTTGCCACTCCCCGTCGGCACCACCATACCCTTCCAAATTTAAGTTGCAGAAACATATTTAAAGGTAAATGTAATAATTATTTTGACAACAAAAATTGTTTTTATTTTTAGAAGTAAAAGCATTATAATGATCCACAAAAAATTTAGAATATTTTTTATGAAGATAAATATAAAAAATTTGTGTAATACAAAAATGTTGTGTAATATCAAATAAATTTTTTAAACAAAAGAATTAAAGGAGGTTCAAATTAAATTGAAGAGAAAGAAAGAGAATTGAATTGAAAAAAATGTAAAAAAAAACCAACTTATTAGTTCCAATTTTAAATGTAATATCTAAATATGTAAATGTAGTAAGTAAATTTTTATTAGTTCAAATTTGTTTGCACTGTCGTTGGGCTAATCCAAGCCCAATTTTTTCCCTCAACTCTCGGTTCCTACCCATTATCTCTTTCTATACTTCCTCTAGAAACTTCATATTACTCACTCTTTCTTCATCAATTTTACACCTCTATTTCACATACACATAACAAAACCTTCATCTCCCACCTCTCTCGCTTGATTCTTCATCTCCCATCTCTCTCACTTGGTTCTTCATCTCTCTCACTCAATCCCTCAGAGTGCCCTCTCTCTCAACCTCATCTTGTTCTCCCTAATCTCTCTCACCCACAGATCCATCATCAAAATTTCGGATCTACTCTACTTCTGACAGCTTCAGATCGTTCCTCAAAGCTTTAAATTGGCCATTCAATGACATTATTATTCAGTATTTTTTTTTCATTTTCGGTTCAGTTCATCATTGTAGATGAAACTCTGTAATTTTTTACCTTCAATGTTGATTTTCTGTAATTTTTTGGTTCCGATCTGTGTAATATTTGTTTCATTTCTAGATCTGTTTTATTTTAGATCTGTGATTGTTTAGATACGTGTTATGCCCATAGCAACTACGGTGAGCACCGCTATCGTCGTCGTCCTGTCGCTGCAATCGTTCCCGATCATCGTTTTTTTCTCGGTTGGCATCACTTGCTCGTCGTCGGTTTCCGCTCTTTTTTCGTTCTGGTTTGCACTCTCTCTGTTGTTTCCTTTCCCGTCGTCGTCTCAAGCTTTTTCTTTCACGTTCTCTGTCCTCTCTCCAGTTGCCAGACTTGGTTTTCTTTTCACCGTGCATAAATAGTGAAGTGACATGATGGTGCAAAATACTGAACACTGTGAAAATAGAGATAATTATGCAGATATAGGTCAACTATGGTGACCAGAGAAGTGATGCAAGCAGGTTTCACTTTTTGTTGTAAATTGACAAATTTACCCTTAAAAATTGACAAATGGCAAAATTAGAAGAGCACTAAAATTGTAATTTTCCTAGCATAAGTTTTGATTGTAGAGAGAGTAGATTGTGGGCTTCACTCTCAACAATTGGGCCATATGTTTCTTCTTTCAAAGAGGCTTGGCAGATTTTAATTCTCCACAATTCAACAATCAGCCCATATATAAATAGGCTTAAAATGGCTTTTAGTTCTTTTTTATGTTTAATTCTCTCCTGTCAAATATAGAACAAATTAAGTTAATAATTTATTTAAGTGATAATTATTGTTCTAAAAATGACTGAAAAATATCTCTAAAAATGCACTTATTTGGAGTTTATCAAAGAGCTCTGTATTCAGCTTCAGCAGAGGACCTGGATACTGTAGGCTGCTTGTTGGACTTGCATGTGATCAGAGAGTTGCCTAGAAACACACAGAAACCTGTAGTAGACTTTCTAGTTGCTATACAAAACCCCAAGTCAGCATCTGCACAAGCAGAAATTGTTAGAGAAGGAGCAGAATCAAAGAATAGTCCCTGACTGGGTGAGGATATGATATACTGGAGAATGTGGTGTACAACATGGAGATGATCTGTTTTAGGCTTAGTCATGAATTGACTGAGTTTGTTGACATCATAAGCAATGTCTGGCCTTGAGATGGTGAGATACATGAGCCTACCAATGAGGTGCCTGTATTGAGAGACATCAGAGACAGGTTCACTCTTGTCTTCATGGAGATTTATGTGAGGGTCCATGGGTGTGGGTAGGGCCTTGCAATTGTGGAAGCCAGTATCAGTGAGCAATTGCATGGCATACTTCTTCTGACATAGGTAGACGCCGTTTGGAGAGGTAGCTATTTCAAGCCCTAAGAAGTATCGCAATGGTCCAAGGAGTTTCAATTTGAATAAATTCTGCAGCATGTGTTGAGTCTCAGTAATAACAGTGGATTGGGGCTGCCAAGTATAATATCATCCACATATAATAAGAGAACAATGAAAGATGTACCACTACCCTTTGTTAATAGAGAAGGGTCATCAGTAGATTGAGAGAACCCTTGCTGCAGTATAGTTGAAGAAATTTATTGGAACCATTGCCTTGAAGCTTGCTTGAGACCATACAAGGATTTGTTGAGCTTGCACACTAAGTTCTCCCCCTTGCTAGGATACCCCCAAAGGGAGTTTCATGTACACTTCCTCAAGGAGATCCCCATTGAGGAAGACATTGTTCACATCCAATTGAACAAGATGCCACTGATTCTGGGCTGCAAGAGCAAGGAGTACTCGTACAGTGGTGATGGTGGCAACAAGTGAGAATGTGTCAACAAAATCTAGGCCAAGTTGCTGGGTGAAACCCTGAGCAACTAACCTAGCCTTATACCTGTCCAAACTGCCATCAGCTTTGTATTTTACTTTAAACAACCATCTACAACCAATAGTTTTCTTTCCCTCCGGAAGAGGTTGCACAGTCCAAGTATTATTGGCCTCAAGTGCATTGATTTCCTCTTGCATAGCTTGGCACCACTCTACAGATTTGCAAGCCTGGTGATAATAAAGAGGTTCAGGGGTAGTTGAAACTTGTAGAATGTAGGATTGGTAGGCATTGGAAAGTTTAGTTTGAGGATTGTTGGTGACATTGGATATTTGATGGTCATAGTCTTGCAAGTAGGTAGGAGGTATGTGAGGCCTAGTACTCCTGCAAAGAGGAGGTGCAAGAGGTGGCTGGGGTGAGGTGGGTTGAGTGGCAAGAGGTGGAGTATCTGGAGCAAGATCAGGGGAGATATTTGTTGGAGTAAGAGGCTGAGCAGGGGTAGAGTCAAGTTTAGAGACAGTGGGGAGGGCAGCAGGTAACACAAGGTCTGTGAAGGGATCATCAGAGGTGTAAGGAATGGGGAAGTCTTTGAATGGAAATGAGGCTTCATGAAATGTGACATCTCTGGAGATTGTGAATTTTCTAGTTGTGAGGTTATACAGTTTGTAGCCCTTGTATCCTAAAGGATAACCTAGGAAGATACAGGGAGAGGCTCTAGGGCTAAATTTTGTGCGGAGTTGGGGGATAGTTGCAGCATAAGCTAAGCAGCCAAATACCCTCAAGTGAGAGTAGGAGGGTGGTTTGTCATAGAAGAGGTCATATGGGGATTTGTGATCAAGGAGGGGTGAGGGTGTTCTATTGATTATGTGAGCAGCAGTGTTTATGCTGTCTCCCCAAAATTTCAGAGGCAAGGCAGCTTGAAAGATGAGAGCTCTAGCAACATTTAATAAGTGTTGGTGTTTTCTTTCCAAAATAGAGTTTTGTTGAGGTCTGTGTGGACAAGAAAACTGATGCAAGGTGCCATGTTCCTGCGGAAAATCAACTAATGCAAGTTCTTTTGCATTATCAGATCGTATGCATTTGATAGTTTTATCAAATTGTGTCTTGACAAGTGCAAAAAATTGTTTCATTTTTTCAGTGGCCTTAGCTTTTTATTTTAGTAGATAGATCCAGGTGAATCTACTGTGATCATCTACTAAAGTCAAGAAATAGGACTTGCCATTATAGGTGGGTTGTCCATAAGGACCCCAAACACCACAGTGGACCAGATCAAAAGGTGCAGTGCACATGTTGTTGCTAGAATGGAAAGGCAACCGTTTAAACTTGGCTAGAGGCAACCGTTTAAACTTGGCTAGAGGACATATGGAGCATTGACTAGTATTGAAATTGTTTGGAATTGCAATGGAAATTTTATTACTCACAGATTTCAATACAGAGTCAGATAAGTGTCCTAATCTGGAATGCCATAATCTCGGTTGAATTCAAAAAGGAAACAGAATTACAATGTGAACCAATATTGGTGACAGAGTGAACAGAACTTTTTACCAGGATCTAAGTAAGAGTGTAAGGTGTATAGGCCATTTTCCAACTCTCCTTTACCAATCTCTTTCAGCAGGTTTATCCCCTGCAGAAGAAAGTGTTTGGCAAAGAATGTTAGTGACATATCCTATTTTTTGAGCAATTGGCTTACTGAGACTAAGTTCACACTAAAAGAAGGAATGTATAAAACATTGTGAAGAGTGAGTGTGGGTGACAAGGTGACCGAACCCATACCAGTGACAACAACTCTAGTGTGATTAGGTAATGTGACAAATTTGTTGTAAACTAGTTTGAAATTGTGAAAGGATTCAAGTGTGCAACAAATGTGAGATGTGGCACCAGAATCAAACAACCAAGAACTATAAGGAAGAGGCTCATCAGAGTAGAGCAATGACAGAACCATACCTAGGGAAGCAGTATCCACTTGGTCAGTGGGAGGAGATGACGCTTTGGCCATTTGTGCTTGAATGAACTGCATCATCATCTGGTATTGCTGGTTTGACACAACTGTGGTGCCATTTGCAGAGTCAGCGTCAGCAATGTTATTGACAGAAGCATTAGGCTTGTTGTTGGATGGCTTTCTGTTGAATGACGGTGGATATCCATGGAGTTTGTAACATTTCTCCTTAAGATGACCTAAGATTCCACAGTGAGAACAACTAGGACGCTCACGACGGTTAGGTTTTGCCGGAGGAGCAGCAACAACACAAGCAACCAGAGAATCAGAAGCAGCAGAGAGAGAACCGATCTGGCAATGCTTCTCGTCTTGCGAGACCATAGCAAAGACTTTGTCGATGGCAGGAAGAGCACTACAAAAAAACTGGTCATTAGCGACGGACATTTCCCTCGCAAAATGACCAAAATCCGTCGCTAATGGTCATTTGCGAGGGAATTAGCGAGGGACCAGTTCCGTCGCTAAACCCCTCCTCGCTAATTTGAATCCCTCGCTAATTAGCGAGGGAATTTTCCCTCGCTAATTCCCTCGCTAATGACTGCAACTTTTCAGGTGATGGGACTCAGTTGCAGGGGTTGGTAAATGCGCAGGAATTAGCGAGGGATACTTCCCTCGCTAATGACTGCAGTTTTTCAAAAAAAAAATGACACGTGTCCAGTGCTGAATGACTTGTTTTTTATATATTTATTATTAATTAATGAATATTATATTATATTATTAATTTTGTGGTGATGTGGTGGTGGTGGTGGTGGTGTGGTGGTGGTGGTGTGGTGGTGGTGTGGTGGTGGTGGTGGCGTGGTGGTGGTGGTGATGGGTGGTTTAGAGTAGAGAGAGAAGGAGAAGAGTAAGGGAGAAAGAGAGAGAGAGAGAGAGAGAGAGAGAGAGAGAGGAGTGAGAGTGGTGGTGGTGGGGTGGTGGTGGTGAAGAGTAAGAGAGATTGAGTGAGAGTGGTAGGAGGTATGTGGTGGTGGTGGTGTTGGAAGAGTGAAGAGAGAGGAGAGTGTGAGAGGAGGTGGTGATGATGGTGGTGGTGGTGGTGGTTGTGTGGTGGTGGAGAGTAGAGGAAGAGGAAGGGAAGAGGAAGGGTAAAGGTGAGTGAGTGAGTGAGAAAGAAGAGTGTAAAAGGATTTAAGGAAAAAAAGAAAAAAAATTGCGAGGGAATTAGCGAGGGAACTGTCCCATCATCTGAAAAGTTAACTTTAGCGAGGGAGTTAGCGAGGGAACTGTCCCTCGCTAATTCCTGTGCACTTACCAACCCCTGCAACTGAGTCCCATCATCTGAAAAGTAAAAAAATTAGCGACGAAACTGACATTCCCTCGCAAATATTTTTACTTTTGCCATTAGCGACGGAAATTCCCTCGCTAATGTCTAAAATGCCGTCGCTAATTCTCAAAAATACGACAGCCCCTATTCCCTCGCAAATTCCGTCGCTAATCCCAATTTTTGCGAGGGACGATTAGTCCCTCGCTAATTTTCGTCGCTAATGGCTTCTTTTCTTGTAGTGGAGGATCCATCATGAGAATCTGGCTACGAACATTGACAAATTGTTCGTTGAGTCCCATCAAGAACGTCATGACGCACTCATTTTGAAGATGATCGAGAAGAGGCTTGATGCCGGCACACGTGCAAGTGTGCACAGGGCGATATTCACCTAATTCTTCCCACATCGCCTTGAATTTGGTGTAATACGAACGATTTGCGATGAACCTTGAGTGCAATTGACAAGATCATTCTACAATTGAAAGATACGAGGACCGTTGCGCTGCTGGAATCGGTTGTGCAGATCTTGCCACATAGCAGCAGCGTCACTAGAGTAGAGAACACTTGCAGCAATTTCCTTGCTGATTGAGTTAAGAATCCACGACGAAATGGTGCTATTGTTGCGAGACGTAGCCGACTTTGTTCTTGCCGTCGAGTGCCATGAGCATTGAACGCTTCCAGGAACTGAAATTGTTCTCAGTGAGAGGTTGAGTGACGAGAACAAGGCCTGGATTGTCTGATGCGTGAAGGTAGTAGACGTTATCGTGATTTTGCGCCGGCGTGGTCATGGTTGCGATTGATGACGACGAACCAGAGTCACGCAAGGAGCAAAGAAAAGAGAGAACCAGAGCGACGTAGAGACGACGAATGGAGGAATCAGAGTCGAGGAAGAGCGACGGTGGTGATGAGAACCAGTGTCACTTCTGATACCATGTTAATCTCAGTGAAGATGAGAGAAATGCTTTTCATTGAAAAGTGAAAAATGGTTACAACAGTTTACTGTACAGCATATATACCTCTGGTTGATCTAAGCTAACTACAGTTAACATTTAACTAAAGCTAACTAAAACCTAACTAACTTAACTAAGTCAGTTACATTGACTAATTAAATACAATAATCATCAACTAATGCTAGAGGATAAATAAGAAGAGTAAATACAAGCTTTGATGGGTAAGCATGTAATGACATTCAATCATTTTCACATTAATCTTTTATATATGTCCTAAGACATATTTATAGAGAAAGCGAAGAGGAGACTTACCAATTCATGTAGAGGGTTATAGTGATTCATCATATTTTATTATGAATATCTTATCCATTCAAACCACACCCTTCCATGAAGATTTGTAATGGTTCCACCCATCATGAATCCAATAAACTATAGGCTACATCATTCAAACACACTTATATATATATATATATATATATATATATATATATATATATATATATATATATATATATATATATATATATATTATGTGATGTCCAATATCTATTGATCACAATATAGATATTTCAAGACTATCAAGATATCATTCACGGTTCAACCAATATTTAATAAATCAATGGAAGACCAACACTGAAGAAATAAAAATTCTTATCGAACCAACCGCCAGTTTGGCGGGTTCATGGTTCACCCGATTGAACCGTCTAGTTCATTCCCGTTCTTACAACATTGTTCCACACACCGTATAAGCTAGCAGGTGGATTTTCCAGTGTTACGAAGAAATAGAGAAAAAAAAAAGAATAGAAAACTCTAATTAGTACGAATTAATGTACAAGTGGCTAGTGATGTGTTAGTCATCAAAATACGG
Source organism: Astragalus membranaceus (assembly GCA_039519185.1). Classification (NCBI taxonomy): domain Eukaryota; kingdom Viridiplantae; phylum Streptophyta; class Magnoliopsida; order Fabales; family Fabaceae; genus Astragalus; species Astragalus membranaceus. The sequence goes on along the minus strand of CM076854.1, from coordinate 161,066,108 downwards.
ATTACCCATTTTCCTTTGTCATTCTTACATTTCTTACAAGTTTCCTTCGTACCATACCATGTAGTACTCCATCTCTCTCTCTCTAACTTTTCTTATTCTTCATCCATTGGAAATGGGTGATTTTGAGTCATTTTTCGACCCGAAATCACCCCTCTGCATCGTTTTTCTCTCGTTTTATCTAAATAAGTGTTATTCACATAGCTTTCAGTTTTTTTTGTAATTTCGTCGTCTAAGTGCGGCGTCGTTGTTTTGTTTGTCGTCTTGTGCGGCGCCGTTGTTTTGTCTGTCGTCTTGTGCGCGTAATTTGGTTTTCCCTGTCTTGTTACGGTGTTTGTTCAGTTCGGATTGTTAAATCCACATCGACTCACTACAGATTCAACTAATGAAGACTTGGTCGTCAACGCTACAGATCCGGATGCATAGGTACTTTGATAGCTTACGCAAATTACTGTTGTATGCTATTAACTTGGATGCTGTGAGCTTGTTCGCAGATTCATCCTTTTCAGTTTTAGCAATATGGAATTTGTATTGCTTTCAATATAATCTACGGATTTGAATGAAAGAATACCTTATTTTTAGTAATAAAAAATACCATGTAGTACTAAAAAAGAAGGGTGATTCTAGGGTGAGAGAGCAAATCAAATCTCTCACCAGTGAAACACTAAAATTGACCATTGAATACTGTTTAAAATGCTATGAATGATTAAGATTAAATCAACCAATATTAAATCTCAACCATTGATGAATTTTTATACTACATCCAACGATCAATTTTAGTATTTAACTGGTGAAAAATTTAATTTGCTCTTTCACCCTAGAAGCACCCAAAAAAGAATCAATTCATTTTCCAAAAATTACTCGTCTAATTCTTACCATTTTGTGTGTGTATATCACAAGCTAAAATTAATAGAAACGCTGATGTCACCAAAAATAATAGTAGTAGAAACGCTCAATTTATGGCGTTCTAGAAATTTCCTTTTTCACTTGTCAAAAAATAAAAGAAATTTCCTTTTTCAGATATAAACACAACAAATTGGTGTGAGGCTGTGAGCTTTTCCAAATGGAGAAGGGGCCCGAGGGAGGGTCTCTAGCGTCTACTCCTTTCCAAAATAAACCAGCAAAGCCTTTTATTAATTATTTAATTAAGGTTAAAATATGTTTTTGGTCCCTACAAAATTGGGTCTTCTATGTTTAGTCCATATGTTAATGAAATATGCGTTTTGGTCTCTATCTTATTTTGCCGTTTTCATTATTAGTCTCTAACGTTAAATTGTGTTGAATGGGCAAATAGAATGCTGATGTGGCATCACGTAGGTGGCATTTTAATTGATATGGCACCATATGGCTGTACACGTGGCTTTTTTGTTTCTTTTAGGATTTTGGTCATCTTCCCCAAATCATCTATCTTCCCTTCACACCTCCATCAAAATCTCTCATTTCCACCGCCCCACCACCATCAAAAAATCATCTAATCATCCCTCTGCTCTCTCGCTCTCTCTGCCTCCAGTGACCACTCCATTACCGACAGATACACAGATACAGATAAAATTTGAAATGAAGATCTAGAAAGTAAAATGATATAAAGCGGCGGAAAGATGAACAAGCCCCTGACGTTGCCGATAAGAAGAAGCTTGATAATGAAATCGTAGTCGACGATGATGCTGCAGAAAGCATACTACGGGGAAAATTTAGGGATTATGGAGAATCAATCAAATTCCAAGTACACGCCACACCTAAGAAAAATCAAGCAAACCCCAAAACCCCAATTGCTGGAATTCAAAGTAACTACAAAGGGACAAACTAAAGGAAAAAAAATAAGATATACAAGTTCAGAGAAAAACACATGGAAAGGAAACAAAAATCATAAAATCTCTTTTTGAACAACAAAAACACACGCAGCCTTTCAACTTGAATCACTAGCAGAACCCTTCACAACGATACTTATCAGTGGCTTCATAGCTTCTTTTACTAGATCTAACAACAAAAATTTCATGATTTTTTCTGTTTAGTAACTTTCAATTTAGACGAATACCAGCAACAAAAGTCGCAGAGCAATAAATTTCAAGAAGGAAGAAAAGGAAACCGAGGAGCACCTATTCTTCACTCATGAGTTTTTGGAGTCATTATTTGAGTTCGGGACCCTGGTGACAGGCAGAGCGAGAGCGAGAGAGGAGAGAGAGAGAGAGAGATGGTGGTGGGGCGGTGGAAATGGGGGATTTTGATGGAGGTGTGAGGGAAAGATAGATGATTTGGGGAAGATGACCAAAGTTTAAAAAAGAAAAACAAACACATTAATTAAAATGCCACCTAGGTGATACGTCAGCATTCCGTTTGCCTATTCAGCACAATTTAACGTCAGAGACTAATAATGAAAACGACAAAAAAATATGGAGACCAAAATACCTATTTCGTTAATGTAGGGACCAAAAACATATTTTACCCTTTAATTAATAATTTATTTATTCCCCCTCAAAGGCATTTATTTACGATACGAGTCGTTTGCGTTTGACACTTACTTGCTCCCCAAGCTGTTTCCACAAAGTTCCCCTCACCTCACCGCATGTTCTAATTACCAAACTACCCTCACACTCAACTCTAAAACCCCGCATCCACGTTATTCTCTTCCTTCGTTTCTTTTTTTTTTATATAAACACTCAAAAACCCTTTCATCGCGTGATTGATTCATCGGAAAAACAAGATGATTGACGGCGGAGGCGTCTCCTTTTCCGTCGTCTACTTCGACGGCGAGACAGAGTCCAACGTAGGAGAAATCACCGTCGATTCCTCTTTCAGTTTCAACAAGTTTCTTTCCTTTCTAAGTCACAAGATCGGGATCTCGCCGCATCAGTTCTCCGTCTATCTTGCCACTTTCGGAACCAACCGCAGAATCCCTATCACCGCCAAAGTCAACTTCGCCGATATAGCTCGCGGTGCTGCCGCCGCGTCTTCTTTCTTCTTCGTCAAGCGATCGAAACGTCCTAGGAGGGGCAAGTCACGAAGCAAAGGCTCTCCGCGTAACGACAACATCATAACTCCGCCGCCGGGGAATGTCGTGCTTCTCCGCCGTGACACCGCCGCGCCGTTCACCGGGTTTGGAAAGATTCCGGGTCGGGCCGAGTACGAGAAACGTGTAAGAGATTTGCAGATTGAAAAAGAACGGTACCTGATGCATATGGGAATCGGTGGCGTTATTTGCAAGGAGTGTTTGACTGGAATGGACGGTGGTTTTCACCGGTGTGTTTTCGATGCTGTAACGGTGGGTTTCAGGTCACCAGCTGGTCCGGTTGCCCGACCCGTCAGAGGATCCGGGTAGAAGCGCCGTTATAATTTTCTGCCGGTTTATTTAATTTATAATTTTGGGGTTATTGTGCATATGAGTATAGAGTCTATAGACTATAGATGACAGGTTGGGGTTTTGTTTTGGGAAACTGAAATGCTGAGATGGTGATGGGATGTGATATGGTGTGGTGTGGTACATGATAAGAAAGGTAAGGTACTCCTTCCACACACGCACTACTTTTTGACATTAATTAATTAATTAATTGTTAGGTGACTATAGGATACAACAATTGGGTTATGGTATGACATGGAGATTGTTTTTCACCTCGTGAAAAAGGGTTTATTTTATTTTATTTTATTTTATTTTGTGACTGAGATAGGGAAGGTTAGGGTTTATTTTATTTTATTTTATTTTATTTTATTTTGTGACTGGGATAGGGAAGGTTCTTTTGTGGTTTTTGTGTAAAGAGAGAAGAAAGTGGCAGTGAGTGGGACATCAAGTAAGTTCCAGATGGAGATTGCAACCTCAAAGAGGGGATTATTCACAATTAGCGTGAATCACATGATTCATGTTAGAATTGTTTGATTTGGCTATCTAAAAAATACTCTTTTTTGTTATTGCCACTTTTTCAATATTATTATTATTATTATTATTATTATTATTATTATTATTATTATTATTATTGTAGCTGCATAAATACCATACTTGTTATTTAGTTCATTTTGTAATATTTGTTGAATTTTTTTGCTACCCGCAAGTGCTAGGACCTAACACACATGCAAATAGGAAAACCAAGACACCCCAAGCGATTGAATTGGGCAATCAGGTGTCTATTAGCGGAATTTTTGCCAGTCACAAATCAACCTTGGACTAATATTAGTTGAATGAATGTTCAATACTAAGCACCTCTTAAAAAAGAAGATACTAATCTAAATATGTAATTGATTATTGATAAGTTGGTGAAGTGAATTTAAAGTGTATGTCGAAATTAGCGGTTGAATTGATTTATAAATATAAAATTATATATGTTTTGGTCTAGGGGTCAAACTCTCCGGTATCGAGGGGAAAGAGTCTTGAATAATCTAGAGTTTGACCGGGAGGTAAGTAAAGTTTGACTTCAATTTGTTCCATCGGCAAGTAAAGTATGGCTTCAATTTGTTCCCTCACCAGGGATCGAACCCGAGTACTAGTCGAGTCCGCCTCTTAAGATGAAGTGTATTAACTACTTGCACCCAGGCTTGGAGTTATAAATATAAAATTATATGATTAGAATAAGTTCGAACATCATTTCTAGTAGCATTTCAAAAAACAATGTAAGTTAATAAAAAAGTTATAAACTAGTTATAAGAAACACTTACAAAAAGTTAATCCACTATAAATCAAAGTTTTGAAAATCGGACCGGACATTGAACTGGTGAGACATCTGTGGATCATGATTGAACTGCTTAAAATTGCTCAATTCAGAAAAAATTGCATTGAACTGTTGAAATAACCAAAGGTTGCCAAATAGTGCTAAAGTGTTCAAACTTTTTTTTATAAGAGATGTTTAGGATGCAGGACACACTCGCATTTCTTCGGCTAATTTTGTACTATTGCCGTTCTTTTTCTAATTTACATATTTCTCAATTATACTCTAATTTATTTATTATATAGATAGAAATAAGTGTGATGAGTAATAAATAATGAAGGTTTAATAGAAAAGCGACATATATTTTAATAAAAACAAGAAAATTATTACTTTAATGGGTTTGTATAAAACAACCTTAAAAGACAGTCAAAAAGGAACGATTCAAATTTTCAATAAATATAGCTTCGTTAAATTAAACGGTTATTGGCCTTTTCTATGCATTAGCTAGCAGAAATACAATTTTGGTCATTTAAGTTTATTTTAAATTTTAGTTTATTCCTTAAGTTTATTTCACGCTTTGGTCCGTTAAATTTAGTTTCGTCCTTTCCATCCATTCCAATTAATGGAGGCCTGACATGCCCGTTAAGTTGACGACTAGTAACCTACGTGACTTTTACATGTTGATTTAAGTTTATTTTAAATTTTAGTTTAGTCCTTTAAATTTTTTTAAAAAATTTTCTATTTAGTCCTTTAAGTTCTTTTTCTCACTTTAGTTCTTTATGTTTAGAATTTTTAACAAAGCTAACTTTTTTAGAACTTTCCATCCAATCTCGAAAACATACCTGAGCTCGCCTAAACCCGTTACAACAAAATACATACACTCCCCCCTCCCGTCCCCACGTCCCAAATTGTCCTCTGTCCCTATACCCGATCCCCGCCTCGGAAAGTATTCCTCCCCATCCCCGTAGGGTCTTTGAAATTTTATTAAAAATTAGGAAAAATATAAATTTAAATATGATAAAATTAAAAAATATATCAAAGTAAGACTAAAAAAAGTTTAACATTTTAATATAAGAATATATAAAAGTTGGTTTTACTTTGATATTTTAATATTTAAAAAGTATAAAAACATAAACACTAGCACAATTTAATATTTTATTAATATTTTTAATTAAATACATATAGAAAGACTAAAAAGTCAATTACTTATAATATAATATATATTTATAATAAAAATATTTATGTAATATATTTGAGGCTATGGTCCCCGTCCCAATCTCTGAATTGACCGTGAGGGGATTTCCTCCCCTATCCCTACGACGAAAATTCCCTGCCAACAAGGTCCTGAACGGGGTACTCTCCGCGGGATCCCAATTTACGGGTAGAGATTGCCACCCCTACTGAATCCATTTTGAGTTTTTAAGGGTTTCAATATTGGACGAGAAAAAGGTAAATTACTTAACAGAGGCGTGGCATGATGAGACTCACCTAGTGGTAAGAGAAGAACTCAGAGTGGGTTTTTCACTGAACAGTATGAAGCCCAGATACGAGATACGATACCGGATACGACACGATACGGATACAGGAGAATTTTGAAAATCAAGATACGACACGGCTGGGATACTTTAAAAAAAATTAAATTAAAAGTTAAATATATAAAAACATAACAGAAAAAAGAAAATAGAATAGAAACATCAAAAGAAAAAAAACAAAGATGAAAAACTGAAATTTTGCATTTAATAGATATGAAAAAAAACTGCCCAAATTGATAAAAAAAATCCCAAAGAAAATATATGGATGAAAGGAATAGTACAATCGACACACCTATGTATGAGTGACTAGTCATAAAAAGTAAGGGTGGACAAGTAACTGAGACCACCCGAAATCGTATAATTATAATCTGAATATTCAGTGGTAGGAATAGATGAATTTTTATAGAGTAAGATATTCATATTAGTACGTAGTTGCTCAATAAAACATAAGCACATATATCATTAGTCAATATATGATCATCACATTGTAGAGATAAATACTTGTGATCATATCAAGTAGAGATCGATAGTTACGTCTATTTATTCCAGCCCATATATCACAATGTATTATTTCTCCAATTAGTGTATTACGAAAAAACATATAATTTTGTCTTTTAGTTATTGATGTATTAAAGTGTATCATATATGAGTGACAATCATGTGCTTAGTTTGTAAGATGTATCGAAAAAGTATCTGAGAAGTATCATTAGTTGGTACGAAGTATCAAAGATGTATCTGAAAAGTATCGAGTCAAATATTTTTTAAAAAGAATTAAAAAATTATTGGATACTCTTTGGGTACGTATTGGAAAGTATCGGGTGCGTAACGGTATCGGATACGTATCCGACACAGGTACGTCTCCATTTTTGGAGTATCGGGGCTTCATTGGTGAACACGCACTCTCTCTCTTACAAAACAAGAAATATTTTTTTTTCTCATATTCTATCTAACCAACTAAAGGAAGAGAAAAAGCACAATTTTTTTTTGTAATAGAAAAAAGCCCAATTCTTCTCTTATATTTTGTTCATATTTTCTCTTATATGCAAATACCGAAAAAATAAATATTTGAATATTGTTGTTTATGCTCATGGGTATTCGTCTAGTCCCCCATGTATTTTGTTTATTTTCCTTTTTTTATCAATAAAATTTAGGGGGAGTACTCTTTTTTCTTCTTGATGTTTTTCCCTAAGGAGAGTTTTGCATCACAAGGTTTTAAAGAGGCTTAACATCCATTTCTTTTGTTTAAAAGAAGAAAGAATATATATATATATATATATATATATATATATTTAAAATATATTTATCAAATATAAAATGTTTGTCAACGAAAGAAATATTATTTCCAACTATGAAAGACGAAATTTATTACATTACATGAAAGATAATATTATAAAATATTAGTAATTTAAATGTTGTTTTTGTTTTAAAATAGGTTCTAAAATAAAATTTATTACAATCTGTAAGGCCTAACTTAGTTAGCAAATGGCGAAATTGTTAGGCTAGATGTCATGTTTCGGGTTCGAACTCAAGACTTCGCAGCTGTGTGTGTGAGTGGCACATGCCACTCTATCTACAAATTTTTTTTTATCTCTATATACATGAATGTTAAACATGGTATGTTTTTTTATTGCTTTAAGAAAAATTAAACGCTGCATTTCAATTTTTTTTACAATAATGGTATTTTGCAAGGCAAACTGTCATTTTGATCTTTAAATGTGTAATGGACTATCATTATAGTAGTTGAATGTATTGGAATTTCAAAACTATTCACAAGTGTGTATGTTGTTAGTAAATTCATAGACCAAACTGACTAATGGTAGACACGTTTAATTGGAGAACTAAAATGACTAATGGTAGACACGTTTAATTGAAGAACTAAAATAATTAACGAAAGATACATTTAGAGGCCAAACTGGCTAATGAAATATACATTAGGGGATGTTTTTATAATTTTGATAAATTTCGGAACTATAACAATACTTGCACAATTTTTTTATGTAGACAGAATGACAAGTGCATGTCACTTAAAACTCATACACACAACTGCGAGGTCCCGAGTTCGAGCCCAGCTAACAATTTCGACATTCGCTAGTTGAGTTAGACCTTACGGATACAATGCTTACACACTTTGAGGCCAAAATGATTGTTTATCCTATTTTAAAACTCCAAAAAAATAAATATTAAATGTGCATTTCTTAATTTATAGTGTTCTTTTTTTACTTAACAATTATGATAATTTAATTTTTTTTTCAAAACTTAAATCAATTGTGTAATTTTTGCCCCACTTATTTCTAGATTCTATTCTTTACCATATTAACATTATAAAAAAACATTAACATTAATGTTAATATTAATACTAATATATTAATACAATTAATATAATAATAAAAAGGGTTTAGTTAGTGTACACAAACTTTGTAAAACTTAATTATGACACTATCCACCAATAAAAATACATGGTAAAGATGACACATTGGGTGGTTACTAATTGAGTAACTTCTTTTTAATGATGTGTCAACCTATAATTGGTAGATAGTGTAAAACATGTATACACATATTGTGTATATAAATTAAACTCTATTAAAAACCATAATAATAATAATAATAATAATAATTCTTTTGTCAAAAAAATAATAAAAATAATACTACTGCAAATAATAATAGCAGTCGTAACGTTTTCGTGGTGTGAATTTATTTCTTTTTTCACCTCTTTATATATCATCGTTATTTCCTATTTCATTTGCTTTTTCATCACCTACTTTCACTCTACTAAAGCAAATAGCTTATGGCAGAGCCGCCACCACCACCGCCGCCACTTCAGCCGCCACCTCTTGCAGGAAGGGGCAGGTCTGGAAGAGCATGGATTCAGAGATCAAGATCTCAAATGGTTTGTTCTCTCTGATATTGCTTTGATTACATTACTTTTCACAAATTAAATAAAACTAGATATTGAATATGAGTTTGATTAATGATCTAATTTGTCATTTAAATCACAGGGTTTCGTTCCAGTAGATGGGCACAGACTTTATAGTTATGGCTATGCTTACTTTCACGGGTATCCGTGTGTCAGACCAGGGTTTCGTCATCCTCAACCTCAGGTGAGTTGTGTTATTATTTTTTCTTTTTTTGAACAACATATAATATATGTTATATATAAGTTGTATTTTTAAGAAATACAAAAACCTATAAATCAGAATAATTTCGAATCAATCAATAGAAGAACTCAGACATATACACTGAAAGCGATAAATCAATCTGACAATCCTTAGCACAAATCCAGATCACTCCATAGACGAATTAGTAGATCCACCAAAACATGTTACTCCCATCTCCCGAAAATACATTTCAAAAGATCCACACAACACTCATAGAATTTTTCATGTTAAGCATCATGGTCTTTTATTGCTGCAATTTTGTTAGGCCGTTTCAGTTGTATTGTGCTTGTATGGATGAAATAAGGTATTTATGCATGGCAATTGGTTTAAATGTTTATTTATTTTGTAGATGGGTGGGAATAGGTTCATGGAAAACACAAGTGAGGGACAAACAACTGGCTTAGTCAATCATGGGACTGGCGTGTTTCATCCCCGTTTTCCAATTTTTTACAACTACAGAGCCAGCTATACCGTGTACCATCCTCGTGCTCCATTTGTGCATAACAACGGAGCCAACACCAATAAGGACAACAAAGGTTAGTTGTGTGCTATCATTACAAACTTATGTTACCTTTTTTATTTTACTTGTAAATAATTTTTTAAATTTTTTTTAGAGGTGGCCATTGATTTGGATTAAGTCGATAATCCGATCAATCAAAACCGAGCCAACACGAAAAAATTATGTTAATGTGGCTCATTAGTTTGTTTGTTTTTATAAGCAAAAGGGTATATTAAAACGAGTACAAGGAGTATTCATATAGTGACAAAAAAACCTAAAGTTTTTCACTTTAAGAAAAAAGACCTCACTTGAAAATTTGCTTACGTTCTCATTCATTAATTCAAACAACTTCTGAGCTGTCAATGAAAAAAGTCATACAAATCTCCTATCAATCAAATTGAATCATAATAGTATATGACAAATAATTGAATGTATCATACTTCATCTTAATTGGTAATGAATTTTACAATTTATGAATTGGTGTCAATATTTTTTTGATATCACATTAGTTTGTGGTTTTTTTCACACAAACATTCAATCACTTATCACTATTAGGTTATTTTCGTTACACTACTTTCCAAAATATCTGCACAAACAATAGAGTGAGGATACTCTCCATTTCTCAAAAAAAAAATTGAGGGTTCTACTTAAACGGAGAAAGACACAACAATGATAGTGGATCTTAACCCTAAGCAATGACTTGGCTAAAAATTTCTTTACACGCGCCCCATGATTGTACTTTTTCAAAATTTGAGAGGACTTAGAATTTTCCATTGGTCTCTTGGCAGGAAAGAAGAAGAAACTAGGAGCTGAAGCTGCTAATCAGACTTCAACAAACAGCAACGCTTCAAATGGGAATAATGCTGCAGGTGGCTCGGTGGAATCTCATGAACAAGAACCATCTTCTGAAGTAGATTTATTACCCGATGAGTGGACCTACTAAGGAAGCCATTCCAGAGTAATGAAATTGAGGAGGACAAGTTCAATTTGTGATTTCCTTATTTTCCAATAAAATGTCATGTTAGAATAAAACTGAATCAATGGGACAAAACAAATAATACCCTGCTAACCTATTCATAAAAGGTAGAGGGCTTTTTATTATTATCCTTTTCGCCTATTTTCATTTCAAGCAATTTTTGGTTGATGATTTTTTTTTTTAAAAATTAAAACGAATAAGGCCATGTGTTCAGGTCTGCCGTTTTGTTGGGCTGACCCTGAGCCTACCCATATTTTAGAATTTTTTGGTAGGCATTTTCTCTTAACCCCTCTATCTAGTGACTTTTTGCACAATTCCTCTACTCGTAAAAATACTAAAATACCCCTAACTCTCCTCTCACCTCCCACCTCTCTTGTTGCCACGTCCCTTTCTCACCTTTTCAGTAGCTTCACAGATCTTATCAACCTTCGCCTCGGATAGACCCTTGATTCTAGTTAAGTTATGTGCAAAATTAATTTTATTGTGTAGAGAAGTTCCACATCCTTAGATATTCGAATCAGAGACATTTTAAAGTTAAAAATTCTTTGCTAGTGAGCAAAGGAGCAGATCGGTAGGGAAAGTCGAAGGAGGTCGATAGGGAGAAGGAGAGAATACGAAAAGGGGGAAAAATATTCATGCTCTGCATTGAAGGCATTCTTGCAAGAATCCTTTCCACTTAGGCGTTTTATAAGACCTAGGCTAATTGAACTCTAGGTGTGTATGTGTATATTAAAGACTGGTCCGATAATCCTAGGGTCGATCAAAATCCGTCTGTAATAGGACAAAGGGAGCCAGCTGGAATAATTGGCGAATCTACACTAGATATGCAAGATTTCACTGTGGGTCCTTATAAGAGGAGAAAGGAAACGCATTTCTAACCGTTGCCTCAAGGATTTCGTGACTGAATTCTAGTATTAATAGTATTGTACTGAGAGTGAGAGAAGCATGTGAATTATATGGAAATCCTTCTTCTCTCTCCTTCCTTTTTTCACATCATCATTGTACTTAGTCCTTCTAGCCTATACACTAGAAGTTGATACTCTGTGAGATATTGAATAACACAAGTACATCCTCATTTTCCATTATTGAAATTCTGCTGTAAACTTCTCTACTATTATAATTTGTTCACCTCATTGGTGCTTTCATTCAACCATGGCTGACAACACAAGGATGAAGGAGATGGGTAACGAAGTGAAACGCAACGCCGAGGGTCTTCAATCACTGTCCATAGAGATGCGCGAGCAGATGAAAAGCTTGGAAGCAGTGAACGAAGCTCGATTTGAGCGATTGGGGCTCGGACAGAAGGCCACCGACGCGACCCTCACCCAGATCCAAAAATCTCTGGATCTTCTCATCAAATAGCAACCTGGTCAGTCATCCCATGGATACGCGAACTCAACCAAACAAGCTTTTCAGGTACGGAACATTAAGCTTGAGTTTCCCAGATTCAATGGTAGTAATGTGTTAGATTGGATCTTTAGAGCTGAACAATTTTTCGATTACTATGAAACTGCTGATAAGGATCGATTAACCATTACATCAGTGCATTTAGAAAAGGATGTAGTACCCTGGTTCCAAATGATGCAAAGAAATCAACCGTTTAAGTCGTGGTCTGAGTTTACACGAGCCTTAGAACTGGATTTTGGTCCTTCGATCTATGAATGTCCTAGAGCCACACTATTCAAATTGAGTCAAACAGGAACAGTAGCTGAATACTATACCCAATTTAACTCCCTAGCAAACAGAACCTATGGCTTGAGCAAGGACGCACTTGTAGACTGTTTTATCAATGGTCTCTCTCCTGATATACGCAGAGATGTATTGATTCATGGCCCCACATCCATTGTCAAAGCAGTTTCATTAGCCAAAGTTTATGAAGAGAAATACACATCCACCACTAAACCAAACAAATACCTAAACACAACCCAAACAAACACCCAAACAACCAAATGGAACTCTCTTCAATCCAAACAAACCAGATAAACCTCTCCTTCAAAAACCACCCACTAGACCTATGCATCCAAACCAAAAGAACTAGAACATCAAAAGGATCACCCCAGCTGAAATGCAACTCAGGAAAGAAAAAGTCCTATGCTACTGGTGTGATGACAAGTGGTCTTTCACACACAAATTCCAGATGACTCAGAACCAGATGGTGATACTGAACCCATAGAAAACCCTCCTGACATCCAAAACCAACCTGACACTACTAAAATAGGAGAGCATCATCTCTCACAGAATGCATTGAAAGGCTCAAATTGTGTAGGAACACTTCGTTTTACAGGCCATATTGGACAACTCGGTATCCAAGTTTAAGTTGATGGTGGGGAATGGACAGAACCTGCTAGCAGAGGGTAGGATACCAAATCTAGCTGTTACAGTGCAAGGACAGCAACTCACAGTTCCTGTATACCTACTAGCAGTAGCAGGGGTAGACTTGATTCTAGGAACTACTTGGTTAGCCACCTTGGGACCACATGTGGCAGATTACTCCAAATTGTCCTTGAAGTTTTATCATGAAGGGAAATTTGTAACAATTCATGGTGAGTCAAGCAAGGCTCCTAGTCAAGCTCAGTTTCACCACTTTAAGAGAATGCAGAACACAGCCGCAATTGAAGAATTCTTCTCAATTCAGGTAGTTGATAAAGAAGATCTTGGAGATGTTTTGAAGGACTTACCTTGTGACATTGCACCTGAACTAGCCTTGTTACTGCACACCTACAACAAGGTGTTCCACACTCCTACGGGTCTGCCACCAACTAGGAGACACAATCATGCCATTCCACTCAAAGGAGGTTCAGATCCTGTCAAGGTAAAACCATACAGGTATCCTCATAGTCAAAAAACTCAAATAGAGAAAATGGTGCATGAGATGCTTGACCAAGGCATTATCATACCAAGTACTAGTCATTTCTCCTCACCAATCCTTTTGGTTAAGAAGAAAGATGGTAGTTGGTGATTTTGCATTGACTACCGTGCTTTAAATACGGTGACTGTTAACGACAGCTTCCCAATACCTACAGTAGATGAACTGTTAGATGAACTCTATGGTGCTAAGTATTTCTCAAAGCTGGATCTTAGGTCAGGATATCATCAAATCCTAGTACAACCAGAAGATAGGCATAAAACAGCTTTTAATTAGAACCCATCATGGCCACTATGAATGGCTAGTAAGGCCCTTTGAGCTTACCAATGCCCCAGCCACTTTTCAAAGTCTCATGAATCACATTTTTCAACATGCTTTGAGAAAATATGTCCTTGTTTTTTTGATGACATTCTAATCTACAGTCCTTCCTGACATGAACATTTGCATCATCTTGAGAACGTATTGAAGATTCTGCAGGACAATACTTTATTTGTGAAATTGTCTAAGTGTTCTTTTGGGCTATTGGAGATAGAATACTTGGGTCATATAGTCTCAGGACAAGGAGTAGCCATGGATAGCAATAAGGTTCAAGCAGTGTTGGAATGGCCAAGACCAACTTCTGTGAAGCATCTTAGAGGTTTCTTGGGATTGATAGGATACTATCGGAGATTTATCAAGGGATATGCCAAGATAGCAACTCCTTTGACTGACCTTCTGAAGAAAGAAGCCTTTTGTTGGAACACAGATGCTGAAAGTGCTTTCTCTCTGTTGAAGCAAGCCGTCACTTCAGCTCCTGTACTTGCACTACCAAACTTTGAACTGCCATTTGTCTTGGAGACTGACGCATCAGGCACTGGTATTGGTGCTGTGCTACATCAAAATGGACACCCCATAGCCTATTTCTCAAAGAAGTTACCTCCTAGAGTGCAAAAGAAGTCTGCCTACTTCAGGGAGAAGCTAGCAATTACTGATGATATTGCTAAGTTTAGACATTACCTCCTTGGACACAAATTCATCATTCGTTCTGATCAAAAGAGCCCGAGACATTTATTAGATCAGAATCTCCACACACCAGAGCAGCAACAATGGTTGCACAAATTCCTGGGGTATGACTTTGTCATTGAGTGTAAACTAGGAAAAGAGAATATGGCAGCAGATTCATTGTCCAGAGTTCTCTTTGTAGCTTGGCTCAGAGCCTGAAAATGAATTAGTGGCAGCTCTTTGTGCGTCTACAAAGCAAGATTCAAAGTTACAGGACTTGATTCAGAAATGCAAGGACCAACCAGGTTGGGATACCAACTACACCACCAAGGGTGGATTACTTTTCTGGAAGGGTAGAATTATGGTGCCGTCGGTGACTGCAATGATAGACAAATTGTTGAATGAATTTCATAGTTCTCCAATTGGAGGGCACTCTGGTGTGACCAGAACTCTGGCTCGGTTACAAGCACAATTCCATTGGACAAATATGAAGAAAGATGTTCAGGAATTTATCATGAATTGTAGTATTTGTCAACGGGCAAAAACTGACCACACACTACCAGCAGGACTGTTGCAGCCTTTGCCTATTCCAGCTCAAGTTTGGGACGATGTAGCAATGGATTTCATCACAGGACTTCCACTATCCCATGGGTTCACAGCAATAATGGTTGTAATTGACAGACTTTCAAAGTATGCCCACTTCATCCCTTTGAAATCTGATTATAGCAGCAACTCTGTGGCTGAACTGTTCATGAACAATGTGGACAAATTCCATGGATTACCTAAGTCCATTGTCTCAAATAGAGACAGAGTGTTTACCAGCAATTTTTGGAAGAAATTATTTCAATTGCAAGGCACTACTTTGGCCATGAGCTCTGCATACCATCCTCAGTCAGATGGACAATCTGAGGTGCTTAACAAATGCTTAGAAATGTTCTTGAGCTGCTTCACTTTTCACAATCCTAAGAGCTGGTCTAAAGCCTTGTCATGGGTTGAATATTGGTATAATACATCTCATCACACTAGCCTGGGAATGACCCCTTTTAAGCTGTTGTATGGGAGAGACCCACCGGCTGTCACTAGATACATTCCACAATCAACAGACCCTCTTTCGGTGCAGGAACAATTATTGGCTAGAGATGAAATATTGATGCAGGCTAAATGCAATTTAGAAAAGGCTCAACAATATATGACGAATCAAGCGGACAAAAGGCGCAGAGATGTGATTTTTGAGGTGGGAGAACTTGTCCTAGTCAAACTACAACCATATAGGCAACACTCAGTGGCACTAAGAAGGAACAACAAGCTTAGCATGAGATATTTTGGGCCATTTGAAATCCTGGCCAGAATAGGATCAGTTGCCTACAAGCTTAAACTGCCAGAGACAGCAAGAATTCATGATGTGTTTCATGTTTCTCAGTTGAAACAATTCAAGGGCACTGCTGAAGAACAATACATGCCTATGCCACTCACAACTGAGGATATGGGTCCTATACTAGAGCCTACTGCAATACTGCAAACCAGAACCGTCATTACTCCACAAGGGAACATTGCACAAGTGCTGGTGCAATGGGGCAATAACACTACTGATGTAACTTGGGAAGAACTGCAACACATGAAGGAATTGTTTCCTGAACTCAACCTTGAGGACAAGGTTGTCTCAAATGGAGATGGCAATGTAATTGGACAAAGGGAGCCAGCTGGAATAATTGGTGAATCTACACTAGATATGCAAGATTTCAGTGGGCCCTAGAAGACGAGAGAGGAAACGCATTTCTAACTGTTGCCTCAAGGATTTCGTGACTGAATTCTAGTATTAATAGTATTGTACTGAGAGTGAGAGAAGCATGTGAATTATATGGAAATCCTTCTTCTCTCTCCTTCCTTTTTTCACATCATCATTGTACTTAGTCCTTCTAGCCTATACACTAGAAGTTGATACTCTGTGAGATATTGAATAACACAAGTACATCCTCATTTTCCATTATTGAAATTCTGCTGCAAACTTCTCTACTGTTATAATTTGTTCACCGTACCGTCCTAACTCGATGTCGGGTTATTACTTAAGACAGTCTCATTTGGCAATTTTTTTAGTGGAACAAGATTGGATTCAACCTAAAATCATTGGCTTGAGATTTATAGTTGACCAAAAAACATTGTAGAGTTCTATTTTTTTTGGTTAGTAGACTATTTTTTATAATTTTTTTGGAACGGAACTGCTTTTTAAAAATAAAATAAATCATAATATATAATAATAAAGTAATTTATCGGCAAAATATGCTAAATGGTAAATAAATTTATTAAACAAAGCCTGTTAATTAGCTGATGTAAGCTAATTAACTGAAAATGCTAAAGTTCAGTTAATTAGTTGGCCTCATTTAAGCTGGAATATTGGTCTGGAAAATACAGGTGTAAATATTACTATTTAAAGAAAACAAATAAATTCGAAAATCCACAACAAAATTCGAACCACCTAGCTACTTTTCACAAACAGTTTTCAAAGAATATTGATAAGTAAGACATGTTGATATACACCAAGCTAAAATGTAAAAATCCCAACAATTTTCGCAACCAAAATTAACCCTTTCTGGATGTATTCTAGTTGTAACATTGTCAATATTTTTTTTTTTTGAAATTAAACATTGTCAATATTTGCAACTTAACTGAATTCAAAACAAATATCTTCCTCATCCCATCCCAAAAACATATTTAATGTCACGCGACAACATCCTTAATTTAATATCTGGCTCAATCATCATCAGAATCAATCATGTCATTTTCAGTTCCTCAAATTGAATCAAGAACCCAATTCACCCCTCTCCCACAACATGACAATCCAATTCAAGTCAATAATAATGATAATAATCGTCACGTGGTGATAGAACCATGCGAAGAACATTTTGATTGGGATTCCATAGTGATTATGTTACGTTTAGCTTTGGTTGGAACATTGCTCATTGGCCTTTCCCTACGCCAAAGACCAATAGAAGAACCAAATTCAAATTCCAACCCACCAAAATTCTTCCTCGATTCGATTCATGTTCCTAATTTTAAGGTTTCTTCAAATGGCAAATTATCATCCACATGGTACATGACATTAACCGTTTCCAACGTTATGAATGATTCCGACATAAACATCCTAAGACTCGACGCAGCCATGTGTTACAAGGAGAATCTAAATGACACGTTGGCTTTGAAAACTTCGATAATTCCTCAATATGCTTTTCAAAGGGTAGTTTTTCCATTGGATGGAGAAGAGACAAAGAGGGTGCATTTGAAGTTGAATACGACGGGGCTAAAGAAAGATCAAGCGATTGCACAAGACATGCAACGAGGAGTTGTTATGTTTAGTTTGTCTTTGAGGGTTATTGGGGAGGTTGTGGATGAGGATGGGGGTGTTTCACATTTTACTATGTACCCTAAATGTAATGATTTGAGAGTTAAGTTTGTAGGGGATAAAAAGAAGGGTGAGGTGGCGACAATGATCGATACCATGCCTATAGAGTGTGTAGGTCTTGTTCATTGGGGTTGGGGAGGAGATAAGTCAGAGATTCATTCAAGAAAGACACTAGAGAAATAGAACGTGGTATATATTTTTTTTCACGTGACTTCTTTTTTCGTTATTTTTTTTAAACCCCGCAAACTATAGAGACTAATCTCGAGCTGGGTAGGATTACAATGGGCGAAAAATTAGCTCTTCGTCAAGAGTTTTAACGCTGCTATATTCCCAATGCTGAATTTGAACCAAAGACTTTGGTTAAACTGGAAGAGACCCAAATTAATCATCTCTTATAAGTGCTCGAGTTTTGTCTTTACGATGAGATGGTTTGTGTTATTAGTAATGGTAGTTCTTTTCTCTGTTGTATATTTTTTTCAAATTTAATGGAGTCTCAATGGGTGGATTTGTGTGAATCGTAAACTATTATACTAATAGCTACAAATTGTTAAAAGAAGTATAAGAACTAAATGATGATGAAACTTGTCCTGTCAAGTGCTCATCGTTGGTGTATATGATAGCCGTGGAAATAGTACAGTTAAGGCAATTCAAGGAGACCTACAACTCCAAAAATTCAGAACATAAAAATAGAAGTTAGAGAAAGATGAACGAATATTCTACCTAATCCTTTCATTAGCAATTTGCAGATATATGTATTGTTGACTTGGTTATAGAATAACCTATAGCAGTATTAAACTTTGGAATACCAAACCGAAAATAAAATATAACATTTAGTATATATTGGGAGATAAGAAAACTATGCTAATTGTATTATATGAGATTAACTAATACATCATTTTTTGGTCTAAACTGGGTATCATTTGCGCGTGACTGCATTCTTAATGCTGGATTTGAACCCACGACCTTGAATAAGCTAGAAGAGACTTAAAATATTTCATCCAAGCACTCTTTAGTTACTAATACATTCTTCGATTTTATTGAAAAGACACACTATTTAAAAATGTCCGGTATTTAGCTACTCAAAACTCAATACATCCAACAACACAATATAGCACAACATAACATTGGCCGACAGAATATGGAACAAAATCGGCATAGGGTTTTTGGAGCCATCCAAAAATTAGGCTAAAATACCCCACTTACCATATAGTTGCAATAATTTGGAGAGTTTAACTGTTGTTTCAGATTGCATTATTTATGTATTATATCATAATTAATAATACAAGCTGAAATAACACTTAAACTATTCTTTGCCAATCTATCAGCAACACAATTATTAGCTAGGACATGGAACTAGATATCCTTAGCTTCCAATAACTCAATAACATTTTGATAGCCTGATTCCACTATTAGAGTGGCCGACATATTAAAAAAATAGCTCAAATTTTAGTTGTAATTTTATGTTTTACGATTTTGCCTCCTCCTCTGTTCAATTGTTCTTACAAAAGGATAATGAGAGTTTGCTTGCTTTGTAGTTTGGTGTGTTTGTTGGGGATGCAATTTCATTTTGTGAAAAACCATTAATTAAGACATTGAAATATAGCACCCACCCTATTCTATGGATAACATTGAAGGGGGCCAATCAATCCATTCTATGGAATGACCCAAAAGATGGGCGAAATTTTTTGTTTTTTAAAAAATTTAAGGCTTACGAGTTCACCCTAACCCAGCCTACTTTGTAAGTTTTTGGGCCTTATGAGGCTTTTCGACCTTATGAACTTTTTGGCCCAGAGCTAAGCTGGGCCAAATTCACAGCTTTACATGTCATCGATAAAATGTCATCGTTGACCAAAAATTAAAAATAAATAAAACATGTGATCAATTAGCTTGAAACAAATGACCAACGATCTTCTCTCACTGTCAATCTATTTTTGTGTGCAAAAAAAGTACCAACTCATTGCTTTTCTCCCTCTATCTTTCTCCCCCCTCCCCTCTCTCTTTTTCTCTCCCCCCTTTCTCAAAATATTGTCATTGGGAGAGAGAACCAAAAATGGATTCCTCATCCAACAACAACAACAACAATGGAAGAGCACCCCCAAAAGAATCATCCTCAGAGCAATCCTCATCAAACCCAGATTCATCGCCGCCACCACCACACCCACCACATATGGCACCGCCCAACATGATGTATTACCAACCGGGACCAGGTTACCCAGGTCATGGCCCACCACCCCATCCCTACCCTTACCCACCACAACCATATGCCCCATACCCAAATGAATATCCTCCTCATGGTTACAATAACTATCCCGGAGCCCCCTATTACGGTGGGTGTGCCCCTCAAAATTCTCGCGCTGCCGACGGTGGTAGAGGCTTCATTCGAGGCTTCATAATGTGTTCATGTATATTATTCACATCCTTTTTCGTTGCCACCCTTGTCATGGCACTAATGTTACATCCCCAACTTCCTGTTTACAAGGTTAGTTCCTTAACGGTCACGAATTTCAACACCAATACTACCTTAACAGGTGATTGGGATATCAATATCACGGTTCAAAACCCCAATGACAGGTTACAAGGTTATTTCTCTGGTTTTAAGGTAGATGTTGTGCATGAAAATGATGCCGTAGCGGTAAGCTATGTACCCGATTTTGAGTTGGATAAAAAGGAAGAGAAAATAATGGGTGTGAAGGCATCATCATCAAACGGTGTAAACGGAGTGTCGTTTCAAAAGTGGGATCTTGACGAGATAGCCACAGAACGGAAAAGTGGGTCCATTACGTTTGAGGTTAGGGTGTCTTCTATGACCGCGTTTAAATCTACCTCGTTGTCCACGAGAAGTGCAATGATGTTAGCCATTTGTGAGGGTGTTAAGGTTGTCTTTCAAAATAACACCGGCACGTTGGATAATGGAGGCAAGCCCGTCAATTGTCAGCTTTATATGTAAAACAAAAAATGCAATGCCTTTGTGTTATTTATCAATTTTTACATTTTTTATGTTTTGTCCAAATTTTTATTTCTTCGTTTTAATTAATGTGGGGAACAAAGGTTTTTTTTTTTTTTTTTGTTTTTTAGGCTAATTGGATCAAGAGAAATATTTATCTTCAAAGAATCAAAACTATATCTCCTCTACGCCATTTGTTAGAGTGACTTTTTGTGCAGAGGGCCTCTCATGAAAAAAAAACTAAACTTGAGTTAGATGCTTACATGATTAAATAGTGTACATGTGACATATGAAAAGGTTTGTTCTTGGGATCGAGCAATAAAATATAAATCTATCCTTTTCGTAAAAAAAGAAAAAACCTCTATTGTGAAAATAGGAACACATGCAGGCTAAGAGAGAGCTACAAAAACCAGATTTACCAAAATAAAAAAACACATCTGAAGAACAACAACGCTTTAACACCAAGAGAAAGGACAAACTTCATAAAATTGATAAACTTTTTGTGATCAACACAGAATCGATTCCAGAATCAATTCCAACTGTTGAATGCACGGTTTTAAGAACCGATGAATATTGGAGAACCAAACATCTCTAACGCGAGTTTGAAATGCTAGACACACGTTCGGCTTCTACTACCGCGTAACCAAACAATCGCTTTCAATTTGATGATATTTTTTATTTTTCCATAAGATTTCTTATATTGTAAATTATTATTTTTTGTTTTGAAATAATCCCTTATTTCGTAAAAGGCACTCTGGAATAGTCCCTATTTTTGTTCTAATGTGGTCCTTAATTTGAAAAAATTATGTCGATGTTGTCCTCTCTGTACAACGATTTAAATGAAAAAGACCACAATCTTAATACTCTGAAGAATAAGGGAAATTTTTGAAATCTATCTAATCTAATCTAATATCTATTTATACTAATAAACTACATATGAACTACTATTATTAGTCTCTTTTACTAATTGCGAGCTGTTTTTTAAGTTACAACAATTAGTTTTGCCAAAGGATAAGTTTGTCTTTTCACGGGAACATTTAAAAAAACACACTTCAACTAAAAAGAGATGTTAGGCTTCATGAAGCAAATTCAGACCGCACTTCAACTAAAAAACATGTCACTTCAACTAAAAACACACTCCTGAGAACTCTCTTCATCTTCTTCTTCTTCATTCTCTCAACAACCCTCTACCTTTCTTCTTCCTTCTTCCTCAGAACTCAATCACTCAAACAAGATCCACCCAAAGCTTTCATCTTGCCGACCTGTTTCCATAAACGTAAGTCATGATGTTTCCTAGCCCGTTTTTGGTCGATTTTTGACACCCTCAGTCCCTAGGCTATTCCTCTTTCCCTTCTCTTCTCACTGTGATGCTTTTAGGTTACTCTGTATTAACACTTTCACTTCAGGTTATCTCTACACCCTCACTCCCAATCTATGTTTTAGGGTTTTAACTTCAAAATATTCTTCACTTCTATCGGTTTAGTGTTTTATTGCCTTCTAGAAATGCTTTTTAATGTTTATAGTTGAGTGTATCTTGCTATATTTGTTCGATTTATTTTTAGATTCGTTTTTTAGTTGATGCTTCAAAATATTCGTTTTTTAGATTCAATTTATCTTGCTATCTTGCTGGCCTGTTTTACTCTTATAGTTTAGTTTAGTGTTTGATTGCCTTCAGGTTACTCTTATTTTTTGGATTTCTTTAACATTTTGTTTAAAGTTTCCTGTTAACAAACTTCCTCACTATCTTAAGGAAATGGCAAGAACGGGTGACACTATAGCAAACATCAGTCGGGAGAAAGATGTTTCCCGAAATCAATTTGATTCAAAACTATACCATGTAACGCGATCAATCCGTACGGATGCACGGGTATGTTACTAGTACAAATAAAAGAAAAATAAAATTGGATACTGTTAAGACTTTTAAGATGATTCCAACAATCTCTGTTAGAAAAAGATATATCCCCACCACTAAACATTATTGCGGCAACCTTTCCGGTAGGTGCTCATTCTTCATCAAATTTCTCATCAAGATTTCTAGTTGCCATATTCATCTTCTTGTGACATCGAAAATAGCTCAGACTCTTGGGGCTAACCATGACATGATTATGAACATTATTGAAGTTTTTGATTACCCATTTTGTTCTCTTCCATACTTTTGTCACAGTAAGTGACGCTTAATTTACAGTCTCGGTTCTTGCAGTTGAGCATTTTTTCTTAGTCTTTCCCATGCAAATATTGCTTTCTTCTTCTTCATTGCCCGTCTTGACGGTATGCATAACTTCATTAGAACATACAAGTATACAAAAATTTTGTTTTCTTGTACGAGTACGAATCCCAAAATCCTCTTTCTTAGCAAATGATATGTAGAAATTTTTAACTTCATCAAGGGAGTTGAAGTCTATTCCAACACAAGGAAGAAGAAGACTAGACATATATATCCACCCTCTCTTGATCTTCCATGCCTTCGTTACTAGAATTTCCCGTGCACCCCATATTGATGTAAACTAAGAAAACACAGTCTAATATTATTATGTATAAACAAATGATACACAGATAAAAATTGTTTAAAATCATCACTTACAAAAATTCTAGAGTAAAACTAAAACCAAATACCAGGATACACAACATTTTGTAAAAAGAAGGAAATAAATATATCATGCGCCGTATTGTTTGTTCACTACTAAACTTAGTCTATTTTAGAACCAAGGAGTGTCCCAACGCTCCTTGATTCGGAGCATCGCTGACTACCCACGGAGTATCCCAACGCTTTCAACGAAAGACTAACCTCTGCTCGTGCTTAGGATCAAATTTCGCATTGGCCAACACCGAGTTTGTCCACTGCGGGAATCGAACCCGGGAGCACTGGATCGACCCCCGATGTGTGTTAGATTTTCACCATATACTGAAATATTGACCAATTGATAATTGTTTCATGCATGGGTGTAAGAAAGCAATAATGGGATGTGCAACTATCAGAGATGAAGCCCACTTAACAAGGCCTGATCCACTTAATCAAACCCAGTCAAACCAGCGGGTTAATGCGGAACCCAATGGGTCAAACACTGTTACTACACGTGGATTGTGCAATGGATACGGGTTGATCCACTTGTGCGAATATAAAACCCAATATTTAGGGTTTTCACCGTCACTTCTTCGTGTTTTTCTCTCTCTTCTCTTCTACTCTGTTTCTTCTTCTCTTCTTCAACGAAAGCTCTGCTAGGGTTTGCCCAGATCTTGAGAAACCTTGATGATTGAAGCGTGATTTTGCTTCAATCTTTCAACGCGAAGCTTCGTAGACAGATTATACGTAAAACCCCTCTGTGATAACATGTTAGATTTTCACCATATACTAAAATATTGACCAATTGATAATTGTTTTATGCAGGGGTACAAGAAAGCAATAATGGGATGTGCAACTATCAGAGATGAAGCCCACTTAACAAGGCCTGATCCACTTAATCAAACCCAGTCAAACCAGCGGGTTAATGCGGAACCCAATGGGTCAAACACTGTTACTACACGCGAGTTGTGCAATGGATACGGGTTGATCAACTTGTGCGAATATAAAAACCAATTTTTAGGGTTTTCACCGTCACTTCTTCACTGTTTCTCTCTCTCTTCTCTTCTACTCCGTTTCTTCTTCTCTTCTTCAACGAAAGCTCTGCTAGGGTTTGCTCAGATCTTGAGCAACCTTGATGATTGAAGCGTGATTTTGCTTCAATCTTTCAACGCGAAGCTTCGTAGACAGATTATACGTAAAACCCCTCTGTTTTACGTCGTGATTTCACAGTCTCAGAAACCCTAAATCTTCGTGCCTTTAATTTTGGGAATCTAGTGTTCAGGGTTTCTATCGGTCCTTCACACGAAGGTAATGAACACTTGCTTTTGCCTTTTTCTTCCTTATTTCAGTTCTTTCTTGTTTCTTAAACGCAAACCCTAACTGTTTGTGTTTTGTTTGATGTATGAGCTTCTCAACAACTGAGCTTGCGAGGATCTTCACCACCTGTGAAAATTGCAACCTTAATTACAAGCACGAAAAAGGTATAGACTTCCTTCTCTCACTTACTCTCTTATTTTTCTCTTTTCTGTATTGGACTTAGAACTCAAACACTCACTGTTTTTGTTCTCTGTGAATGCGAGGTACACTTTTACCAACGCAAGGCTCGCCAGCTCTCTCACAGAACTCAGAAATTACAATAGCAAAGAAGATAAAAGGCTATGAAGAGAAACTTGTAAAATTTCAATGTAAAAACTTTATTTCACTAGTACTATATTCAATTGTATGTACACGATGTATATTTATAGCTTTCTCTGGAAAACTAGCTGTTAGAGAAAGTTTGTTGTAACCACCAAACTTAGTTTGTTACAGCAATAATAAACTAGAATAGTTAGTTAGAAACTAACTTTTTCTAACTGTAATCTAGGGACATTTTGGACACTTTAATTTTCAAACGGCTAATTTAGTTAGAATAGCTGTTAGGTTTTTTTAGAGTTTTGCTTAAAACTCAATACCCTACCTTAAGCCAAAACACTAAAAACTAAAACTAAAAATCCTTCCTTAAGCATAATAAGGATTTAAGCTAAGTAGAGACAGATACTATATCAGGACAACCTCCTGTTAGGCCATAGAAAAAATAGAGATCTGGGACAAGCCCCCAGATATTAGCTTTCAATGTTATTACCTTGGGTAATTTTAGAAAGTAATAACCCCTAGCGGTCTCCTAAGCTTAGTAAAGACCTCTCCCTTTAGAGCTTTTGTAAATATGTCAGCAACCTGCTCTTTGGTTGAGTGTAGCGACCGAAAAATC
The DNA here is from genome assembly GCA_039519185.1 of Astragalus membranaceus. Classification (NCBI taxonomy): domain Eukaryota; kingdom Viridiplantae; phylum Streptophyta; class Magnoliopsida; order Fabales; family Fabaceae; genus Astragalus; species Astragalus membranaceus. The sequence goes on along the minus strand of CM076854.1, from coordinate 161,040,322 downwards.
CGGGCGAGGATTCCTCGAAGGTTCAAAAATGAAGCCGCCACCAAAGTTTAGCTTTGAGGGCAAATATTGGAAAATCCCTTTTGGATTGGATAAGGGTCCTTGAGACCAGATTTGGGTTCGGGAGTCGGTTATGCGTGGGGAAGGTATTAGCACCCCACGACATCCTTCCTAAGGATGGTTACCTGCTAATTAGTTGTAGGAAAGAATATTAATTTTGAAATTTTACCCTTTTATTGTGAATTAAAAAGAAAGAAGAAAATTGATATTTTATTTAGGAAAATGATTATTTAGGAAAGGACTAAAAAAAGGTTTTTTATTAATGCAATTGACAGATGTGACCCCCCATCCGCTCCTACGTATCTCTTGGTAGAGAATCAAATCACACGTAGTTCTTGGTAGAAAAACTTTGTTTGTTGGTGTGTTTTATTTAGAGATTTCAGGACTCCTGAGTGATCAGTTCATTCGTCCTAAAATGATGACTGACCCGACTGTACGGTCGGCTTAGTCCCCTACTTTGTGAAAATGGAGTTTTTTTGAAGTTTGGAAGATAGTTTGATGTGCGGTGGTTTGATTTTATTTGAATAGGGGTTTCAGGACTCTTGATCCGTACGGTTCATTCGTCCTAGAACGCTGACTAACCCGACTGTACAGTCGACTTAATCCCCTATTTTGAAAATTTGATTTGTGGAAGGAAATGTGTTTGTGTTTATCTTAATGTAGGAATTGTTTGTTTTAAATAGGGATTTTAGGCCATGATCCGTAACGGTTCATTAGTGACCTAAAAAGCAGACTAACCCGACTGTACAGTCGACTTAGTCCCCTATTCATATTTTTTGAAAATGAAATATTTATCTATTTATTTTTATATGTTTATGTGAAAGAAATTATTTTTGGAAAGAAATAAATAGAAAAACGAAAAGGGGCTGCATTAATAAAACAGGGGTGCAGTTAGAGCAGATGGCTGTATTAATAAAAAAAGGGAGGTGTGGAAAGCAGAAGCCCAGTTCGTTTTTGGTAAACTGGCCTGCAAGAATGTGGGCTTCTCAGGGGGAGCGAATTCAGGAAAACGAGAGGGTGTGTTTAGTAAACTGAAATAAAAAAATTAAAATTAAAATACAATGGGAGGTGGGTATAAAAGGAAATATTAGGTTTTTGTAACCCTAGTTTCCTTCTCCACACTTGCTGCGCCGCAGCCAACTGAAGAGTGGAGAGAGGGAGAGATTTGCGGAGAGTGAGGGAGAGAAGCAAAGTTTCGGGCGAGAGAGAGGGCGAGGGCTCGTGGATCGTGAATGAGGGAGAAGGCTTCGTGGAGAATGAGAGGGAGAACGAAAACAGGAGGGAGAGAAGAGACGGTGGTAGAGTGGTGGTCGGGTTCCGACGATGGTGAACGGAACTCATGCTGTTTCCGGCTACGATGCGTAAGGGGGAGACGGCGTGACTGGTGATGATGGCGACGAAAATAGAGGCTTCGACGGAGGGGCTTTCGGTGATGGAGAGAGTCTGACAGAGGAGGAGGGGGCAGTGGCTACGTTGTCGTTCGATTTTAAGGGTCGCAAGGGGAGAGGAACGGCGACGGCTGAGGGATGGCTGATGGCGGTGTTTTGGAGTCAACGGCCACCGTCTACGGTGGTCGGAACTAATGGGTAAGGCTTCGATTCCTATGGTTTGTTTTTTTTACATTCCTTTCTCTTCATTCTTCTACCCTGATTCCTTTTCTCAATGTTGTTTTTTTTTTGTTTTTCTGGTGGTTCACGGCCAGGAGAGAGGAGGTTGGTGCGAAGAGGATGGCTATGGTGCCAATGATGTTATCGACGGAGGAGACAGGCATCAGCGACGGGGATAACGATGCCACGACGTTCGTGGAGGGCGACCACCGTCTGCGGTGGTCGGTGCTAAGTACGGTACGGTTCTGTTTCCCTTTTTTTTTATTTTTTAAGAGAACTGATTCGATTTTTTTACCTAATATCCTATTTTAACACTAATTTTTTTGACCAAACCTATTGCTAATTAATCCTATTTTTGTTTTTGGAAGAAGCAGAACATTGACCCTAATTTCTTGTCATTCACATGTTTCGATCTATTTACATAAAAATCTGAACTTTAACTTGGTTTCGTATGATTAACATGATCTGTTTCTAATTTTCAAGCCCTAACCTATTTACAATATCAAAGTTTCTAAAAAACATAAACCGAACCTAATTGTTTTACGGTTCAAATATACAATTTATATTACTAATTTAAGAAGCTCAATATATACTATTTTGATGCTGATTTCGGATTAAATACAATTTATTTACAAAGAGACCTATTATGTACTAAATTAGACAAAAAAACCAACCTCGAATTCCAGCTTCTGTAAAACCTCCTGTGGCTTGCTCTGCTGCCTTTTTTTTGCTTCTGAATTTTAGGACTTTGTGATTAGGGTTCCAGTGTGGAACTCTAACCTTTTTTCGCCCTGAATTTCGTATCTGATTTTCTCTATTTTCTATGAATTTTCGTATGCTTTTGCTGTCTGTTTTTTGGGTGTGTCTAGGCTTGTTTATATAGGTAACAATTAGGTTTTTTTCTGATCCTTCTCCATCTTTCTTTCCTTTTTTGCAGGTTTTGGGCTTGTTGGGAAAACTTGCTCAGCAAGAACAGGCCCAAGGAAGCTGCTGTTGCTGCTGTTGTTTTTTGTGTTTCGTTTTCTATTTTTTTTTGTATTTTTTTACTATTTTCGGATTGTATTATTTTGTATTTTTTAATTTAGTTTTTTTGGATTGTAAATTAATTTTTATTAATTCTGATTTTTATTATTTTGGGATGCTTGTAAGCTGCTATTTGGACAGATTTTTGTTTTTGGTTGAAGTGGAAGAGAATGATTAAATTGGGCCAAGCCCAATCAAAACTAAGCATAGTCCCAACTTAGAAAAAAAATGGCTGAAATAAAGCCCAATTAGAACAAATTTAAGATCAGGTCCAATCTAGCCCCATAGGTCCATTTAGGCAAACATTAGACATAAACCCAATTATTAAAAACTGGTTCAAAACACTAAGCGCAAGCTCAAATAGGCAAGCTAATGAAATCAGGCCCAAAAAGGTTGGACGCAGGCCCAATTGGACAAATCGGTTCAAATCAAAAACAAAACAGCGCTCGAAGTGCCATAGGCTTGTGGCACAGGGTTAAAGCGATTATGATAAAAGACCGGGCAAACGAAATGATTAACTTGAGTTACCGACGTTGTTATTTTCAAGGACAAGTTATTTAGATTTGCATTAGTAGAAATTGAAGAAGGATAAAAGAAGAAGTAAAGCGAGTAAATGAGTAAAGAAGGAATTGGAGAATTCAAAATGCTATTTTATTAATATTGATACCGGAAAGAAACATGCGTGCCCTTATCGAAATGTCCTAAGGCTTTGGGCGAAGCCATAGGATTTGCATTACGTAACATTACTTTGAACCGAAAATCACAAGAAAATCAATAATCTCCCAATTCATGAGTGCTTCAGTTGCAGGACAAATGTGCACAAGGTTGATGATGCTGTTTTTTAGCCCTTTGATCGCCTTTAAGAGCATTGACGGATGACTTCTCATGCCGCTGGCAAAATGTTAGCGCCTCCATTCAGAGCATCCTCATTGAAGCTCAACCATTTGGATTCGATCAGATCCTGAATCACATGTTTCAGCGCCTTGCAGTTTTCTACTGAATGCCCAGTTGCGCCTGCGTGAAATTCGCAAGTGGCGTTCGGGTCATAGCCTCTCGGGAAAGGAGGTTCAATGGGCCTCATCAGGGCGGGGGGAGATTAGGTTGTGACTAGTGAGGTGGACGAACAGATCTGAGTAGGAAGCGGGAATTGGATCAAACTGTACATGTCTCCTTTCTGGGTAGTTTGGTGGTTTATGACTTTTAGTGGTTTGGGTAGAGAGGTGCAGGGCTCGAGGATGGTTTTTGGAAGTGTAAGAGGCTTTCACTGATCTTGTTATGGAGTTGGTTTCCCCTTCATTACCTCTAACAAATCCTGCAAAGGGCTTCTTTGGATTATTGATTTCGGCCGAACCGTGAGAGATTTTCCCGTTTCTCATCCCCCTTCTCCAACCTTTCTCCTATGGTGATCATGTCTGAGAAGTTAGAGGATACGCTCCCAATTAATCTGTCATAGAAGGGTGATTACAACGTATCTATGAACATGGATACCATTTCTTTCTCTAGTAGAGGCGGAACTACCTGCGCTGCCGATCCTCTCCAACGCTGGGCATACTCCTTAAATGATTCTTTGTTTCTTTTCACCATATTCTGCAACTGTGCTCTATCGGGAGCCATATCGATGTTGTATTTGTACTGCTTTAAGAAAGCATCAGCCAGATCTTTCCAACATCAAATGTGGGTGCGTTCCAACTGCATGTACCAGCTTGAGGCTCCCCCGGTCAAGCTGTCCTGAAAGTAATGGACGAGCAGTTTGTCGTCGTGTGCAAATGCAGCCATTCTTCTACAATACATAGTCAGATGGCTAGCGGGAGAAGTTACCCCCTCTGTATTTGTTAAAGTCGGGCACTTTGAACTTGGGTGGGATAATCACATTAGGGACGAGACACAGATCATATGCATCCCTTGCGCTGACATTGGATCCTTCAATTGCTCTCAGGCGCTCTTCTAGTATCTGATATTTGTCCTCGGGCTGAGAGTCCTCCATTGAGTAGTTATGAGAGGGTCCTCTCATGTTGTAGTGGGAAGGAACCATTGGCATTGCAGCGGAGTTTGGTGTAGGAGCATGATGAATTACTACTGGTGACGGAGTATAACCCTGTGGAATGACCTGAGGTGCAGTCGCAGGACTTGAGAAGTGAGCTCGCGGTATTTCTGCATTTGTATTTTGAGCTGAAGATCCAGCGATTCCCGAAGGTCCTTCCTCTGGATTGATTTCCATGGTAGGAGGAGTATAACCAGTTGGGAGACCGTAAGGGGGCCATGGATAGCCCTGGATGTTCACTCCGGCGGTGTATGGAGTCTCGGAGCTGGGAGGAGGAGGAAGACTTGTAGCATTGTTCTCAGTATTCCCTGCCGAAACACCTTCATCTACATTTTTTCTCTCGAGGAGTTTCATGAATTCGTACATTTGATCTTTCAGCGCCATCATCTCGGTCATTTGATCTTTCAATACCATCATCTCGCTCATTTGATCCTTCAGCTTTGCAATGTCTTCTCTCAGAGCTTGATTATCCTTTTCGGCCATTTTTCTTGCTTGTGAGCGAGTCCGATAGCGATGTTGATGAACCAGCTTGCCCTTTTACTCTCTGTTTATTTTTTCAATTTTTCTTTTTTCGTAAGTACATGAACAGACTGATGAATGTGCATGAAATGCAAATGTATGATTTCGTGTAATGCTGGGGAAATTGTAAGTTTCTGTTTGACGCAGAGCTGAAAGAAACTTATTTTATTAATGCAAATGTTTGATCCATCTTGTCAGAAAGAAAGTCCTACAATTCCCCGGCGGTTATAGAAATGCATGAAGAATGAAATGTTAGTGTGCAATTAATTAATTTTTTTTATGCCATGCAAAAGGGACAGGTAAAAATGCATGAAGTATGCTAAAAATAACATATGATTTTTTTGAGAATTTGTTTTTAGAAGACCGAAAAAATGTATCACTGTTTGTTTGAATGCAGGGGTATGAGGCTCTTTTGTGTCCTACGAGGGTTCCTTAGAGAATAGGTCTAGGGCTTGTCAGTTAAGTGAACCTTTCACAGGGTAGCTCTAAAGAGTCCTACATAAGGTTCCTAGAGCCAACGACCCCAATTAAGAACACTGATCGACAACAATAGGCAAGCTATTAGGAGTGCCAGCATTCTCAAGAGGGACCAAACTCTAGGTGAGACTTTCGTGACCACCCAACAGGACACACATCCAGTAGGCCATCACTACGCAGTCTCGTTCTAACTTAGGTTATTCTCCAGTCCGGGTACAGGACTATTCTCACGTGTGTGCAAAAGCGTGATAGTGGAGTGTGTGAAGGAGCAAAATATCAATAATACCCCCCAAGCTGCAAAACAAACAAACACATATACAAAAAGTGGTCTTCTATCGTAGGGTTTTCATATCACAAAATAATATGCAATGAAAATAAAAGACAAAAAGGGAAGGGTAAAAATAAACATTAAATTAAGAACTAATCCTACAACTAATTAGACTAGGTTTGACTCTCTAAATTGTCCCCAGTGAAGTCGCCAGCTGTAGCGACCGAAAAATCCGGGCGAGGATTCCTCGAAGGTTCAAAAATGAAGCCGCCACCAAAGTTTAGTTTTGAGGGCAAATATTGGAAAATCCCTTTTGGATTGGATAAGGGTCCTTGAGACCAGATTTGGGTTCGGGAGTCGGTTATGCGTGGGGAAGGTATTAGCACCGCACGACATCCTTCCTAAGGAAGGTTACCTGCTAATTAGTTGTAGGAAAGAATATTAATTTTGAAATTTTACCCTTTTATTGTGAATTAAAAAGAAAGAAGAAAATTGATATTTTATTTAGGAAAATGATTATTTAGGAAAGGACTAAAAAAGGTTTTTTATTAATGCAATTGACAGATGTGGGCCCCCATCTGCTCCTACGTATCTCTTGGTAGAGAATCAAATCACACGTAGTTCTTGGTAGAAAAACTTTGTTTGTTGGTGTGTTTTATTTAGGGATTTCAGGACTCCTGAGTGATCAGTTCATTCGTCTTAAAATGATGACTGACCCGACTGTACAGTCGGCTTAGTCCCCTACTTTGTGAAAATGGAGTTTTTTTGAAGTTTGGAAGATAGTTTGATGTGCGGTGGTTTGATTTTATTTGAATAGGGGTTTCAGGACTCTTGATCCGTACGGTTCATTCGTCCTAGAACGCTGACTAACCCGACTGTACAGTCGACTTAATCCCCTATTTTGAAAATTTGATTTGTGGAAGGAAATGTGTTTGTGTTTATCTTAATGTAGGAATTGTTTGTTTTAAATAGGGATTTTAGGCCATGATCCATAACGGTTCATTAGTGACCTAAAAAGCAGACTAACCCGACTGTACAGTCGACTTAGTCCCCTATTCATATTTTTTGAAAATGAAATATTTATCTATTTATTTTTATATGTTTATGTGAAAGAAATTATTTTTGGAAAGAAATAAATAGAAAAACGAAAAGGGGCTGCATTAATAAAACAGGGGTGCAGTTAGAGCAGATGGCTGTATTAATAAAAAAAGGGAGGTGTGGAAAGCAGAAGCCCAGTTCGTTTTTGGTAAACTGGCCTGCAAGAATGTGGGCTTCTCAGGGGGAGCAAATTCAGGAAAACGAGAGGGTGTGTTTAGTAAACTGAAATAAAAAAATAAAATTAAAATAGAATGGGAGGTGGGTATAAAAGGAAATATTAGGTTTTTGTAACCCTAGTTTCCTTCTCCACACTTGTTGCGCCGCAGCCAACTGAAGAGTGGAGAGAGGGAGAGATTTGCGGAGAGTGAGGGAGAGAAGCGAAGTTTCGGGCGAGAGAGAGGGCGAGGGCTCGTGGATCGTGAATGAGGGAGAAGGCTTCGTGGAGAATGAGAGGGAGAACGACAACAGGAGGGAGAGAAGAGACGGTGGTAGAGTGGTGGTGGGTTCCGGCGACGGTGAACGGAACTCATGCTGTTTCCGGCTACGATGCGTAAGGGGGAGACGGCATGACTGGTGATGATGGCGATGAAAATAGAGGCTTCGACGGAGGGGCTTTCGGTGATGGAGAGAGTCTGACGGAGGAGGAGGGGGTAGTGGCTACGTTGTCGTTCGATTTTAAGGGTCGCAAGGGGAGAGGAACGGCGACGGCTGAGGGATGGCTGATGGCGGTATTTTGAAGTCAACGGCCACCGTCTACGGTGGTCGGAACTAATGGGTAAGGCTTCGATTCCTATGGTTTGTTTTTTAACATTGCTTTCTCTTCATTCTTCTACCCTGATTCCTTTTCTCAATGTTGTTTTTTTTTTGTTTTTCTGGTGGTTCACGGCCAGGAGAGAGGAGGTTGGTGCGAAGAGGATGAGTATGGTGCCAAGGATGTTATCGACGGAGGAGACAGGCATCCGCGACGGGGATAACGATGCCACGACGTTCGTGGAGGGCGACCACCGTCTGCGGTGGTCGGTGCTAAGTACAGTACGGTTCTGTTTCCCTTTTTTTTATTTTTTAAGAGAACTGATTCGATTTTTTTTACCTAATATCCTATTTTAACACTAAATTTTTTGACCAAACCTATTGCTAATTAATCCTATTTTTGTTTTTGGAAGAAGCAGAACATTGACCCTAATTTCTTGTCATTCACATGTTTCGATCTATTTACATAAAAATCTGAACTGTAACTTGGTTTCGTATGATTAACATGATCTGTTTCTAATTTTCAAGCCCTAACCTATTTACAATATCAAAGTTTCTAAAAAACATAAACTGAACCTAATTGTTTTACGGTTCAAATATACAATTTATATTACTAATTTAAGAAGCTCAATATATACTGTTTTGATGCTGATTTCGGATTAAATACAATTTATTTACAAAGAGACCTATTATGTACTAAATTAGACAAAAAAACCAACCTCGAATTCCAGCTTCTGTAAAACCTCCTGTGGCTTGCTCTGCTGCCTTTTTTTTGCTTCTGAATTTTAGGACTTTTTGATTAGGGTTCCAGTGTGGAACTCTAACCTTTTTTCGCCCTGAATTTCGTATCTGATTTTCTCTATTTTCTATGAATTTTCGTATGCTTTTGCTGTCTGTTTTTTGGGTGTGTCTAAGCTTGTTTATATAGGTAACAATTAGGTTTTTTTCTGATCCTTCTCCATATTTCTTTCCTTTTTTGCAGGTTTTGGGCTTGTTGGGAAAACTTGCTCAGCAAGAACAGGCCCAAGGAAGCTGCTGTTGCTGCTGTTGTTTTTTGTGTTTCGTTTTCTATTTTTTTTTTGTATTTTTTTACTATTTTCGGATTGTATTATTTTGTATTTTTTAATTTAGTTTTTTTGGATTGTAAATTAATTTTTATTAATTCTGATTTTTATTATTTTGGGATGCTTGTAAGCTGCTATTTGGACAGATTTTTGTTTTTGGTTGAAGTGGAAGAGAATGATTAAATTGGGCCAAGCCCAATCAAAACTAAGCATAGTCCCAACTTAGAAAAAAATGGCTGAAATAAAGCCCAATTAGAACAAATTTAAGATCAGGTCCAATCTAGCCCCATAGGTCCATTTAGGCAAACATTAGACATAAGCCCAATTATTAAAAACTGGTTCAAAACACTAAGCGCAAGCTCAAATAGGCAAGCTAATGAAATCAGGCCCAAAAAGGTTGGACGCAGGCCCAATTGGACAAATCGGTTCAAATCAAAAACAAAACAGCGCTCGAAGTGCCATAGGCTGGTGACACAGGGTTAAATCGATTATGATAAAAGACCGGGCAAAATTAGGGTATAACATTGAGCAATAGTCAAGTATTAGTTTCCCTCTTGAGACCCGATTCCTGAGATAATGGTATCTGGTCTCAATGTGTTTTGTTCTCCCATGTGAGATGGAGTTTCCCTCTGTAGTGCATCTAGTAAACCCATTCTCAATAAAGAACGAGTCTATTCTTTTATTCCAGGCCCTGGGTGCCTGCTTTAACCCATACAGAGCCTTATGTAGATGAAACACATAAGTCTCCTTGCCTTTTTCAATAAACCTAGGAGGCTGTGCTATATACACAATTTCCTCTAAAGGCCCATTTAAGAAAGCTGACTTCACATCCATGTGAAATAGCTCCCAATTTCGACTGCAGGCTAAGGCAGTAACCAACCTTATGGTTTCATGCCTAGCCACAGGAGAAAATACCTTAGTATAGTCAATTCCTTCCTTTTGTTGGAAACCCTTAGCAACAAGCCTGACTTTATACTTAACCACCTTGCCATTAGGATCCAACTTTACTTTAAACATCCACTTCATACTAATGGCCTTCTTGCCTTTAGGTAAAGTGGTTAAAGTCCAAGTCTTGTTTTTCTCAATGAATTGCAGCTCTTCCAACATAGCTTGCTTCCATTCTTTTTTGTTTAGAGCCTTTAGATAGTCTAGAGGTTCTGAATCAGCAACCACTGCAAAGTAAATGATGTCACCTTCATCATTTACTTCATTATCACCTGCTAGATCATAGTATGCCAACCTCCTAGGAGGTTGCCTTAGTCTTGCCTGTCTAGGTAGTATATTCTGTATAGGTTGATTGTGAACTGATTCTGGTGAATCTGGTTCACTTTCAAGCTGTGCAGGTTCTGCCTCAGGCAAGTTAGGCTCCTCTAAGTCACTTTCACCATCACTCTCATGATGGTGACCTTCTGGTACATCTGTTGTACCTTCTTCTAGGATGTTAGGACTATCTGAGCTAACTGGCTCATTTTTATCCCAATCCCATTTGTTATCTTCAAGTATTGTAACATCTCTGAATATTTCTAACTTGCTGTTTGTAGGATTAAACAACCTATAAGCACCAGTAGGGGGTGATATCCTACTAGAATCAAAGGCCTACTCTTATATTCCAATTTCTTCCTTTTAGCATCAGGTACATGTGCATAGCATAGAGACCCAAAAACCCTTAGGTGACTCACACTAGGCTTCTCCCCAGTCCACACCTCCTCAGGTACTTTGTCCTCTAGCCTTTTAGTAGGGCATCTATTAAGTATATAGACAGCTGTAGTGACTGCCTCGCGCCATAAATGTTTAGGAAGCTGTTTTAGTTTTACCATGCTCCTAGCCATATCCAAAATAGTTCTGTTTCTCCTTTCTGCAACCCCATTGTGTTGTGGGGGTATAAGGAGAAGTTACCTCATGAACAATTCCTTGAGTTGTGCAATATGCCTCAAATTCATTTGAGGTATATTTACCTCATCCATCAGATCTTAGAATCTTTAGATTCGGTCCACTTTGCTTCTCTGCCATTGCTCTGAATTCTTTGAATTTAGACAAGGCTTCATCCTTAGTCTTAATTAGGTAGATCCACATCTTCCTTGAGAATTCATCTACAAATGACAGAAAATATTTGTTACCACCCTTAGAAATCACATCAAAGGGACCACAAATGTCTGTGTAAACATCATGAAGTAGATGTTTAGCCCTTTGTGGTAATTCTGTTTTAAATATCTTCCTTGGTTGTTTGCCAAGCAGACTTGTGGTACAGGCACTATTAGGTGCCTCAATCTTAGGTAAACCACTTATTAGGTTCTTAGTACTAAGACTGACTAGACTCCTATAGTTTAGGTGTCCCATCCTCTTATGCCATAGAATACTTTCAGAATCAGTAGTGGCACTCAAGCATTCTGCTTGTGTAGTGCCAATACTTGTTTTGAAAGTTCTATTCTTTGCTAAAGGTGATGTTAGGATCAACCTATCTTGTGTATCTAATACCAGGTACATACTATACATCATGAATTAATACTACCTGCACATCTTCTTTAGTAAACATGATGTTTCCCATACCTGCAGCCTCAATTGATCTGTCACTGGCACATTTAATAGTTGTCTTCTTATTAGGATTGAAATCAATTAACCATTCCTTATTCCCTGTAAGATGGTTAGAACATGCATAATCCAAATACCATATTTCTGTAATAGTTTCACCATTACTGTTAGTAACAACTAAGGCAATATATTCTGAATTTTCCTTTACTTTAACATCAATAACAGTAGTTTCTGCCCTAGGTTCAGTTTCATCATTTAGATCAGAAATCAACTAAACATAACAGGTGTGTTTTCTGTGTCAGAGTCTTCTGTGGCCACATTGGCCTCTTCTTCAGACTCTTTAGGTTTAGTATTTTTCCTAGTAGGACAATCAGTAGCATAATGCCCATAGTTATCACATCTATAGCATTGGACTTTAGATTTATCCTTTTTCTTATTAGAATCAAAGTTTTTCTTGGAGGAATCACCATTATAACCTTTAGGTTTTCCTCCCTTACCTTTAGACCAGTCCTTTGTTGGCTGCTTGCTGCCATTGTAGCTCTTCTTACCTTTGTTGTTGGCAACAAACAGTGTCTGGTCCTCCTCTTCTTCACCATCCAACAGCTTTATCCTTACTTCTTTTGCTTCAAGCTTGCATTGAAGCTCTTCAACCATAAGATCATCTGGTGCAGTAGTATCTTCTATACTGTTTACAACCCAGCCAAACTTTTTAGTTAGAGATCTCAACATTTTCTGACAAATTACCTTGTCAGTCAGTGTTTCTCCATTCAAGGACATGGCATTGGTAATCTTCTTTAGCTTTCCAAAGAAGTCAGCAATGCTTTCTTCCTCTTTCATATTGTTTCCTCAAGGCTTGTAATTTTTCAACCTTAACTGGGGAAGTCCCATTGTAATACTTGTCTAGGGCATCCCAGGCAGATTTAGTGGTTTTGAAGCCTCTAATTCTGTCAAAGTTTGTCTCATCACACCCTAGGTGGATGAGATACAAAGCTTTCCAATCTTTTTGCTCATTTTCATTAAATGTAGTAGTTTGTGCTTCAGTTGGGTCTTCACCCAATGGATTAAAACCATTATTAACAATCCTTAGCACACCATGGAAGCCAAATATGGCTTCCATTTGCAAGGACCTTCTGTCCCAGTTCTTGCCATTCAGTTTAGGAACCTGAGTGAATAAACTTGCAGTTGCCATCTTGTTTATGCACCTTTGTCAACACCTTTTAACTATTGAAACAAAAAACCAGTCTGTTAGAAAAACTCACACAGAGCCTTCTTGCTGTGTGTTTAAAGAAGATAGAAAAGAAACTTTAAGCAACATTAAAGAACTGTAAGAAGATATTGAAAGAAGAGTAAAAATGGCCCAGGAACCTAAGCTTTGTGATACCATGTTAGATTTTCACCATATACTAAAATATTGACCAATTGATAATTGTTTTATGCAGGGGTGCAAGAAAGCAATAATGGGATTTGCAACTATCTGAGATGAAGCCCACTTAACAAGGCCTGATCCACTTAATCAAACCCAGTCAAACCAGCGGGTTAATGCGGAACCCAATGGGTCAAACACTGTTACTACACGTGGATTGTGCAATGGATACGGGTTGATTCACTTGTGCGAATATAAAAACCAATATTTAGGGTTTTCATCGTCACTTCTTCATTGTTTTTCTCTCTCTTCTCTTCTACTCTATTTCTTCTTCTCTTCTACTCTGTTTCTTCTTCTCTTCTTCAACGAAAGCTCGGCTAGGGTTTGCTCAGATCTTGAGCAACCTTGATGATTGAAGCGTGATTTTGCTTCAATCTTTCAACGCGAAGCTTCGTAAACAGATTATACGTAAAACCCCTCTGTTTTACGTCGTGATTTCACAGTCTCAGAAACCCTAAATCTTCGTACCTTTGATTTTGGGAATCTGGTGTTCAGGGTTTCTATCGGCCCTTCACACGAAGGTAATGAACGCTTTCTTTTGCTGTTTTCATCCTTATTTCAGTTCTTTCTTGTTTCTTCAATGCAAACCTTAACTGTTTGTGTTTTGTTTGATGTATGAGATTCTCAACAACTGAGCTTGCGAGGATCTTCACCACCTGTGAAGATTGCAACCTTACAAGCACGAAAAAGGTATAGCACTACAAGAATTTTGGGATTTCTAGCGGACCAAATCCGCCGGTAAGGGCAACAATCCGCCGGGAATTGCACATTACTGACTGTTTTTTTCCGCCGGAAAATCGTTCGCAGGTAACAGTTAACGGCGAAAAAATCCGCCGGTAACTGTTGCCTAATACGCTAGTAATTTACTTTATAATCCGCCGGTAAATGCGCAAATTCCGCCGCTAATTACCGGCGCCAAAGTCGCCGGTAACATATTTGGAATCCGCCGATAAATTTATTTTTTTAAAAAAAAAAATAGTTTTTTTTATTAGTTTATTTAAAAAAAATAATTTATTATTCGTTTATTAAAATATTTATTATTTAATTCGTTTATTTAATTAAAAAAATTATTATTAAATTTATAATATAAATATTTATTTTTTAAATAAATACTAATTAAACGAGAATTGAATAATGCTTTAAAATGATAAAATTTGCATAAACCTCCATACAAAATATTTAAAGATATTTATTACAAAATATAAATTAAAATATCTAATAAAGCTGCTATTGATAGTAGCGGTCGGACGGGTTGTTGTCGAGATCTGTATTATTTAACCATGTTTCAAATTCAGTATTGTTGAGGTCTAGATCTGTGTTGGGGGCTGCTGCTGGGGTTGCTGGGGCTGCTGTTGGGGTTGCTGCTGCTGAGGCTTAGAGTACGGCTGACCAAATGAGCTGTGGAAGGAAGGCCGGAAGAATGGTGCGTACGGCTGAAAAGCAGAGCCGTAAGGCTGCATCAGTGAAAGCAGTTTTATACCTGTCTTCTTCTTTTCTTTGAATTTGCCAGAACCCAGATTTCATATCAAATTTAGAGAAGATTTTTGCATTATGAAGTCTCTTAAGGAGATCTTTCTTGTTGGGGATAGGGTACCTAATCTAGAAAAGGGCTTGATTGAGGGGTTTATAATTGATAACAAGTCTGGGGGTTCCTCTTTCGAATAAGTCCTTTTTTCAGAAGGTCATTAACCTCCTTTTGGCAAACAAGAAGGAGATCTTGATTCATTTGGATAGGTCTAGCTTTGGTTGGGATTTGTCTATCTTGAAAATCCTTTTCATAAGGAAGTTCAACTATGTGATGCTTTCTTTCCCAGAAAGCATTGGGCAGGTTAGAACAAATGGTAGATTGGATTTGTTCTAAGAGGCCTTTAACCTTAAGCTGACTATCTTTTCTTTGCAATTGATTGTCAATGTTCCTAAAAGATATTTCTTCTTTAAGAAAATTGATTTGATTTTCTTTATAAGATATAGGGTTCAAGTTTCTAATAAAAGGTTTTCTTAAAAACTTGAAGATAATGGGTTGCCCCAGATGCTGGGCTATTATGCCATCCTTAGTTATTTGAAAAGGAAAAAGTGACCTTATGAAGGGGGTCCCTAAAATCACTTTGTTTTTCAAATCTTTAACAAGTAAAAATAATGTATTAATTTTGAAAATTTTATTTTCAATAATAGCCGAAGATAATTTATAATTGATTTTTAACTTAGAACCATTAGCGGCACTAAGTTGTTCAGAAGTTTTCTCAAAATATTTTGTAGGAACAAGACCCTCTAAGATGCAATTGGAATCTGCTCCAGTGTCAAATAGAGCAGTAGTTTCTAGGGTAAAGTCTCCTATAACAATTTTGATGTTTAAGTAGAACTTCTGAATCCTAGCATAATTGATAAGACCTAAGAAATCATCGTTGGGAACTTCAATCTCTTCGTCATCCCTGGTAGCAGGAACTTCGGATGATGAATCAGTCCCATAATTGTTCCATTAGTCTAGGATTGTCTGGTGGTTAGCCTGTTTCTGCTTCAGATCTTTAACCTCAGTTTTTAAATTGTTGATTTCGAATTGAAGGTCTTGAATAGTAACAGGTTTAACACTGGTTCTCTCTAATCTCTTAAAAGTATCTTTAAGATTAAACCTATTGGTTACGAGAGGACTCTTGGGGGGGTTTTGCTTCAAGGGTGGACCTTAACTTGTTAAGGTATTTTTCCTTTTCTTGAGGATCAGGAATAGCATTTATAGACTCAAAGAGAAGATCATGTTCTTGATTGAGGACATTGATATGACTAGAGGAATCTGTTAAATCATCCTCCTGGATTTGGTTTAATTTTTCAGAGGGTTGGTCAGAAGGCTCGGAATCAGAATCTTCCTTTGAAGATTGGACTAACAAATTGTTAATCTTATCTTCGATATCTGGATCTAAATTTAGGGCTTTAAGTTTCCCTAAAATCCTACAATTCCTGCTGATGTGGCCTGGTTTGCCACACTTGAAGCAGATGATTGGGTCTCTAGGGTCATTACTATTGTCATAATGTTTCTTTGTGGTTTGACCAGGGGCCTGTGGTTTGGGTTTACTAAAACGTCTTTCCCTATAATAATCTGGCCTAGGTAAAACGTCATTGGATTTAGTTTTGGGTTTGGACCTAGCGTTTGTAGCACAGGGGAGACCAAACTGCTCACAGAAGGTCCCTAGATCTTTACGATTTTGGGCCTTTTCATTGGAAAGCTGTTGTTGAATTTTGTCGTTTTGACAAATTTTTAAAGCAACCCTTTGGTTAATTGCAATAAGTTGACCATAACTTAATTGCTGATATAGGATATTGCCATTAGGGTCTTGACCCCGAAGTTTATCCCTAACCTTATCTCCTAAGGACTTGGGGAGGCCTGCCAAGAATTTCTCCTTCCAAAAAGCCTGTTGGCTATCTTCTCTGGTATAGACTCTTGTCAGGAAGGTGTATTTATACCATCTAAAGTCACCAAGGGTTTTACATCTAATATTGGATAATAATTCGGCAGATCTATCCTTTATCAGAGAAGGATCTCCAATAAATTGTTGGGCAACAGTGAAAATTAAAGTATTAACGGCATCTGGGATACGATAACCATTATCTAAGATAGTGATGCCATTGGGGTCTTGTTTGACCGCAGCGAGGATAGACTGTTTGGCATATTCAGTGAGATAATTATCCCACCAGCCTTTGAGTTGACCACAGAATCCTGCAATAAGGATTTCTTCGATCATATCCTCAGGACAATTGTTGGAGGTTTCATAAGCAGTAGTAACCATAGTCATATTTTGAAGGATTTTGGTTATGCCATACTCATTTTCTCCATCAATGTTCCATTCATAAACATTATTAGCACTAAAGCTTTTAAAATTGGTCTCGTTTTCTTCTAAAAGAAGATCAGGGGCCGTGGCTTTAGGATAGTAAAGTTTAGTTTCCCTTCTCCATTGGTTCTTTGGGTTGTAGATGATAGGACTGATACCATCCTTAGGACTAATATCTTCTGAGTGATCGGAAGAGGTTTTGTCTAACATGTTAATGATCTTACTCTTAGGTGAAGGTGTGTCAGGAGCAGTTGTCCTAAGGAGAATTAATTGCTCATTGACTTTGGTTAAGAGTTCGTCTTTAGTGTCACCGATTTCCTTTTTGATGTGATCCTTAGGATCAGTACGCTGAAGGTTTTTTTTTTGAGGTATTTAGAAACCCTATAAGGATTGAATAAAGGTTTTTCTATTTGGGTGGAAGATGATGATGGTTCATTTTTAGAAGAGTCGAGACAAATTTCCTTGCCTTTCCTACTACTATTAGAATCACCTAAAGCTTGAAGGTACTTGTTTGTATAATTGGATTGCTCCATGAGGTCTCAAATATCCCTGGCAGAGATAGGCCCTTCATCAGTTTTGGTTTTGAAGGGGGAGGCCATAACAGGAGTAGTTTGTTCTTTGCGCTGTTAAGGGTAAAAGGTACTTTGGGTGGAAGTTCAGGCTGGACAATTTGACCATCTTTTAGATGCCAAACTGTAATAACGTCTAAAGTTTTTCTTCCAACTAAGTCTATTTGGAAAAGATAGTCAATATTTTTCTTAATGGTATATGCATGAAACCAATCTAAGGAAGGAATATTGAATTCTACTTGTTCGAGAAATTTATAAAATTTCTCTTGGATTTTTTGTTTTTTGTGTCCCTGGTAGTGCTTAAAGAACCATTCTCTGTGAGGAGACCATTTCTCAGAATAGAATTCTTTCTTAAGGGATTCCTTATCTATGGTGAACTTAGATAAAGGAGATTGTTCTAGATCATTGCAAAGATCTTCGCGAGACTTCTTTGGGATATCTCGGTTTTCTAAGTTCTAATTGGGTTTTTCAAAAGATTTATTTTGATTCTCATTCAAAGAAGAAGATGAAGGTATAGAACTTGAAGAAGGTGAAAGTATAGGAGACATACTGGAAAAAATGTGAGGAAAAGCTTTTGTCAAAGAAGGATATATATTTCCTCACCCATTAATATCATAGCCTTCACTTGGATCTTTAGAAATATAAATATTAAACTTGAACTAAATATTATTTTCTAAATCATACTTTGAAGTTTAAATAATTTTATTCAAAAATCAAACCAATGTATTCTCAGATATATATCAAACTTGAACTAGTAGTTATTTTCTAAATTATACATTGAAGTTAATTATGTTTGTCTTATGATCAAACTAAAGTCATTTCGAAAATATTTCTTCTTTGACTAAGGATCTTTAAAGAAAAGGATCTAAGTGATAGCTTCACAATGCCCTATCCGTCGGGTCTCTCTGCTATCAATACAGTTAGATCACCCAGATTTCTTTAAATCCATCACTTTTGGTTAAAGAATTTCTTACCAAAATATTTAGAACACTTTTAACAGTTGATCATAAACATAGATAATTAAACTGCAAGTTATAACTTAGATGAATAACTCATAGTTCAAAGTTAACATATAGTGAGTACTTATCAGTTGATTATGAACATAATAATTAACTGCAAGGCATAATCATAGATGAATAATACATAATTCAAAGTTAATATCACATTTCTACTTCCCCATCTGGCTCTGATACCAAGAGGGGTTCGGAAGCAGAGACTATAATATGATGAATAACATACATGAATCAAGTCTGATAATTATAAATATTAATATTTCATAACAAATTAATTAATTTCAAATAAGATCATCTAATTAATTAGAATCCCATTCTTTCTCGAAATCACCATCATCATCATCAGATGAGTGAATTCCTGATACACCGACATGATCGACTGCATCCTCATGATTTGTATCTTCTTCTTCATTAACTTCATCACCAGTGTTTGGCTCATCACATAAACGAGTAATGGGTTCAACTTCAATCACTTCATTTACATTGGACATTTCACCCAATTGATATGGCACGTCCTCCACTGTGTCATCATTTGTCTCAATGCGACCTCTTGGTGTTGTCTTAATTGCGAGACACCAACCACGCCGATCAGTCCGTGTTGATGGATAAGAGACGTAATAGACATCACTAGTGCAAAAAAGACATTTAGCGTCAGTTATTTTGGACATTTAGCGTCGGTTATCGTCTGCTAAATGTCGCGATGCTAAAATTGTGGCATTTAGCATCGGTTATTTACCCGACGCTAAATGTCACTTTTAGCATCAGATTTTCAAAAAACCGATGCTAAATGTCTCTTTCATCAAAAAATGACATTTAGCATCGGTTCTTTGAAACAACCGATGCTAAAAGTTATTTGTTGAGACATTTAGCATCGGTTGTTTTAAATAATCGATGCTAAATGTCATTTTTTTATCATTTTTATTCAACGGTTTGATTGATAAATTTCTCAACAAATAACTTTGAGCATTGGTTGTTTCAAATAACCGATGCTAAATGTCATTTTTTGATTTAAAAATGACATTTAGTATCGGTTGTTTGAAACAACCGATGCTAAATGTTATTTTTTGAGACATTTAGCATCGGGTATTCTAAATAACTGATGCTAAATGTCATTTTTTGATTAAAAAAATGAAATTTAGCATCGGTTATTTAGAATACCCGATGCTAAATGTCTAGTTTCTTTTTATAATTTTGCTAATTTTTATCCAAACCAGAATTATAAGAACCTGCTTTTGTAACATAGACAGAACATGCACAACCCAAAACAGAAGTCATATAACAGCCAGAACACAAACCTTAACAGAACTCATAATACAGTCAGAATTTACACAAAACAGAATTTATAACACAGACAGAATTTACACAAAACAGAAGTCATAACACAGCCATAATTTACAATAACCTGTTAACACGGCCAGAATTCCTGCCCAACACAGACATAATTTACAATTACACAGACAGAATTTAAAACCATAAACCTGTTAACACAGACAGAATTTACAATTACAAATTGGAACCATAAACCATAACAGAAGCAGCACAAATATTGGAACCATAACAAAAGTATTTCTGCCCAACACAAACTATGGAACTATTGTATCTAAAACAAAATATTTCTAAAAAGACATTAAACTAGTAAATCTAAAAGAGTGTATCCTTTTGTTCTGTATGCCTTTGGGTCATTAAATACCTACAAGTTTAAAATTACTCAAACAAATTATATCCAATCAACAGTAATACACACAATCAGATATCCAAACAAAATTATACCTTCTCCCAATTATCAACAACACCGGCACTCAAAATGGTCAGCATAAACTTCATCTCATAATAGCCACAATGAAAACTATTCCGTTGTATTGGCATCTACACAATTGAATTAACAAAATTAAAGAGAATATATATATATATCATATATTAATTCACTCTAAATTAAATCAACCCATATTTTAAATTACTTACTGTAGGGTACAACCACTTGGTGGTCGATGTAGAATCCCCTTTGACAGCTCTAATAACATAATATAAAATTAGTTATAAAATTTCAACCCAAAGTTCAAATACTACAATCTAAACCATGATAAAAAAAATTAAAAACTTACTTGCTAAACATGTCTTGATTTCTTTGTTTGGCTGGCGGCATAAGGAACACATCCAGACCACAGTATTTTCATTTGGGAGTAAGACAACCAGTTGCCAATGATTGCTGCAACATTGATAAACTTAAAATTAAGCCACACACAAACAAAGGAAAATGAATTACCAATTCATTGAAATATGCAATCACGTACCTATGGCAAAATGGAGCCATATATATGAACTTATTGGTGGTCAATTTCACTTGAATATTTTGAAGAACGGTATTCATGTGCATATTCTTCAAGTTAAGCTTATGTGGACACACAAATCCATATATTTCACCCGTACCTCTTTCAACACATAGACGATACAGATATCTAGTGGCACGTAATAAAAACTATCAAATTTATTAATATATGTAGAAATGTGAGAAATTGACATAATGAAATAAACTTTACTACTTACGTGCACCATATGCTCAAATGGCTTAACTCAAGCCACTCTTCACCGGAAACCATGTCCATGATCTCTTTGAAGGAGACAAAGCACTCATGATCTTCATGCTTCAACCTTATCCTAGCATGTCTCTTATCAGCATACCCCGTCATAAGGATCTCTTTCAGCCAATCGATTTGGACCTCCTCCTCCTCCACATGAGATGGTGTGCAGCTAGCCTTAGATCCAACAGTGGTCATGGGAGAGGGAACCTGAACAGCCGCATTATGAACTCCTCCACATGAAATGCTGTGCTGAGTAATTAAAACATACATATAAATTAAACTAGAATTTATGAATTGATTCAAATAATACAACAGATCTAGTAATATAAACTTATACCTCTGCCAACGTCTTGCGAACTCGGTCTTGCACCATCACTTCCACGCCCTCCATAAGCTCTTTCATCATCCCCAGGTTATCAAATTGTGAGATGCTCGAGGCAGAACGTGCTACACTTCCAAAGTATCTCTTCATCCCGACACCTTTTCCAGCTCCCCGAACACGCCCGGGATGCTCAGGTGTTCCAATGGCAGCAGTCAAAATATCATTCTTTCCTTCCGGAATGAAAGATCATTGGCTACTCATAACTGTAAGTTCATCCTACAACAAAAACATGTTCACGTGTTACAATTGAATTACTTAAACAAAGCATACTTTTATTCAACTTAGATCCACACAAAATTTTACTTACAATCTTAGTTCCAACTGATGCTGACTCCTCCGATACATAAGATCCAGATTTGTTTTTGCGGCCAACCTTCCACATTTCATGACGCTCTGGAGATGTAGGCTCCACCTCCAAAGAAGGATCGCTAGACTTCTCCTGAATTTTTTTTATTTGATCTTCTTTCAAACTCTTCTTCAACTTTTTATGACCGCCTGGCCTCATTGTGTGGTTGTATTTATTATTTTTTTGAATATTCTTGGCAGCTTCTCTCTTAGCCTGTTACAAAAAACAAACACCACCAAAAATATAACAGATCATTAATGTTTAAGAAACTAAAATATTTGTAGTTAAAACAATACCACAAACTCCTCAGTAAAGCGACTGTTATAAAATGCGGCCCATGTCTCGGTAGATATGCTGCTATACTTGTGACATGGCATTTTTTCACCATTTGTATCCCCATTACCAAAGACATATGTTCTGGTGAGCTTTGTCTTGAACTGTCTCCAACAAAGATTGATATGAGACATCCAAGTCTTCTCGAATTTCTTATCGTCGGGAACATCAAATGTTTGCTTTACATCATCCCAAGCAATCCTTTTTGTCTCGTCATCAACCTCACTCCAATTCATGGGCAATATGCTTATTTGTGTTCGTGCTAATAGGTCTTGAATTTGTTAGCATAAGGACCAATAAGATCGCCTTTACTATCAATATCCACTCTATATTTTTGACCAGTTCGGCAACTAGAAGTGAACTTATGTAATGATGTCGGACGTCTAGTATTCTTTTTGGGAGGGTCGGCACTGGAATCATCCATGATAAGAAATCTGTCACATACAATCGAAACAAACAGTCATTGTCATTAAGTTCTCCAGTACAATTTCATAGGAACATACAATAGAAACATACAAAAGAAGAAATTTGTCACATACAACAGAAACAAATAGTCATTGTCACCAGTACAATAGAAACATACAAAAGAAGAAATCTGTCACATACAATAGAAACAAACAGTCATTGTCATTAAGTTCACCAGTACAATTTCATAGGAACATACAATAGAAACATACAAAAGAAGAAATCTGTCACATACAATAGAAACAAAAAGTCATTGTCACCAATACAATAGAAACATACAAAAGAAGAAATCTCTCACATAAAATAGAAACAAACTGTCACTGTCATTAAGTTCACCAATTCAAAAAAAAAAGAACAAATCTAAACTCCTTCGTATAAAATTCCTTCATTATGATCATTGCGAGTGGCATGTTCATCGTCAACTTCATTGTCATCAACTGAAGTAGGCACTTGTGTTAACAAACAAGGTGTTTCGGAAATTGCAAGACTTGAATCTTCATTTTCATCACTGCCTATTTTTCCTTGTAGGACCACTGACCACTTTTTGTTAGAAGGATCTTTGACATAGAATACTTGTTTTGCTTGGTCGGCCATGATGAAAGGTTCATCATTATAACTTACCTTGTCATGGTCCACTAGTGTAAATCCCATTTCGTCGGTACGACACCACTGTTGTTGTTAACCCACTTACATTTAAAAAGGGGCACTTTAAATTTACAGTAATCAAGCACCCAAATCTCTTCAATGACACCAAAGTAAGCAATGGATGCGAGCACGGGATTAGTATCCTTTGAACTAGAGAAGTGCATTGAGGAAGCCATGACCATAACTCCACTATTTTGCATGGTACTTTTGTCGTCTTTCGATTTTGTGTAAAAGGAAAACTTATTTATGTCGTACCCGCTCCAACACACGACGTTAAAGCTAGGGTCATGTGCTAACCATCTCAAAGTCTCAGAGGCACTCGCATCTTTCTTAATCTCTAATTTAAACCAATCTATGAATGTGTTGTTATGCTCGTTCAATAACAATATTTCTTTCATTCGAGGGTTTTTGGCCTTTACTATCTCTTTATGGAGAGACAAGTAAGGTAATACCTCATCTGTGTTTTTCAAAACATACAAATGTGCTTGAAGCACTTCAGCTCTACCCATGCTCTTAGTGGTTATACCATGTGTTACCTATTGGAAGCATGTCTACCAACAGCTCAAGTAATTCAGTGAATCCCTTATTAGTCCACCCAATATTTATCGCCTTCAGATTGATCAATTTTAACGTCGCAGACAGCCGTGTGTATTTTGTGAAACCCATATACAGAGGTTGTCTTTGCACAAAGTACATATTCATGCGCTCTCTTAAAAGATTCAGGACCAATGTCACGTATCATATCCTCCATTCGTCATCCATATCTTCATCGACTTTCTCTCCTTTGGACACACTTGGGTTGTCGGTTGATTCACCATGCTATATCCATGTGGTATAATTGGGACAGATCCCATAAACAAAGAGATGGTCTCGTATTACATTTGGTGGTTGTGGGGCTCGATTCACACAAAAAACAACAAGGGCAGGAAAAAGTTTTGGGAACATCAATTTTGGGAACACCAATTTTGGGAACATCTGTTTTGGCAAAATGTGCTTGAGCAAAATTTATAAACTCTTCGACTCCGTTCGCATACTCATCACTCAGACGATTACTTTGCATCCAACTACGATCCATGACTACACTCTAAAATAATAGACCAAGTATTGTCAAAACAAAACCAAACTATCACATCAAACCAACGGCAACAATTAATAGTTAGTTATACAAGCATATTCTAACTAAGTTGAACACAACAGAACTGGAAAAATGCTCCCTCTTAACACTAGATTCCAGAGAACAATGACCAACAATTTGGCCAAAGGTTTTACACCCCAAGTCAAGAAAACAATCATTTTCCTCCAAAAGTCATATCTATTGCTATTGCTAACACACTTCCATCACACAGTAAGTTGCAAATAATGAATCAGGAAACTTGAAAATAATGAGTAAACAATGAATCAATGAACATAAAGATAGAACACACAGCAACCAAGAGAGAGAGAGAGAGACTAACAAGTTCAGTAGGTGAATAGCTGATGAGGGTGAACTTTTTATATCTGTGATAGACTCTGTTCAGCACAAAAATGACAAATCAGAAAAATTAAAATTAGGGTTTCAGAACAAAATAGAAGCAATTAATCAAACCAGAGAAGAATACGAACCAGGTGCGACGACGGAGAGGTTGTCCTTAAGAGGAGGCCGATTTGAAAACTTAAGGTTTCGAATATCCTTGCAGTGAAACGAGGGCGAGGAAGGCGACAGTGAGCAAGGCGACGGCGAGAGTTGAGAACGGTGAGAGCGTCGTGTTCGTCGAGTTCATAGTGAGAGTGTCGTATTGTTGACGGCAAAGAAGAGTGAGAGCACTGTCTTCGATTTAAACACCCGATGCTAAATGTCTAAAGCAAATACATTTAGCATCGGGTGTTGAAACACCCGACGCTAAAAGTAGACGCGAAATATGAAATCTTCCATTTAATTGCAAAAATGCCACCGGTTCAACATTTAGCATCAGCTGTTCAAACAACCGATGCTAAATGATGCTTAATAATGTCTTTTTTCCACTAGTGCTTGTCTCACATTTTGTGCAATGAAGAACGGATCATACAGTCGATATGTACTATTCATTTTAATGTCCACTGTATTTGTCTTTGGATTAAACTTTGTTTCTCGAGCGGACGGGTCAAACCAATTACAATAAAAAACAACTACCTTTTGACTATAATCAAGATAAGGGTACGCAACTTCATATATGTGTTCAACCACACCATAGAAATCATCTTCGCCTCTCCCAGTGACACCCTTCATGCAAACTCCACTATTGACTGTTTCTCTGCCCTCTGTCCATTACTTAGTGTGAAATTTGTATCCATTGACAAAATATGTGTGCCATCTTTAACACATCTTCGAGGACCGTCAGATAAGTTCCTCAAGTGTTGTTTGGTAGGAGTCGGCGGGAGGGAATACACACATTGCCTAAACCACATTGGAAAATGCACATGAATATAAGCAGAAGATTGTTCTTCACTTACTGCCACTAATGACAAGAACCCCCTAATAATAAATTATTAATTATCGTTACACAACTGTGTAATTTAATTTATCAACTAATTGAGATATCTAGGTCGAGAAATACATACTCAATGAATGGTTGGACCTCAGTACAGTTTATCAAGACATGAACATGGGCTGAATTTAACTCTTCTTCTGTTAGCAAATGAATTGACTCATTTCCAGACGGACGACCAGGTAGACAAAAGACTGACAAAGCTAAATGATGCCTTGGACATTCAATTTCCATTTCATTTCGACTACTTCTAGGAGCAAATTCATTCTTGAAATAATAAGAACAAAAATGAGTTGTTTCACGGTGTAAGTAAGAAGAACATATCGATCCTTCAACTCTAGCTTTATTTTTAACTGATCTTTTTGAATCACCCATGAACCTACAGAAAATGATATGTTAATAATCATCTAATCCAAATGATATATATAAACTTCTTTCATATATATATATATATATATATATATATATATATATATATTAACTGACCTTTCAAACGGATACATCCATCTGTATTGGACAGGTCCGCCAAGTTTAGCTTCATATACGAGATGAACAGGAAGATGCTCCATAGAATCAAAGAAACCAGGCGGAAATATTCTCTCCAACTTGCATAAGATAAGTGGGATGTCATGTTCCATTTTTGTAAGGTCATCCGCTTTTAGCGTTGCAGAACACAAATTCTTATAGTATTGACTTATTTCAATGAGCGGATTCAAAACGTGTGTTGCCAACGAACTAAAGGAAATAGGAAGTAAGAACTCCATGAATACATGACAATCATGGATCTTAATCCCATGTAACCTCCCATTATCCACATCGGAACAACTTGCTAAATTGGAAGAATAACCGTCTGGCATTTTCAACTCAGAAATCCACCGATAAACTGCTTTCGCTTGCTCCGTAGATAAAGTATAATTTGCTTTGGGTTTCAGTGTCCTACCGTTAGCTTGCTCAACCAACAACAAATCCTTTCACCAGCAGTAATGATCCACGTCCTTCCTAGCCTTCTCATTGTCTTTCGTTTTACCTTTCACGTTCATAACAATATTAAGCTTAGTTCGGCCGTTTAAAAATTTTTGGAATACCGGAATTCTAGATGTTATCAAAGAAATTCTTTTCAATATGCATTACATCAAGATTGTGTCTCAATATATTATCTTTCCAAAATGGAAGTTCCCAAAAAATACTTTTTTTGGTCCAATTATGCCATAGTCCATAACCATCTGGACGAGAAACAACACCCGCAACGACTTCCACAGGAGGGATATCCTTGACACTGTTCCAAACTTCTTCTAGTGTCAGCCTACGAGGAGGTTCAGCTGTTTCAACATTCTCCTTGATGAATGCATATTTTGACTTTCTAAAAGGATGCTCGGTAGGTAAAAACCTACGGTGCGAGTCAAACCATGAGGTTTTTCCTTCATATTTAAGAGTAAAAGCCTTTGTGTCAACCATGCAAATCAGGCACGCCATCTTACCATGTGTCCCCCATCCAGACAACATTCCATACGCAGGAAAGTCATTAATGGTCCACATCAAAGCCGCCCTCATCATGAAATTTTGTCTTCGTGCTGCATCATAAGTTAACACACCATTCCACAACCTTTTTAGGTCATCAATCAAAGGTTGCAAATATATGTCAATACCAGCTGTTGGATTAGTTGGCCCTGGTATTATAGCATTTAAAAACATGTAGGGTTTAGACATACACATTTCAGGAGGAAGGTTGTATGGGGTAACAATAACTGGCCAACAAGAATACGGTATGGCGGACGCTTGAATATATGGTGTGAAACCATCAGAGCATAAACCAAGCCGAACATTGCGTGATCTGGATGAACACGATCAAAATGCTTCCAAGCTTCACCATCAGATGGATGACTGATGGGATCACGGCAAGTGTACCAGATCGTTGCAAGTAATAGTACGGAGAGACCGAGTGTCGAACTCAGGGACTGCGGTTAATTATCAGTTTAACAATTTAACTTCTAAAATGAAAAGGTACTAAGTTGGAATTGTTTGACAGGAAATTAAAGTGATAAAGATGTAAATATTTTTTGTGATTTTAATTTATAATGATAACAAGAACACAAGTATGAATTTATATGAATTAAAAAGCGTTGGGGACGAGCTTCAATTTACTTCACTCATATATCTAACGAATCAAACGTGTTATTGAACTTATTTTATGAGCTATGATCAAATTGTTATAATTATTCTAATCCTAATTCCTTAGGTAAGAGAACCTTTATTCCTAATAAAATTCCCTAATTCCTTAGGTGACCTTAAAGAGAAATAAGCAGTAATAACAACAATTATCTTATGATTCTGAATACCAATGACTATTCCTAGACGAGAGATAAACAGATTTCAATTCTCAAGCATATCTAATTCAAACTTCCATTCATAATCACATATCATAAATCATCCTAAGAGTGATCAAATCCTAGAAAGCGTTAAGGACAGAGATTGAAACATAAATCATAACATTCATTCAAATAATAGAGGTTTGATTCAACAATATAAGAGATTCATGAATTGTTACTCATCCCCAACAAGAGGAAATTTAGCTAGACATATAAATAGAAATAACAAGAGAAAAGATCAAACTAGAGGGAGAAGCTGACAACATTGATGCTCCAATGACTTGTTCCCAAGCTTGAATCATCAACAGAGGTCAGCGGAGTGCGAATCCTTGCTGTCACAGACTTCAGAGTGCAAAACGAGACTATTCCCAATGATCAAAATGACCTAAAATTCGAGTTACAGGCTTATATATGAGCTGGGTAAGTGACCCATCGCCAGGCGACCTGAACAAAAACAAGGAATTTTTAACACCAACGCCTGGCGAGCAGAACCCATCGCCAGGCAACCCGAACCAAAACAACGATTTTTTAACACCATCGCCTGGCGAGCAGAATCCATCGGCAGGGTACCCAAATTAGAACAGCGCCTGGGAAACTCAGCTACCATCGCTCGGCGACCTAGTCCCATCACCAGGCGACCAAAAGTGAAAATTTTCCTTTTTTTTGTATCTGCTGAACCGCTAGGTAAGATCCTGTCATAGCTAGGCTAAGGGCAACAAAAACAAACGAATTAAAGGTACCAAGTATCTCCAAAACACGTAAACAAAAATCAAATTCAATCTAAAAACTAACAAACAAAAATCAAACTATTATGATCTTAAACCATACTATAATTGAGAAAAACTTAAGAAAAACTAATTAAAAATTAGTCAAACTATACATATAATGCAGAGCAATCAATGACGTAATTCACCAGAATTATTTCTATTTTCATAGTGCCACGTCATTTAACCCGCAGTTTCCAATGAAGTGAACATCCTCTTCACTCTTGGTATAATCGGTAGGTAGAACATTGCTTTCATTGGAACTGGTTTGCCTCTGCTTATCCCTTTCCCGCTGACACGATACCGTGGCTCTTGACAAAACTTGCATTCCAGCAACTCTC
Organism: Astragalus membranaceus; assembly: GCA_039519185.1. NCBI lineage: Eukaryota > Viridiplantae > Streptophyta > Magnoliopsida > Fabales > Fabaceae > Astragalus > Astragalus membranaceus. The sequence goes on along the minus strand of CM076854.1, from coordinate 161,011,341 downwards.
CATCATTTATGCCAAACTCATTGTTATAATAGATCATGCAACCAGACACACAATAATCAATTCTTATAGAATTTAAATAAAGCTTCGATACCAATCTTTTAGCATCATAATAACTCTGCGGCAAAAGTCCTCTAACGGGGGTTGCGTCCAACATCATTTTAGTCATGTATTCCATGCACAATTCTGCAACGTTAAATTGAGACTTAAGACCCAACAACCGAACACACATTGATAACTTAGAGTCTGTAGATCCTTCAAATAATGGTTTATTTGTCTCACTCAAAAACATAGAAAACCTCTGAGCTTCCTCGTTTGGAACTTCTTCAGCATCATATTGTGGTTCTTCGAAATCTAAATTTACACCGACAGCATTAGATATCATCCCCTAAACAACATCAAACGGCGGCTGATATCCCGTAGTCGTTTGATTACTACTTGATGTGGAAGCTACGACTGGACTTGACGTGGGACCTTCTACTTGGACAGGAACATTATCAACCGCAGGAACTCCAGCTGCTACCTCGCCATAACAGGTCCATATCTAATAATTTGGCTTAAACTCATTATTGTACAAATCAAGTCGAACATCACATTCATTTTTTATAGATCGAAACATACATTTGGAGCAAGGACATCTAATTCCACCTTGTCGCTCAAATTCTTTTTGACGCTTAGCAAAAAGAACAAACTCTTCGACTCCTTGTGCAAAACATCGTTTCAACCCTGCTCTTCCAGGACACATTCGATCATACATACAACTACGATCCATTTTTTGTGTATGTCCCCTTATAATATACAAAACACAACATATATCATACATGTGTATTAATTAGAACAATACACATGTGTATTAGAACAATACACATTAGTATTGGTATTGGTAACATTTTATTTTAGGAATAATTTGACTTTTTTTACTTATATTATATATATAAATATAATATCGTATTTATTTTATCTAAAAAAATACAAATAACAAACAAATAATACAATCTAATTTATTTTATTTCTTCGAATAATTTCAACTTATAACATCAATAATTTTTACTAAATAAAAACTATTACACAATAAATTAAATTTATTTTACTTTCACAAAAAATTTCAGCTAATAACATCAAATAACATTAAAATACTTCGTATTTAATTTTACTAAATAATAACTAATAATTTTTCTGTTTTTTACTAATAAACTAATAACATTTTAAACACAGTTCAAGCATTTCAGATAATAACAACAAATAACATTTTATAACAAATAATTTTTTTAACCAACCGGCAGTGAAGAGAAGTCTCTGACTTGATGCTTCCCGGACTCTTTTGAACAAAACTTTCAAGCAAACTTCAAACTCCAAACTCCAAACTCCAATCAATTGCAAAACAAATAATAACAAAAAAAATATTAAACAACACATATTCAAAAACTAAATATTAACTAAAACAATCAAATATCAGTTAAAAAACATACCTTAAACAAAACTTAAGAATAATCTCGCAGAGGGAACAAAACAGATTTCGAGTGAAGTGGATTGAGGGATTTGAGAAGAGAAGAGTGAGAGATTTCGGAGAAGAGAGTGAAGAGTGAGTGACGAAGGGGTTTGTATATATAGAGGGACGCTGCAACAGCTATTTTACAATTCCGCCGGAAATGACGCTTACCGGCGGATTTTGTGAGTACCGGCGGATTTCAGTAAACGAGATGAACACAACTTCCAATAAAGAAATCCGCCGGAAATAGAAAATACCGCCGGAATTTTGAATTTTATCGACGGAATGTTAATTACCGGCGGATCCAGTTGCATTACCGGCAGATCCAGTTACATTACCGGCGGGCGTTTGAATTTCGAAATTTAAATATTTTCCGCCGAAAAACATGCTTACCGGCAGATTTATTTGCGGGTTGTTTCCGGCGGATTTTGGCGCCAGAACACTCTCTTACCGGCGGATTTATTTTAAATATTAATTTAAATTTTTGAAATATATCCGTCGGAAACTGAACTTACCGGCGGATTATTTTTAATTTTTTTCACAAAAATGGTTCCGCCGGTAAAAATTGAGAAAACCGCCGGTAAGTTACAGGCAAATTAAAATCCGCCGGTAAATCTTGAAGAATCCCCCGGTAATTTACTGGGGGATTTATTCCGCCGGTAACGCCTAAAATCCGCTGGTAACGTACTGGCGGATTTATTGCGCCGGAAATAGACAGTCGGAAATGTGCGAAATTCTTGTAGTGTAGACTTCTGTTGACTCATCTTCATATGTATATTGTTGCTCAGTTTTAAAGTCAAAATGCTGGTCTTTGTTTCTATTTCAGTCAATTTTCACGGGGAAATAGCATAGAATACAATTGATGTCATTAGGATTGCATTGTAAGTTATTATCCTCTTTTCTGGTGCTTATTGTAAGAGAAAACCTTCAATTTGGTGTTTCATCAATTAGAGAACCAGACAGCTTGCCTAGTGACACAACAGAGAAAAGAAGAAAAAAAAATTCTGCGCAGTTTCGCGTCGCGACCAGATGCCATCGCGTCACGACCCAGGCAAAAATTCTTCCATCGCGTCGCAATGGTCTGCAGAATTGACAGAAATATAAGTGAAAAATCAGAATATTTTGGGGATTATTCTTTGAGGCAAAATTGGGGTTTTGGAGCTGCGGAAAAGAGCAAGATTGGGAGCTTCTCTACACTTGGGAACAAGGAATTGAAGGATCCAATGTACTCCCCTTTGTGTAACTTCTCTTTTACCTTGTCTTTCAATACTTTGAACATATGAGTAGCTAATTTTCTTAGGGTTAGGAAGAGATGAATCTCTCCAAAACTATCATGTGATTCCATTGTTATGATCAATCCAATTTAGTTATCCTTTTAAATTTGCCTTTACCTCCGTTCTTATTGCTTTACAATAGTTATTGTTGTTGTAATGAATTAGGGTTTACTTTCACCATTGGGAGATGGGTTATGTTTTCCAGACATTGGGGTTTTAGGTCATGAGTGTGATGATTATAGGAATATGACATTACTATCACGAATTCCGTTAATTCTCTACGTTTAATGCTTTGTTTAGTGGCGATGCACTTAAGAAATTAGGGTTTCCCATAAGATAAAAGGGGTTTTGAGGCAAGGAATTGTCCTTAATCTGTAATAGTTGAATTGAATCTTTTATTTGGGTAATTAAATTGGAATTGATCGATGGTATAGTGCACGATAGTGTAGGGGAGAGGATTCGATTCCTAACCACTTTTACTCTCGCATTTTATTCTCACATTTAATCTTTTTCGGTTACTATCTATCACTCCTTATTTTAAACATTTTAGTAATTAATTAATTAAATTGATAATTAGTCGCAATCTCTGAGTTCGACACTCGGTCTTACCGTTTTAATATTACTTGCAACGATTCGGTACACTTGCCGAAAAGTTAACAAATTCCTTCTCTCACTTACTCTCTTATTTTTCTCTTTTCTGTTTTGGACTTAGAACTCAAACACTCACCGTTTTTGTTCTCTGTGAATGCGAGGTACACTTTTACCAACGCAAGGCTCACCAACTCTCTCACAGAACTCAGAAATTACAAGAGCAAAGAAGATAAAAGGCTATGAAGAGGAACTTGTAAAGTTTCAACCTAAAAACATTATTTCACTATATTCAATTGTATGTACATGATGTATATTTATAGCTTTATCTGGAAAACTAGCTGTTAGAGAAAGTTTCTTGTAACCAACAAACTTAGTTTGTTGTAACAATAACAAACTAGAATAGTTAGTTAGAAACTAACTTTTTCAAAATGTAATCTAGGGACATTTTGGACACTTTAATTTCTAACGACTAATTTAGTTAGAATAGTTGTTAGGGGTATTTTTAGAGTTTTGCTTAAACTCAATAGTGTGACTGTGTCCCACAGTAGATTAAGCCATTGGACTAACGATGTTGATTAAACCTTATTACTTTTGTTTCTTAATATACGAAGAAATTACAAAAATCACAAAGACTAATGAACCTATTAAATGTGATAAAGTTTAAGTCTTATACTAAATAATCTGCTAGTGTAAATTTTTTTACCCACCATATTGACTTTTAGTAGTAAACTTAGATGTCACATTAAATAGTGGTGAAAAGAAATTTTAGCAGTGCTTGGATTATTATTGTCTTTGATTGCAATCTCTTCTCGTTTGTTTCTTGCTAGCATTCATTTAAGTTTCGTGCTGATTTTGCGATAGATCCTTAGGATCATTATGCCATCAATCATATGATAGAGTTTCGTGTTGATAACGTGTTATGAAATAACCTTTACTTGAGTAAGAACAAATATGAGACATCATATAAGAGAATAGGGATGACGAAGAGAGAATGAGAGAGTCTTTCCATTCAAGTATCCATTTACACTAAGATATGAGTCCTATTTATAGGACACAAAAGGTAAGTGAATGATCAACATTAAGATCCACTAATAATCCCTCAATAATGGGTTAGTGGAAAATGGAAGACTAGGAATATGGACATCCACTAAACTAATTATTCATAACAGGACAAACTATTTTTTAAAATAATTTTCATATTGTACTTAAAAATATCAAATTCTTTGTGACTACCAAATTTATTACATATTTACTATCAATTTAGTAAATACAAAATTTATATAATATTTAGGGTTTTTGATTTGGGGGAAATTTGGGGAAGAAGATGATATTTTTAACTTTAACCACAAAATATCTACGTCAGTGATTTAATTTACACGTGTACAGGCCTACCAGTGAGTCTATATCTCCACTTAACTTCCTAGTCAGCATTTGTTAATTGAGGTGGACACGATGTCCGAAAAATGATTTATGTGTCACGAATTGAAACGTAGAAATCCTATTTGGGAAATAAAAAATTTAAAGGACCAATATGAACTTTTAAAAGAACTTAAAGGACCAAACATGCATTTTGAGATTTATTAGGAAAAATTGTGCTAAAATTTGGAGAACACGAGGATACATGAGGGTAGTAATGGAAATAAGACTTCTCCTTTACTTCTCTCACACCAACCTCTCTCTCCCCATACTTTACCTATACCAAACATACTATTGACGAAAGAGAAATGCTAGCAACACTCACTTTTATACATGGGAGAAAAATGAAACGCAATAACCTATAAGCTCAAACGCTATAAACTAGAGAAAAGACAGTATATAAGCTAGTAATATCAACTTACTATGAGTTTATTCACTATAAGTTATCCGATAAATGCCAGTTCTTTGCACTTGCTAAACAAAGCCGAGGTTTTTTCTATATATATGCATACTAGGGCTCAGTTTGGTAAGTGGTAAGTGGTAACATATAGCGTTTAATGGATAACATATAGCGGATAAGGTTGTGGTAAGTGGTATCAATAGCTTATAAGGTTTTTTCACTAGTTTATAGCATTTTTTCATACACTATTTGAAGTGGTGTTTAAGCTTATAGCTTATAGTCACTTTTCTCTCATTTTTTAACCTTATTAATTTAAATAAATTTCTCATTTATCCTTTATTAACCGAATATTCTCTCTCAACTTTAATTATTAATTACAAAGGTCCTTCTATGCCATTTTATATTCATAAGCTAATTCAGTCCAACATTTTAAATTTAATCTGCTACCTTATCTACTATCGGTTATCTCATCCACTATAAACTAGCTTATCCACTATCTTGTACTTTGTGACACTACTATCAATAAAACTTATCCAAAAATAAGCTTATCCGCGCTATTCACTAACATATCCACCATCCGCTATTTTTTTTACCAAATATAGTCTACTTCTAATTTGTTTTTCTTAATATGCTACAATTAGAATCAAATATGATTGGGGCACCATTCCCTCACCCTAAATTTTAACTACAAAAAAAATTAGAGTCAAATATAATATAGATTACAGTTCAAATTAAAAATTTCAATGATTGGAGTTTCAATTAAAAATTCATATATATATATATATATATATATATATAATCATATCAATCGGGTTTTTTGTCAGGTGTACTCGCCTTTGTGAGCCAGTGTGATTCTCCCCTATTAATAGAATTTTTGACACACTCAAGACCCGAACACCTTTGTTGGCTGGCATTGCTCGTTTCAATAAAAGAGTATACCAACACGATGGAGCACAAGTGGTAGATGTACTTGGGTCCGTTAACCATTTGGTTGAGTTCGATCACTGGTCGGTGCGGATGGAGAAATATTTGTTTGGAGATATCAACCCCTTAAATGGATCTTCGATATTAGTCTCCCTCGACGCCATAGAGAATACATTGATTTTTAAAAAAAGAGTATAATATTCTTCCGTCAAAAATATAAGAATTTTCACCGTACTTAATTCTTAAGGTATCTCAAATAATCTTGTCAAAAAAGGAAATCGATATTAATAATTACCAACAATAATAACAATTATTCCCTTCACACACTAAATTTTTATAGGCAAAATCGCGCTTACAGTCCCATAAGTTAATTTTAAAATTATTTCCTTCGTTTCAATTTTACTACACGTACAGGATTCGTTTCAATTTTACTACACGTACAGGATGTTAGGATATATAGGTGAATAAATCAATCTGTCCTGCACATGCATTAAATCTTTACACGAAAGATACCAATAACACATGTCTTGTTGGTATGCACCGATGAAAGATAGCGAAGCTTAAAGAGAATAATTCGATGATATGTGTTTGAACATAACAAAGTTCAAAGATTTTTTGAGTTTTCGAAAAATATTATGGAAAATCAATCCACCGAAAAAATTACTGGTTTGAGTCGCGGACTAGGTCACTCTCTTTAAGACGTTTCGTGGCACTGCTCAAAATTGTACAGGCAGATCAACCACGACGTCTCCAGGATAAAACAACCCAGTTAAAATTGTTACGAAATATCACTGCACGGTGAAATTTCGCTCAAGAAATACACCTTCATATTATGGTCCGAAGACCACTCAAATATGGTACTAAGACCACTCTAATATGGTACGAATACCACTCTAATTTAAGAAGAAAGGAAATTGGGGAGGGAGAAGAGAAGAAAACTCGGTACTGCTTCGAGTTTTCGGTGCAAAGAATAAAGTGAGGAAATGTCCTATTTATAGGAAAAAACTCGACTTGCTGCGCAAGTAAGTTGTTGGAGAAAAATCCTCAACAGATAAGAATGGCCTACTTGCTGCACAAGTCAAGTTGTTGGTGAAAAATCCTCAACAGCTAAAAACGGCTAGTTCAGCGTATCTGGTCAGTTCAACGAATCTGGACAGTTAGCGAGCTACGCACCAAAATAAAATAAAAATAATTATTTTTCGCAAAGAATAAATTACACCTCATAGCCCAGGCCCAAGCCTAGGCCCGGCCCGGCCCGACCGGGTGACCCAGTTAGATGGCGCGCGTGTGTGTGGTGGTCAGTTAGTGTGCGTGCTGTCCCTTTTACAAAACTGGGTACCCCTTGAGCCCCAAACCAATGTGTGAAGTCCACACTTATAAGCACTCTTAAAGTGCCTAGTCTTAGCAATGTGGGACTTTTTCAATTCACCATCACCAAGGTTCCAACAATCCCCCACTTGAATTTAAGCGGAAGTTTCAGAAGTAGCGTCAAACGCCTCCATAAGATTGTGCATAAGCAGAGGTGTCATTCGACTTGAACCTTTGCATAGCGGTTAAGATTTAGATTCAAAAGAGTGACTCGTAGTCTTGAACTCTATCTCTAATCATCAAAACCACACACAACCTTTTCCATAGCTGTATTCTCAAAAGCCCGTGCTTTAATGGCCCTGCACGTTTATCCCAGTTTAGTGAACGCTCTAGGAATTTCTGCCAAGAATTCCATAGGAAGCGGCCCCACTTCCACATTTTCAAAGGTGAGCCTATCAAGAGTACTCCTGTAGTTAGGTACTCCACTCCACATAGAGTATAGATCTCATTAAGAGTTTCTATTACCTCAACCTTACATGGCTTCAGGAATCATGCTTCTTTACTTATAGTGGCATGTTCATCTCCTATCACTTCACAACTTGTTATTACCCATTGAACCTAATTCTTGGGATCTCCAGTCTTTTAGGTCGGGTTACCATCGTGAGGGACTCATGGTTCTAATGGCAGTAACCTCATCTTTTGAGATGTATTTTGGTCTTTCTTTTTGGCTAATCCTTTCGTCAAAGAATCACCTAAGTTCTAATCAGTGCGTACATGATCCACTCTCACAGCTCCTTTTGAGAGAATTTCTCTAACAATGCTGTTCCTACGACATATTTGTTGCCTTTTATCGTTGTAATAACGATTCTTTATTTTGCAATAGCCGCGGTACTATCGCAGTGGATCAACACAACTGGCGTCGGTTTTCCCATAAGGAATCTCTGCTAGTAAGCATCTCAACCAACTAGCTTCTTCATTGGCGGTTGCCAATGCTATCATTTCATACTCCATAGTGGACTGAATCAAAATGATCTGTTTATTGGATTTCCAGGAGACAATACCACCATATATACTAAATATATAGTCACTAGTTGCTTTGGAATCATCTGACGGAGTATTCCAATCAGCATTACTGTATCCTTCAAGTACAGCTGGAAATCTCTGATAATGTGATCCGAGATTCATGGTCATTTTAAGGTATCACATGACTTTCTCAATAGCGTGCCAATGTTCTATACTAGATCGACTGGTAAACCTGCATAGCAATCCTACGACATAGGCAATGTCGGGTCTAGTACAATCAGTGGCATACCTTAGGCTACCAATGATGCTCGCATATTCCGTTTGTCTAACACTGTTACCAATGTTCTTAAAAGGTTTGACAATTGGATCGTATGATGAGCAGGAAGGTTTACAACCAAAGTAGATATATTTCTTTAAGATCTTCTCAATATAATGAGATCGATCAAAGAAATTCCTTTCTCGGATCTAGTATTCCTTATACCAAGGATTACACTTGCTTCTCCGAGGTCTTTCATATCAAAGTTGTTGCACAACAGTGATTTCAATTTATTTACAGCATGAATGTTTGATCCAAATATGAGTTAGTCGTCTACATAGAGACATCTGATAGTGCAAATGTCATTCTCGGTTTTGTAATAAATGCATTTGTCAATTTCATTCACTTTAAACTCATTCGATATAATCATATTATCAAACTTCTCATGCCATTGTTTGGGAGCTTCTTTGAGACCATACTGAAACTTATCCAACTTAAGACCTTGTTGTGTTCTTGCCCATGTATTACAAAACCTTCAGGTTGCTCCAAATGGATTTCTTCTTTAAATTCACCATTTTAAAAAAACGGTTTTTACATCCATTTGGTGTACTTCTAAGATATAAATAGCGGCCAGCGAAATTAGTACCCTTATGGATGTAATTCTAGTAACAGGTGAATATGTGTCGAAGAAATCTATATTCTCTCTTTGTCTAAAACCTTTGGCTACAAGGCGGGCCTTGTATTTATCAACAGTGCCATCGGGTTTTAGTTTCTTTTTCAAAATCCATTTACAGCCAGTTGGTTTGCAACCAGGAGGCAAGTCCTCTAAGTGCCATGTCTTGTTAGACTCTAGAGAATCCATCTCACCATTTATGGCTTCTTGCCACAAATCAGCATCCAATGAAGACAGAGCTTATTGAAGGCTAGTAGGATCCTCCTCTAATGTATAGACCGTATAGTCGGGTCCATAGTCTTTAGCAACACGTGCTCTCCTACCTCTTTGAGGTTCTATTCCCCTTTCTACGTTGTTTTCAACGCTCCTAGGCACAGAAACTTTAGTAATTCCAGTGCCCCCACTATTTCTCGATTTAAAAGGGAATCTACTTTCATAGAAGTCAACATCATTTGACTCTATGATGACTTTTGCATTAAGATCATAAACCTGTATGTTTTGCTATTTACCGCATACCCAATGAATACACATTCATAGACTCTACTGGCGAGTTTACCTCTTTTTGGAATTATGACATAAGCCAAGCAATCCCAAATTCAAAAATAAGACAAGATGGATTGTCTTTTCTTCAAAATCTTCGAAGGAAAATTTTTATTTCTTTAGATTCAGCAAATCTATTCATAACATAACAAACAGTTTATAAAAATTTTCACAAGAGAGATCAAGTGCTAGAATTCAGTAAAATAGCAAAAACCAATTAAATAAAGGTTTTACTTTCTGCTGTACCATTCATTTCAGAAAAAAATATGGTGCAGTCGTTTCATATATAATTCCATTAATGGGAATCATACTCTGTTCCTCAATTGCTATAAAAGCTCTTAACCTTTCTCCTTAATTGATTTTCAAAAAGCTGTAATGGAAAACTTTGAATATGTTAAACACTTCACTTTTATTTTTCACAAAGTATACTACACTGTAGTCAAAACAATTATAAATAAAAGTGATAAACTATCGTTTTCCGTTTCTGGTTAACGTTCTATCTTATTCGCATATATCCGAGTGAGTCAAAACTAATACTCAGATTTCCATACTAATTTATGCGAAGTCTTGAAAATTATTGTTTGACTGCAAAAATCACAATTTTTCTTAAGTTATTTAATAAAATAACATTTGAAAAATGTTATCTAGCTCTTATTGAAAAGAATAGTATAGTGTACAAAGTCAAAGTCAAACACGTGTAAAAATCAAACACTGCGTAAAAAATCATTGTTTAAAGAAAACTTCCGATAGACGAAGTAAACACTCCGTTTAAAAAAATCATTGTTTAAAGAAAGTTTTCACGAGACTCAGCATCCTTTTCTTATTTTCAGCAACGGTGTATGTTCAAAACATAGTCAATAACCATCCACCAACCTTCGCATTCACCAACAATGTTGATTTCATAAATTATAGCATTCAGTCAGGTTAGCCTGCGGGGCAGGGCTTGGCCTATTCATACACTTGCGTGTCATATGACCCGGTCTCTCGCAATTGAAACAATTAAATGGAGGAGCAGCGTCATTTCTAGGTGGTAGTTGAAGTTTAGAATATGGGAAATTTGGGGGTCCCATTCGAGTTGCTGTTCCTTTGAGCCTGATTACCGTTTTAATTTTTGAAAAGTTTTCTAGAAAATTATATTGCAATCAATATTATATATTGCAATATATCGTAACAAGTATAACTTCAAAAATAATGTTATTGCTAAAAAGCAATTCTATGATTTAATATCATTAATCGTTAGCGTTAACCACTAACGGCAACAAAAGATATGAATTTTCAAAATTGTTTGTTCGAGTAGGTTCCCAAGAAAGAGAGGTGGGTCACTATGGAAACACTTAAGTACCAGGTATTTCCTAGCCAGAACTTTTTCCAAAAAATACAAATTAAGAAAATTAATTCTTATAGAGATGATTATTCTCTTTCCGTAGAATTAACAATGATATAGAGATAATAATTCTCTTTCTATAAGACCGTATAGAGAAAATTATTCTCTTTCCAATGATATATTATATAGAGAAAATATTCTCTGTCTATCGATAAATAGTATAGAGAAAATTATTTTCTTTTTATAGGAATATTTCTTTAGCTATTTTATCTCTTCTTTCTGATCAGCTATTTCAGTGAGCACTTGAATGTCATCTTTTAAATGTTGGGTAACATCGTTCATATTTAATAAAAATTTATTTTGTTGCCATTATTTTAATTGACATTCTTGAAAATGAAATAATTCGTTGAAGTTGGAAACAACAGAATCAGGACCAGTAATGTCTTCGGTAGTCATGACTAAACCACGAAACGTCTTAAAACTGTTTTTTTGAGTTTTTGGAAAATATTTTCGTGGCAATGCTCAAAATTGTGCAAGCAGGCTATCAACCACGACGTCCCCAGGATAAAACAGCCCAGTCAAAACTGTTACGAAATATCACTGCACGGTTAAATTTCGCTCAAGAACTACACCTTCATATTATGGTCCGAAGACCACTCAAATATGGTACTAAGACCACTCTAATATGGTACGAATACCACTCTAATTTAAGAAGAAAGGAAGACCATTCAAATATGGTACTAAGACCACTCTAATATGATACGAATACCACTCTAATTTAAGAAGAAAGGAAATTGGGGAGGGAGAAGAGAAGAAAACTCGGCACTGCTTCGAGTTTTCGGTGCAAAGAATGAAGTGTGGAAATGTCCTATTTATAGGAAAAAACTCGACTTGCTGTGCAAGTCAGTTGTTGGAGAAAAATCCTCAACAGATAAGAAGGGCCTACTTGCTGCACAAGTCAAGTTGTTGGAGAAAAATCCTCAACAGCTAAAAACGGCTAGTTCAGCGTATCTGGTCAGTTCAACGAATCTGGACAGTTAGCGAGCGACACACCAAAATAAAATAAAAATAATTATTTTTTGCAAAGAATAAATTACACCTCATAGGCCAAGCCCAAGTCTTGGCCCGGCCCGGCCCGACCAGGCGACCCGGTCAGATGGCGCGCGTGTGTGGTGATCAGTTAGTGTGCGTGCTGTCCCTTTTACAAAACTGGGTACTTCTTGGCAACCAAATTACATAGATGTGCCAATTACAAAGGTAAAACAAAAAGACAAATAATTTGCCAAGTGAAACATAAGGCCATAACAAATTGGCAGTTGAACCCAATATTGACATAGCTGATACTAATTGGCAAGTAAACACCAATATTGACATTTTAATATTACAACACAAAACCAAAACTGCCATATGATTGTAGTGATATCCAGACCACTAACACCAGACCCCTTCTGGTCTTTTTCTTTTCAAGAGTGGTGCTTGTAAATTGATGATGAAAACTGAAAAGGCAACGAAGCATTCTGACATTTCACTTTACAATCCTCAACCCCTTAGAAGGAGAGGTGGCCATGGACGTGAGGTTGCTGGTGTGTTTATGTAGTAGAGAAGAGATTTGTTTGGGATGACTGATGAGTGCAGTGTAGTGCAGTGAGTTAGTGAAGAAGGAAGTAATTAAGTTTGAGGAGATGAATTTGGTTGCAAAACACAAAATATACATGTTTCAGAAGGGAAAGAAGAGAAAGAGATGAAGCCTAGGGAAAGAGAAATCGTTGAATCAGAAATCGATTTGCAAAGACGTGTGAGAGACCGAGAGAGAGAGAGAGAGAGAGAGAGAGGGGGAAATAGATGAAATGGATAAGGGAGAAGGAGGGGTTACGTTGCCGGGGTCGCTCCTGATTAAGAGCATAGATGAAGAACGAAGAAAAGAGGAGATAAATTAGGGATTTGATTTTCTTTTTAATTTCTCTTTTAACTTTGTTTTAAATTTTTTTTTAATTTCCAATATGTACACTTACCTGGCACACTTAAACGACGTGGAATCCAACCTAGCATGCTAACACATTAAAAAATGCCGCATAATCCATGCCACATCAACACCGTTAGTAAAAACTAACAGCAGAGGATAAAAGTGCTAGGCAAGGGGGTGGATTACAACCTTCAATTGAGTGCGAGGGTATTGGGTCGCACCCTAGCCCACGGTAGGGATTGGGCCCTTGGCCCAGTCCGGAACGGGTTTTGATTTTTAATTGTTTCTAAGAGCTTGATTGGAGTGAGAGCTAGATTTTTGTTTCATGTCAAATCTGAACTTGATTTTTGTTTCCTTCATCTTCATTATTCACCAAACATGAACTAATTAAACAACAAAACCCAGTTTACAACATTTTTTTCTCGAAACTAAGTGTCTCACAAAAGAGTCGTCATCATATATTAACATAGAAATTATAGAAACAGAGTCATCATAATCGAAATCATCTTGGAAGGAGTTGATGAAATTGGCATCGACGAGTTTGTGGTCGGCGATGACAATGCTCTTAGCGAAGGTCTCGAGAGAGTCGACATCGTCCACATCCAAGGCACGCCAATGTTCTCATCTCTCCCTCTCTCTCTCTCCTCGCCTCCCTTTCTCTAGCACACAACGAATGGTGTTGAAGCAACATCTTAGGGTTTGATGTCGAGCCAAACAACTTGAACAAAATGGCAAAACACAAATAACATCTTCGGTCTAGACTCGAAGAAGACCGAACTCAAAATTGGAGGGCACCAAAATTTGATTTACTACTATTATATATATATATATATATATATATATATATATATAGAGAGAGAGAGAGAGAGAGAGAGAGAGAGAGAGAGATTAAGATAAACAATATAAATTTAAAAGTAAATGATAGTTTTTAACACATTAATAAATAAGATCTCTTGTATTAAGTTTTTTCTAGATATCTAATCATTTTCCTAATGCAGACATAGCTTATAAAAATTGGCTTTAATGCACTTTAGGCCTCCCTAATTTACCTAAAACAATATTTTAGTCCTGAATTTCAAATTCTACCCCCCCCCATTTCATAGATTGTTTGGCTTTTGGTTCTAACCCAGAATTTTGGGTTCAAACATGGTTATTTTTAGGCTAAAAAGCCATGATTTTTGGCCCTAACTTCGAATCTGAAGATACAATGCAAAAAGTTATTACTTTTGAGGTCAAAAATCACTACTTTTGGGCCTAAAAATCACCACTTCTAGGTCAAATTTTTGGGTTAGGACAAAAATTGCAACAACATATGAAACCGAGGAACCAAAAACCTAAGTTTCGAAATAGAGGGACTAAAATCCAACGGATTGAAATTGGTACATTATCTTTGAAAAACCTAATAAATAAGAACTAGATTGACTAAAAAGAAATCATTTTGAAAAAATAGAGGAAATTCAAAATAAAATATATTACCTTGCATTTCTGTACGTATCTAATCTTGGGTACACATCAAATCCTCCAAAGTGTCTTTATGCAACTTACTACGTTGCGCGATGACTAGTACTAAAAGCATACTCTAAAGCAGTTCATATATCAGTTAGTTCTGCTCTTGATTTGCACGCATTACTCTTATGCCCAGCTTTGCCACATCTGAAGCACACAATACCAGCCGGAGCATCTCCACCATCAGCGGCTTTCGGTTTACCTCTTCCTGCAGGAGCATCATACGGCTTACCACGACTCGGATTCTTGCTCCTCTTCTCGTTAATGATCTTATAATGAGCATTGTTATCCTCTTCATAGATCCTGCAGCTATCAATCAAATCGGAAAAGACACAGATTTTCTGATACCCAATGGCCTTCTTGATCTCTAGACGCAACCCATTCTCAAACTTGATGCACTTCGAGAACTCAGCAGTCGCTTCACTGTAGTGCGGATAAAACTTAGCCAATTCCACAAACTTAGCAGCATACTCAGTAACCGACAGGTTTCCTTGCTTCAGCTTAAGGAACTCAATTTCCTTTTTACCCCGAACATCCTCCGGATAATACTTCCTCATAAACTCCCTACGGAACACAACCCAAGTGACCTCTTCACCTGTAGCTACCAACCTTTGACTAGTCTCTAGCCACCAGTCATCAGCCTCTTCTGCCAACATATGAGTACCATAACGAACCTTCTGCGCTGGAGTGCAGTCCATCACACGGAAGATCCTCCCCATCTCCTTCAGTCAAGCCAACGCTCCATCAGGATTATACTTGCCTTTGAAAGTAGGCGGATTCTCTCTTTGAAAGGTCGCCAAACTACGAGACCCAGCATTCTCACCAGTATTCTGCTGACCCTCCACGGCCTGAGCCATAGCAGCCAACAGAGCATCAATAGCAGCATCGTTCCTTCCATCCATCTCAACTAATCACTACAACATAAACAACAGTTAGAACTAATTGACAATACTTGATTGTCAATGACACACTAACTTGACAACTTGGCCGGACAGACCGAAACTGCTCTGATACCACTAATGTAACACCCCATTTCTACCCGACAAAATAATGCAAAAATATCAGAGTTCATAAAAATCTTTTTCAACAAACAATGGAGTGCCACATTTACTTCGTGAAAACAACAACGAGTTAATTCGCTTTTGAAAACAGTTATATAACACGTTTGGATGAACCGATAAAACAACCATTTTAATCCTCAGAAATAATTCATCTTTAAAAACTACGCAGCGGATTCACAAGTCAAATTAAATAATCGTTGCGTCTTAACAACTCAAGACAGCTCAGAAGACATCAAAATAGCAACATAACAGCTTAAAACTCCAACAACGAAATAACACGGCAAACAGAATTAAAACACGTGTTCATTCCCCCTGAGTGTTACATATCAGAGCGACGACACCGACTCGATCAAACGAAGGTGAACTGCCTTCATTCGGGATTACCCGCACGTTACCAACATTGGGGTAACATTCAAACAGAAGGGGTGAGATATCGCACTATATAATCGGATACATGAAAAACAATATATAATTCAAGTCAATTCATCACTTAACAGCAGTAAAAATCATCTCAATCACATAAGTATGCGAAATGGGACTCAACTCAGGGCCACCGCCCTATAATGCATGTGGTACATTAATTCAAGCCCATAAATAGGGGTATCAACATCGCAACATCGTCGTCGTGGTTTGAGCATAGCTACATCGTAAAAATATGCTATGCATGCGACGCTATGTAAATGCACCAACAAATAACAACGGTTACATAGCAACGCACAATATCGGAAAGCAACATTGGTCGTAGGCCTACAACACATCACCTGCCAATGAATAGAGGCAAATTCGTCTTCTTACAACCTTCGTCGTCAACAGTTTACAACTTAGCAATTTTCAACATTTTGGCAACATCGTAATATTTTAGCAACTTTCAACATTTTGGCAACATCGCAATATTTTAGCAACTTTCAACATCTTGGCAACTTTGGGCCTAATCACATATTCAACATCATTTTAAATAACAATCGTGAAATTCACATTTGGGCAGCCAAGCAACACAAACTGGCGCCCATGGCACCGAGCAGCACAACGGGCAGCCAAACTGGCGCCCTTGGCGCCCATGGCGCCCAGCAACGCAACACAGCACAAGGAAGCCAGATTCAGGCGCCCATGGCGCCCCTGCGCTAGACACAGCAACAGGCAGCCAGATTTTGGCGCCCATGGCACCCCTGCGCGAGACACAGCAAGCAACAACAGAAATTGGGCGGCCAATCTTGGCGCCCATGCGCCAGGACAGCACAGCCACAGCAACAGGGCAGCCACAACCTTGGCGCCCATGCGCCAGAACAACACCTAAAACAGCAATTGGGCAGCCCCCACCTTGGCGCCCATGCGCCAGAACAACACCTAAAACAGCAATTGGTCAGTCCCCACCTTAGCGCCCTTGGTGCCCATGCGCCAGAACAACACCTAAAACAGCAATTGGGCAGCCACCACCTTGGCCCCCTTGGCGCCCATGCTCCAGAACAACATAGAAAACAGCAACTGGGCAGCCAGGTTTTTGGCGCCCATGCGCCAGGAATCTGCAAGACAGCAACACACAACAGCAAGATGGCGCCCATGGCGCCCAGCAACATTTCAGGAACAGCGCCCATGGCGCCCAGCAACAGGACAGGGCAGCCAACATGGCGCCCTTGGCGCCCCTGCGCTAGAACACTACACACAGAATGGCACCCAGGAAGGCGCCCAACCACACAAACACAGGACGGCGCCCATGGCGCCCTGCGACAGGATCAAAAACGGCACCCATGGCGCCCATGACCAGAATTTCGATTCCAAAACATCATCAAGCACGTTCAATCATCATCAATCATGTTCAATCATCATCAATCATGTTCAATCATCATATAAAAATTCAATACCTACAACTAGGGTCTTCTAACTTAATCACACCTAGGGTTCCATCAACCTTTCTACATAGAGCCCTTCATACACCCAATTATAGAGATAGAACCCCACCCTTACCTTAGCCTTTGGAGAACTCGAAGCCTTGCCCTAGCTCTCTCTCCTCTTCGCCGCGCCTCTTCTCTCTTCTCTTCTCTCCAATTCTCTTTTTTTTATCCTTCTAAATGAACAAAACCCTAACCTAATCCCTTATATGCTCATTTAGTCCTATAGGCTTTTTCTTAGCTTATGCGACTTAATCATGGGCATCACTAATACTTCTCATTTTTAATAATCCCAACCATAACAATAGGTCCACATATACTAGCATTATTATTATTTTATTATTTTTCTACCAATTAAATTCCCAAACAATTCAATTAAATAATTAATTAAATTTTAGGGCGTTACAATGTTGCTTTTAGTAAACTTACATGCCACATTAAATAAATGTAAAGAAAGAAAATTTAGCAAGAACTCTATTATAAACTTACAAGAAATGTAGGAGTAACAAAAAATTTCGAATAAAAGAACTGTATTATAAATTTTTGGGCGAAATATATTTCTCGTCATTGTATTTTATGATTTTTTTCAAATTTAGTCTCTATATACTTTTAGTCCCTACCTACATTTTACAAAATTGCATTCTATTAAGGCTTAAATATATATTGGCCCCTGTAAATATGACCATAATCCATTTAAGTCTTTATAAAAAAAATGTTTTAAAACGATCCTTGCAAATATTAAGCGTTTACAGTTAAGCCCATCTATTAACTTTCCATCCAAAAAAACTGACGTGACTAACGGAGATGACATCAGCATGACATGATCAATGATTAACAGAGAAAAATTATTGTTTTTAAATCGTGTCGATCTTTCTCTATTAATTATTCCTTTTTTTGAAACAGTCTGAAGCGGAATAGAATCATTTCAATCTTTCTCTGCTAATCATTGCTGATGTCATGCTGACGTCATCTCCGTTAGCCACATCAGTTTTTTTGAATCGAAAGTTAACAGAGGGGCTTAACCGTAAACGCTTAATATTTGCAATGGTCATTTTAAAACTTTGTTTTTACAGGAGCCTAAATTGATTATGGCCGTATTTACAAGGGTCAAACATATATTTAAGCCTTCTATTAATACCTATACATTTTGATTCAAATTAAGTGAAATAATACAGAAGCTAAAAAGAATTAAAAAAAACATTGTCATTAGGTAAAAGTTTTTGTCATTGGTAAAAGGTTTTTATCAAAACATTGGACTTTTACCCACGGTTTTGTCAGTAGGTAAAAGTTTTTTTCTCAAATTTTTCTTTCCGGAAGTATGGTATTTCCGGTGACCAATATCACCGGCTTAAAGCATTCCCATCACCAACATATACTGATGACAAGAGAAACAGGAGTAAATCTACAACTTAGGAGTAGGAATGATTCAAGTGCGATGGGCAAAGGCAGATTTGACACTTACAGGCTTGAAGAACAGTGCAATCGAAAATTAGAATTATTAATCACTTGTAAACAGCATCCATCTGAACTGTGATGCAGATTAAAATTTCTTGATGAAGTCGTATATGTGCGCGCTAATTTCTTCTGCCCATTTCACACTCATGCTAAGATCTACAATTTTTGCATACAATTTTTGGATTAATCTGTCGTTGATTAGAAAGTAATCTGTCATTGATCAAAAAGTGGCTTCCGGATACTGATTAAAATACTTCCGGAATTATGCCAAAAACACATAATTTCGGAAGCCAATTTTTTGACTTCCGGAATTATGTGTTTTGGCATAATCAGAAATCTTTTATACACCCCATTTTCCGGAATTACCTCCAAAGAGGATAATTCCGGAAGCCAATTTTGCTTTCGGAAATACCTATTTTGAGGTGATTCCGGAAAACTAAAAAAAATGGCTTCCGAAATTATCCTCTTTTGAGTGTTGGATCTCAGATCAAACTCTCACACTCTAGAGAGAAAAACTGTTAGATGAATAACAGAATTGATTTTGTGAGTAATCAATCAATTGACTTACTTCCATTATTATTATCTCAAGTGATGACTTACACTCTATATAAGGCTACAACTTGTAACCTATTGGACCGGTCACTCTAATGTGATGTGCCAGTCACTGTACAAAAATTACAAGGGTCAAACACACAGTAAACTAGAATGAATTACCACTAATACACCTCCTAATTCATACTAGTTAGGCTCTTCATTCCAATGCTTCCTCTCAAGTCTTCAAATCTCTTGATCTTCAAAGCTTTAGTAAGTAAATCTGCAGAATTGCTTTCAGAGTTGCAGTACTCGAGTTTTAGCTTCATCTTTGTCACTTGATCCCTTAAAAAATGAAACTTTGTTTCAATGTGTTTGCTCCTCCCATGAGCAATTGGATACTTTGCTAGATCAATAGCTGATTTACTATCAATCTTCAGCTTCACTGCACCACTTGGTCTAATCTTCAATTCTGCCAGCAACATATCCAGCCAGTTAGCTTGGCAAGCAGCCATGGCAGCTGCTATGTACTCGGATTCACGGGATGATAGAGCTACCACACTTTCTTTCTTTGAACTCCAGGCAATTGGAGCTTCTCCAAACATGAAAACATAGGCTGCTGTACTCTTCCTATCTCCTTTGTCACCACACTAATCAGCATCAGTAAATCCATACAGTTCCAGATCAGAGTTCTCTTTCAATTTTGGATACCAGATGCCAAAGTCAACTGTCCCTTTCACATATCTCAGAATACGGTTTTGCTGCAAGTAGATGAGATGCCATTGGCTTCTCCATATACCTACTTACCATTCCCACACTATAAGCAATATCTGGTCGGGTGTGACACAGATATCTGAGAGATCCAATTAGCCGTCTGTAGAGTGTAGAGTCTACAGGTTTTCCATCTTCATCTGGGACCAGTTTTGTAGCAGTATCTGCAGGGGTTGCAGCAGAGTTACAATTCCACATTTCATATCTCTTCAATACATCACTTGCATACTTCCTTTGGTGTATCAACACTCCACTTTCAGTTGCATAAAATTCCATTCCTAGGAAGTATGTGAGGACACCCAAATCGTACATTTCAAATTCTGCCATCATACACTTCTTAAACTCTGCCATCTCAGCTTCACTAGTACCTGTCAGTAGCATGTCATCAACATACAGACATATTACTAAGTATTTCTCACTTCCATAACACTTTGAATAAATTCCATGCTCATTAGTACACTTAACAAATTTATGTTGCAGCAGAAATTTGTCAATTCGTTTGTTCCAAGCTCTTGGAGCTTGTTTCAAACCATATAATGCCTTCTTCAATTTGTAAACTTTGTTTTCTTTTCCTTTCACCTCAAATCCAGCTGGTTGGCCAACATATACCTCTTCCTCCAAGTACCCACTCAAAAAGGCTGCCTTTACATCAAGTTGGTACATGGACCACCCTCTATAACTAGCCACTGCTACAATCATTCTGATTGTCTCTATTCTTGCTACAGGGGCAAATACATCTGTGTAATCATGCCCAGGTCTTTGCAAGAAATCCCTTGCCACCAATCTAGCCTTATATCTTCCAATTTCTCCATCTGGTTTCATCTTGAGTTTGAAGATCCATTTCACATCTATTTTCTTTCCACCCTCAAGAAGATCTACCAAACTCCAAGTGTCATTTCTTTCTATTGAAATAAGTTCATCTATCATAGCTTGTTTCCATTGAGGTTTCTTAAGAGCTTCTTCAACTGTTATTGGCTCAGATTCAGCCATGAATGCATCTTCCATCAGATCACCTGTGTCTGTAATTGCAGAGTCAGGTAACACAATACAGTCATTCAATCTCTGTGGCAATTGCCTATTTCTCCTTGGTATTTCTCGAATGTTTTCATCATCATCATTGTTCAACTGTTCTGTTTCTTCTTCTTCATCTTCTGGTTCAATCATAATTGAAGCAGGTTCACTGTTTTCATTTGAATTCTCCCAATCCCAGCCTTTTGCTTCATCAAATCTTACATCTTTGCTAATGACAACTTTTGATCTTCTGGGATCATACAGCTTGTATGCTCCAGTGGAGTGATATCCCAGCAACACCATGGCCTGTGCCTTGTCATCAAGCTTCCTTCTCAACTGATCGGGGACATGTCTATAACAAAGTGCTCCAAACACCTTGAAGTGTTTCACACTTGGTCTCTCACCAGACCAAGCTTCTTCAGGAGTAATTCCATCAAGTCTTTTGGTGGGACTTCTGTTGAGAATGTACACTGCAGTGGTTACAGCTTCCCCCCAAAAATGATTAGGCATCTTTCTACTCTTCAACATACTTCTCACCATGTTAAGGACTGCCCTGTTTCTTCTTTCTGCAGTTCCATTATGCTGCGGAGTATATGGAGCTGTGATCTCATGCCTAATTCCCTCTCTTTCACAGAATTCCTTAAACTCAATGGAGTTGTATTCCCCACCTCCATCAGTTCTTAATCTACTAATACAGCAGTTACTTTCCTTTTCAACCATTGTTTTAAATGAATTGAAAACACTGAATACTTCACTCTTCTTACTTATCACATACACCCACATTTTTCTTGTGAATTCATCAATGAAAGACACAAAGTAACTATTACCTCCAAGAGTCTTCACCTCAAATGGTCCACACACATCTGAGTGAATTGCTTCAAGCTTCCTTGATGCTCTGGTCTTTAATTCAGAATTGTAGGAGCTTCTAGGTTGCTTTGACTCACAGCACTGCTCACACACTTCACCTGTCACTTTAATTTCAGGTAGACCATACACCATTCTTTGACTTTCAAGACTTCTCAAATCTCTGAAATTCAGGTGGCCATACCTCTCATGCCATGTCGAGCTCTCACTTTCTGTCACAGCACTCAGGCATTCATCTTTCACAATACTCATTGCAATCTTGAAGGTTCTGTGCTTGTTCAACACAGTCTTCAATATCTCAGTTCCACTTGGGTCAAACAGGACCAATTCTTTGTTTTCCATCAAGACAGAATATTCCTTCTCAAGCAATTGCCCAATACTGATAAGATTACTCTTCATTGATGGAACATATAACATCTCAGTTATAGTACATATTATTTCATCACTTTTACGAATTCTGACACTCCCAATTCCTTCACTTCTAACCACTCTGTCATCTCCAAATCTGATAGACCTCTTTACTGACTCATCTAGATCCACGAACCAAGCTCTATTACCACTCATGTGGTTAGAGCACCCAGTATCTAGGTACCACATCACCTCCTTATCTCTTTCATTCACTTCCCTTGCCATAAGAACAACCTCATCATCACTCTTTTGGTCACTGTCATCATTTATTTCAGCCATAAGCACAACTTCATCAGTATCAGAATTATCATCAGCAAGTTGTGCTTCCTCCTGTTTCTCCTTCATCTTACATTCATCTGCGAAATGCCCAAATTTCTCACAATTGTAGCATTGTATCGCTTTCCTATTAGTTTTCTTCTTCTGTCCTCTATTCTTCCAGGCTTCTTTTCTTCTTTGAAAATCACTAGTACCAGAGTCAGGTTTCTTGTTTGAGCCTTCACCACTATTCTTATTCTGCTTTCCTTTCTGGAATCTAGCTTGCAAGGCTTGTTCTGTAGGTTTCTCTACATTCTTATCTTTCTCTTTATTATCACTTCTTACCCTAATCCTAGCCTCATTTGCCTCTAAAGAACCTAGAAGTTCCTCAACTTTCATTGCTTCTAGATTCTTAGATTGTTCGATTGCTGTAACAACATAATCAAACTTAGGCGTTAGGGTTCTAAGTACCTTTTCAACTTTCTGCTGATCTGTCAACGTTTCGCCATTGGTTCGCATTTGATTTGTGATAATCGTCATTCTATTGAAGTATTCTGCAATTGATTCTTTCTCTCCCATCTGGAGTAATTCAAATTCCCTTCGCAATGTCTGCAATTTCACCTTCTTCAAGGATGCATCGCCGGAGTACGCGTTCGCTAATGCATCCCAAGCTTCCTTCGCCGTCTCATACTGCGAAATCTTCTCAAATGCCTCCGTATCAACACATTGATGGATTAAGAACAACGCCTTGCTGTCTTTCTTCTGTTGCTCTCGTAACACTGCTTCATTCCCTCGTCGTTGCCACACCGCTTCGTACGATTTCTAACACGTCTTGATAGCGAAAAACTACTTTCATTTGGATTATCCAACGATCGTAGTTCTTGCCATCAAGTATAGGTAGCTTCGCCGGAAATTGTCCATTGTTGCCGCTATTCGCTGCCATCGCCGCCGAGGATCACCGTGCTCTGAGGCCAATTCTGTTGGATCTCAGATCAAACTCTCACACTCTAGAGAGAAAAACTGTTAGATGAATAACAGAATTGATTTTGTGAGTAATCAATCAATTGACTTACTTCCATTATTATTATCTCAAGTGATGACTTACACTGTATATAAGGCTACAGCTTGTAACCTATTGGACCGGTCACTCTAATGTGATGTCACTGTACAAAAATTACAAGGGTCAAACACACAGTAAACTAGAATGAATTACCACTAATATTGAGGTCATTCCGAAAAATTTTAAAAAATCATATTTGTTTTAATTTTTTGAGGGATATTTTGGGGTTTAAATGGATTATGAGGGTATAAGGGAGAAAAGGGTGGGTACAAAAAAAAAGCCAAACTTATTATTGTTTTTAGCTCTTGGTTATACGTCACTACCAATTGCTTTGCTTAAAAAAAAACGTCACTACCAATTGCCAGCAAAGGAAACACTTGTTCACTAAGTTTATAAATTAGACTTCTCTAAATAGTATCTATATTCAAAGTTCAAACCTTTTAAAACACACAACAGTGAACACTCATCACTCACTCACTCACTCCATTCATCATGGTTTCCTCCCGTCGTTTCATCGCAATAGGCTTATGCATTTCTCTTCTCATTTGTTTCTTGCTAGCACTAATCATTTTCACACCATCTCACAGTCACTCCCCGAAGCTCTCTCCAAAGCTCTCTCCGGAGGAGTTTCGAGTTGACTCAGACACCACCACCGTCTCACTCAACTTTACCGGCCGAAATCTCACCATTGAAGGGGACATCACCATCTACTTCTCAAACCCAAGCAACAGCGTCAATATTTTCTACAACCCCATTTCTGTTTATGTTTATTACAATGTTTCAGATAACCCAAAAAAATCTGAGTTTCTCGCTTCAACCTACTTCCCGTCAATTTATGTAGGAGCCAATGCTGGGGGTCATTGCACAAACCCAATCTATATTAACTCCAGCACAGTCAACAACACACTTGATATCGGTAGCGCTGCTGGTTCTGGATTAGTCAATTTTTTCATCTGGTTGTCGGCTTCAGTTAACTTCAATGGCACATTATTCAACTCCGAAGGCTTATCTCCTCAACGTTGTCTGCTACCCTTTACACTCTCATGTTTCATCCAATGTTACCAACAATGCTACCACTGTTTTATTGGATGGTTTATCTTGTTAAACTAAGGTGGAATAGGTGGTTGACTGGTTAAGCTATTTGTTTTTTTTAGTATATATATTGCTGGTTTAATATCTCATTAGCAGAAGGTGAAATAGGTGTTGTTTTGTTGTTCATGATCAAGATTCAAAAGGTGGAATCACTGTTGCTTAATTGATCCAATCTTGCAAGTTAAAGGCGTCACGTGAGAAGTTGCAGGGAAATCCTTTAATTAGGTGATAGGGACATATTGGGGTCTTTAGGAACTTGTGTGTGTGTCAGTTGTTTCTATTTTAGCTTAGGTTTGGGACTAGTTTCTTTGATCTTCTGAGTTGTGATCTTCAAAGTTCAAATCACTATGTGGTGTGTTTGGTGTATCTTTCGACTTT
Organism: Astragalus membranaceus; assembly: GCA_039519185.1. Lineage (NCBI taxonomy): Eukaryota > Viridiplantae > Streptophyta > Magnoliopsida > Fabales > Fabaceae > Astragalus > Astragalus membranaceus. The sequence continues at coordinate 160,985,885 of CM076854.1, read as the reverse complement.
TGAGTGTAATTTTTAATGATGTAGCTTGACCTATTAGTAATTTTCTTAATTAAAATATGTGTTGTGTATCTCTCTTTAATTGGTTGTCTAACTTTCAGTTGTGTTGAAGGTCCTGCAATGCAAGGGCTAACTTTCATTGTGTGACTAATATTTATTATCACTACGTTAGCTTTAACTTGTAAAATGTAATCGTACATTGTAACCAAACAAATAATGCCTCGTCTGCACACTCATGCAATGAAGGTCCTGCAAATGAAATTTTTATGTTCATTTTAAAGTTTTGTCATTTGATGTTGGACTACCGTCCTAAAAATATAATAAATTTGAATAAGTATATAAAAGTTAGCTTGAAAAACCAAACTTCAACATTTAAATATAAAAAAATACTAAATTAAGATTAAAAATATAAAAATGAGCCCAATTAATTGAATATTTTATTATGTCCTTTATCT